>WBNH01010708.1:0-30428 GCA_013401255.1 Urocolius indicus
TGTGCCAGGGCTCCCTCTCCCTCGTAATAGGTTGGGACAGAGCTATGCTTGATAGCAGCGTTCTTCATCACAGTAACAGGCTAAGATGCCAGCTGATGTAATGGAGTACCAGAGATTAGAATCCAATATCCAAGTAATAGTCATTGAGTATTTACAAGTAGAGTGTACCAAAACCAGTCAATACATGAGTAGACTTCATTCTGTTTCAGAGGAGCAGGGCTGCAGCATGTTCTGTTTTCTCACGGTTCTGTGTTTTTGTCACTTGTTCTTTGATTTAGTGTCACATACGTCCCTGTCTTTGTTTAACTGTGCCCAGGAATCGTTGAACTGTTCTATGTTAGTCTGGGTCATTAAAGAGGCTTAAAGACTTGACTTGAAGAAGAAAAGAACTTCTTTGGGGGGTTAATTTTTGTTTGAATGGTGTGTAGAGGGGCCTAATGGAACCAGCACAAAGTGAGCAGCAAGGAGGGAATTGCACCTTCCTACTTGGTAAATCAGCTCATGGTTGTTTTTTTAAAAAGACTTTAAGTTCTGTTCCAAAGAAACTGATGCTTACAGTGTTCCAACACTTGCCATAACAGCACTGGAGAGCCTGCTTTATTGGATCATTGCTTTTAAGTAAATTACTCTTTGAATTTTGGTAGATCTGTTGAGATGATCCAAGACAACAATACAGAGCAAATTCTACTGCTCATTCTAGACAGATTTTGCTGTGTCTTTATTCTTGGTTACTGTTTACTACCTTTGTTTTGCCTGAAACACAGCCTGTTGGGATAGTGGCAAGGGTATCTGTACTGGAATGTCTAATGAAAAACCCCTTGCTGCAGTTGAAGCTCTGCACTTTCCTGTCTGACATAATCAACCGGAGCATACTGACAGTGCTTAGGAAAAGAAACTTGACTGAATGTGGAAGAACGTGTGAGGAGCGATAGAAGATTTAGTTATTGTTGATTAACTGGCTACCTGACTGCCTTTTTCAATTTAACACCAAACAGTCATTGAAACTGACAGGTTTTATTGTCCTGAAGCGTTCCAAGGAGCAAAGTGTAATGAAAGGCAATAACTACTTCAGAGAAAAGAAGTTAATGGTGACACCAAGAAATCCCCAGGCCAGCGTGTGCAATACCATGGCTTAGGCCACAGTTTTATTTGGAACTCACTCAACAAATAACTTGAAAATCCATCCATAACATCTCTTAGAACTTTTCTTGATGCTTGTAATTCAGAGCCATTCTGTGTCTGGTGGGTTTCTTTTCTGCCCTCTCACTGGACTGGTAATTGGAATCTGTCACTGAGAGATAAAGAACGGGAGTCATGCTAGAGAATCCAAACGACGAGTTAGTCTTTGAGGATGTCTCCCAGCACAGTGTTGAAAGAGTAGTAATGCTAGTTTCAGTGCACTGAAATCACCCACTCTGCCGTTGACAGGGTTTACTGATGTCTTCAGTCATTGCTCAAAGTCTGGGATAAGACAAAACCAAATTCAAACTTAGAATGGATTCACAAATCTTTCCGTAGTAACTGCAAGAGGAAAAAGGAAGGTAAGGAAACTTGCCCAGAAGAACCAGCAGCAGTTCCAGCCCAGTACTTTCTTCTCACACTTTTTCTGCACTAGTAAATTTCAGCAGCTTGTTTAAAAGTGTTCGTAAAAGGGTTGAAACACCCGTGTCACCTACAAAACACCACCAAAGACTTGCAGTCACATCGCATTCAACTTTTTGGGGTAAATGTTGAAGAGCAAAAAAAGCTATCTGCCCAAAACCAGTCAGAACAACAGCTTTAAAACGTCTCTTTGATGATACCAAATGCCCTTGTGCAGCACTTAATGACGTTGTTACACGTTGCTTGTGTTACAGAAAGCAATAGACCTTGCTAACAAGGCAGCACAAGAAGATAAAGCAGGAAACTATGAAGAGGCCTTCCACTTGTACCAGCACGCTGTGCAGTATTTTCTCCATGTTGTTAAATGTAAGTGAAACCTATTGGATGATTAAGTAGAGTTTAGTAGTCAAATTGCACAGAGTAACCTCTTACGGAGACGTTGGCATTTACATTTTTACTGTCATCATCAGTTGATACTTGCTAATTGTAATTTGACCGAGGTGATGTCTTTTGCAGCTTTTGCCTTTGCTGGGTTGTGTGCTTGCTCCAGTCTCATAGGAAAGCAGATGATTTTTCACTTGTGTTTTGGTTTAGGGCCTTTTTAAGGCAGGGAGACAGGGATTTGCTGTCTCTCTTGGACTTCTGTAGCAGTGTTCCAGGCTGGCCAGTGTTCTAAGAGATGTGACAGGAAGTACAGGAATCCCTGTATTTCTGTTGTGCTGAACACCATGTTACACAAGAAGTCTTTGCTGTATCTACAGAGCCTTTTTTGCTTCCTAACTCACACCACTTGCCTTTCTACAACCTCTCTGCTGGCATTTTTTAGCTCTTTAGTGTCACAGTCTTGCTGTTCATTTTGGCCAAGAAAATGTACGAGATGGATTTGTATGTTGTCATTTTTCTTCAGTTTCCATATTCTCGTTATTTTATGCCTTGTCACACTTCTGTGGAGCCTTTGTCTAGCGTATATATGCAAGCAGTGGGCTTTCTTATTGTAGGTCCAGCCCTGATGGAAGTGGGCTAGGGTTGCTCACCTGACAAAAGTGCACTTACAGATCTTCATGATTTGAAAAAAATCCCACTCTTTTCTTTAGAGTCACTTAGGATAGTTTGTGTTTACACTTCTTATCCATTGATATCTTATACACTTTGCCAGAATACCACTTTCTGTGCTTTTAACAATACTCAGGTACTTTTGAAAGCTTTCCACTTAAACTTAGCATGTTAAGTTTTGAAATACTGGTTTGAAATACAGTGATAGTGACTAAGAGAACAGCGTGGCTCTTGTACCACGGCTGACTCTTTCAGATGTTGTATGGGGTTTTATTTCTTTATGTGATGTGAACATCTTGTAAAATTAGCATGCTTTGGAAAGATAAAGTTTGCTTCTAAGTATAAATTGCTTAGCATAAGCAGATCCTCCATGAGCTGTTTTAGAAAAGGCGCTATGGAAACAACGTATATCAGCTCAAAAGGCTGACAGAAAAGCTTCCAGTGCCATTATCCTTAATGCTTTACAGTCCAATTTTAAGCCAAAGCCATGTTCAGGTGTATGTTTCATTTTCTGCTAGGTGGTGACACTCTTCCTGTCACTTTTTTTCATGCATGGTATAGTGGAAAAACAAGTGGCTGAGGTGTTTGGTTACGTGGTGAGCTCTCAAAGGGGTATATTGATGAGATATAAGGAAGAGATTTAGTCTTGTTTTCTGATTGATGCACATGTGTTCTGCTGTTAACAAAGCGTTGTTTCTTTTCAAACTCTCAGATGAAGCACAGGGTGATAAAGCAAAACAAAGCATTAGACAGAAATGTACAGAATACCTGGACAGAGCAGAAAAGCTGAAAGAATATCTGAAAAAGAAAGAAAAAACCGCACAAAAACCAGTGAAAGAGTCTGGTCCTGCTGATGGAAAAGGGTATGTTTTTGGAGAAGGTAAAGCAAAATACTTTAAGAATTCAGCTTATTCTAAAATCCAGCTCTTCAATTCTCTTTTTAAATAGCGTTATTTAAATGCTTCAGATGACTATTAATGCTGAAACACAGTGTGCTAACAAAAGGAAAATAACGTGAATTAATATCACGGGCATTTCTGTGCTTTTTTACTAAAATGTGTGGACATGTGCACAGGAAATTCACTGAAGGATGAAAGCTGTTCCAGACTAACACCTGATTATTAGTGTTAATGACAATGAGCCCGATGACCCTTAAAAGTTTTCTGCATTTAAACACTTACAAAGAAGATAATAAATTCAGACTGATGACTACTGGCGCCCAAGTCTGGGCTGTTTCCCCCTTTATGGGGTAGGGTGAAGATCTGGAACATGGACTGAATCACTCTAATGCCCTGCTGCTGCCTAGTCTCTCTGCTGCTTTCCTTTTATTAGATTTGGTTTTCATTTTGCATGAGACCGGAACAAGCAAAGCCTCCTTTGCATTTGCTGCTGGCTTTAAAGGGATAGGAGAGAGGAGAGGTTGAGGACGATACCTTCTGGTGGGATTGCCCTCTTTAGCAGTCCTGAACAGCTATCATTCCTCAGTTATCTCTTGACTTGTTTTTTTTGTCTTCCCCATTGTCTACTCGTCTCATCAGTTTTATTTTTGGAGCTGTACTGTGTTATGATGGTTTATAACAGAGGGAACTGGTAAAATTACAGAGGCTACATGTATTTTCATGACCACCACTTTAGTTGTTCACTATCTAGTGTCTTATACTTCCTTTTACTTTGAGTTTTCTTTGTTCTGACGAGATGGGGATGTAGACTTTCTTAGTACTAGATGGAATTGACCAAGTCCCGTTGCAGTTCCAGATATAGGACAAGGGCCAATAGCTGCAAATGAACCATTTTAGCACTTTCGTGTTGCTTAACACAAGAGCTTCTGTTTCCTAAAAGCTAGGTCAAAGCATGTAGAAATGTGTGAAGAGGGCTCAGACGCATAAGAGGAAGTTGGGTCACAGAATCACAGAATGGCAGGGGGGTTGGAATGGACCTCTAAAGATCATCTAGTCCAACACCCCTGCTCAGGCAAGGCCACCTAGATGAAGCTGCACAGGAAAGTTGTAAAGGGTGTGGAGGGTGAATTAGAAAGAATGTGGCATAGAAAAGCAGGAGTATAGTGATGCCATTTGTAGATATCTGAAAGCATCTCAAGGCTTCTTTCGTTCCTCAGACTGGTGTTTTTTCTGCTTTTTGCATTCTGATTTTTATCCTGAGACAGCAGTCTCTTTCATTGTATTTCAATGGGTTTTTTTCTTGTTTTCCAATCAGGAATGAGAGTGATGGGGAAGGAGAGTCAGAGGATCCTGAAAAAAAGAAGCTACAGAATCAACTTCAAGGTAATTTTGAAGCATCCTTCAAAGTGACTTCAATCAAGCGGGCTCCTGTATTTTTGCCACCTAAATGTTATAGATTGATTTCCTGTCTTGTGAGTGGCTCCAGTAGTGTGTACTCTTCACATACAAAAGCATAGTCTTTATGGAAGCGTGGGCTTGTGTGCCATGAAAATATACAGTGAGGATGTTGAAACGTGTCTCCTCTACCCTGTGCTTCATGTTAAAATTGTACCTTTTATCAGGATAGCATTTTCCTGCAGGAGAAGTCCCAAGATCCCAGGTAGCTATTAGCTACACTGAATCTGTACTTTTAAGCGCATTGGAATGTTGCCTAGAGGCTAAGGTAACAGACATCATACAGACAGTGTAAGCAGAACTGTTTCCACAGAAAAGCTTATGCTCGAGTTGAGGAGTTGAGAACGTGGGTTCTTACCCATTTATAGTAATGGGCAGCATTTTTTCATATGCAATAATGATGCTGTTCCAGTTGAGTAACAAAACAGTTAGAGATTTTGAACTGAAATGCTGAGTACAGTCAGTGATGCAATGTATAACAGCTACCAGGAGTTTTGTACACAGCAAAAAGGAGGCTTTGTTTGAAATTTACTGCCCTTTAAGGATGAAGAACAGTTCAGAGCTTCCCTGTCAGAAGGTGTTTATAAATCTGAAGACATTTTTTTGTTCTCTCCCTTACAGTCTGTGTAATTTAGGAGCTACTGTATCCTGTTTGGAAATGTGCCAGGCTTTTTCTGTTTCTCCCCACATTTATTTAATTCTATGCACAGTTACATGAGACAGTTTCTTATATCTTAAAATAACAGAAAATCCTGTCTCTCACTATAAACACATTGTTTCTTACCACGTGAATCTAATCAACAGTTCTTACTTCAAGAAACAGTTTCTTGCATCCACCACTTCTTTGGTGCTCTATAAAATGACAGTGTTCTTGCTTGTACATTCGATTGCTTGAAAGTAAGTCAGAGATGTGAGATCCTTAGTACTTTTAAACTTAACATAGGACTGTTACTTGGAGAAGACAAGCTCTGGGCAGCCTTCTGAGTACTCATTCTAACTTTGCTTCTCACAACAGCCACAGAAATTTCTCATATTTAATTTTATTGCCTTGTGGAACTTTCCCAAATCTGTGGGTATTTATGAAGGTTTTCATTATAATAGCAACTTGGCTTATTGCAGGAGAAGAGACCAGTAACATTCAGACTGGATAGCAATTGTGAGTCTGTTGTCAGGTATTCTTGTTCAGAATTTTCAAGGCTTCTTGCACTTTATTGCTTAATCTTCCAACTATTAATTTATACTTAAAAATTAAGAAGCCTACTATTCCAGTTCCGTTTGTGTTCTGGTACAGCAAATCTCTTAACATTGTGGTGGTTTCAGTTACCATGCTATGTCTGGTGCAGGTATCTGATAGCTTTGAAGTAATCTCCTGTTGTTATCTGAATTGTTACCTTTTTGTGCTAATTATTTTAGTGATGGAGCCTATAGTTCTGAAAAACTGAAATGTAATCAACCTAGCAAAAGAATTTAATGTGTTGGTAATGGGTGGCTGAATTAATTCCAGTATATAGATTGCAAGCTAAGACAGTTTGCATTCAGCTTTCTCTATAACATTTTTAACATCTTTAATAGTATGATGTTGCTTTTAGACTCTAATTTACAAATTATTAACAGCTGCAGTTGGTAACAGAAATTGTTTCATCTGACTTCAATTGTTTCAATCTGAAATCTATCAAATTTCAATCTGTTAGGAAAGGAGTGCAGCAAAAGAAACAATCTCAAAGGACACACTTAAAAAGTAAGCAAGTGTTATTTGCTTTATTCATTAGCCAGTGACTAACAGTAAATTTTCAATCCTGTAAAGGAGAAAATGTCTTTAAATAACTTCAGAGCTCTGAAAGCAAAAGGTGAAAGCATCAAGAAAATAGCAGCTGAAAGCCAATTGTGAAATTATGGAAAGCTCCTTGTAGAGAAATAAGGCAATCAAAACTTTCAGTGTGTTTGAGTACTTTGATAAGCATTGGGTTGGTTGGCTTTTGGTCATCTGAGAATTTCTCTTACCTTTTGGATTTGCCTTGGCTAGGATTACATGATCTAGTATTCAGCTACTTGCTCAGATCCAAGTTGTCCCATCTAGTCAAGACAAAACCATTTTTAGCACGTCAGGCTAACCAACCTGAAGTCTGAAGAGGAAGCTATGTTACAGCTCGTTGGCTAAAATCAAGCTGAAGTTCTTGATTGAGCAAGATGAGATTTAGTGATAAACTTTGAGAGAATGGGGTTAGACCAAGATGATACTTCTGCACCTAAGCAGGCTCCATGTAATCTTTCTGATGTTTGCAGCCCTGCCTCTCAAAGCTCTTTACCATTAGACAACGATGGTTTGCTGCACATCTGGAGATAGCCAACAACTTTCTTCATCTGCTGGAGAATCTTATAAATCCTGGGCTAGTGCATTTAACATTACTTCTCTTGCTTAAAATGGCATTTGAGATTTTGTGGGTGATTCGGTGAGGAGATGGTGCGTGGGTACCTATTAGAGAAGGTACTGCGCTGTGACTACTGAACACACGTGTTGGTCACGTATGGGCTAGCTTTGACCATGACAGGACTTCCACTAACTCTGGAGTTTTCTGGTTATCCATGCTTTAGTGTGGTCAAACTATGTGATAGATTTCTGTAGAAAACATCTATTTGACTGACAGTATTTAGTGTTTATTGCTACTTAGAAATGCCTTGGGTTTCCTCAGTATGGACATGGATTTCTTAAGTATTTTATGTTTTTTCAAACATTGATAGTGAAAAGATATGCACATCACTGATTTACACAATCTTTTCTTACAGGAGCAATCGTTATGGAGCGACCAAATGTCAAATGGAGTGATGTTGCTGGCCTCGAAGGTGCTAAAGAAGCACTTAAAGAAGCAGTGATCTTGCCCATTAAATTTCCACACCTGTTTACAGGTCAGAATTACAGCATTTGTTGCTACTTGGCTGGTCAGGACTGGCACTGGGGACTGAGAAGAGTGTTATGCTAATATATTAAAGGCTCAAGCTGAGCTCTTAACAAAGAGATTGTGACACATCTGACAGAACTTTCATGGGTAGATGTGGAAAAATCTCTTGAGTAAATCAGAAAAACACATTCAGTCTTTCTGCAATATTTTGAAACTGTTGGTTTCTCTTGCAGGAAAGAGAACACCCTGGAGAGGGATTCTCCTGTTTGGACCACCAGGAACAGGAAAGTCCTACTTGGCAAAAGCTGTGGCAACAGAAGCAAACAACTCTACCTTCTTTGCAGTATCTTCCTCTGACCTTGTCTCAAAGTGGTTAGGTGAAAGTGAAAAGTAAGTTGGAGTTGCCAGAGCTCCAAGAAAACGTTGTCATGAAGAAATTCATCTAGAGCTAGATAAGTTGCTGTATTGAAATTGAATTTGAGGGAAGGGGCCTGTCTTTTTTAAAGAGAAACTCCAGGTGTTTCTGTGCTTTGTGCTGCAGTGCCACAGAAAGTTGTCATAGTGTGCTGGATCACAGAGAGATTTCAGGAGCGCAATGGAACTCACTCCCTTTCTGAACTCAGCTCTGGTTGCACACTATAGAGGACTGAAGTGCCATGGTGCTCTTAGCATCTCGCTACTCCATCTCTCAAACAGCTGCATTGTTAACGTGGCATTTCTTTGTCCATACAGAGGTGGTTTTTGTATCCCAATTTCAGACAAAATCTAGAAGACATAAGAGATCTGCAAAAAGTTAAAGGAGGGGAGCAGCCACAAAAGAAAATGTCTTGTTTCCCCATATTAACTCTTCATATGTTGTTACCTGATATGTTAAGAAGATGAGGAAGTTACATGTTGGCTGCAGTCTAGAAGTGCAGGAATTTGTCTGTCTAGCCTTCCAATGAAGATTTCCCGAGTTAAGGAAAAGCTTTGCCTTTGTTATAGAGCAGGGACCTTCATTTCGTGGTGAGAATACTTGTCAAAACCATGCTTTAGCAGTTCGAAGTGTGGGACAACTGAGCAACGCTATTTAAAATTGACAGGATGAGGAAGAGAGGCAAATAGATCAAGTGTTTGAACCTGAGGGTTTTTTTTCTCCTAAAAGCTGGAAACTTTAAGTTGCTTTTCTCCTGTTGCAAAAGGAGCACAGAACTGGAGTCTAGCTTGTCATTTTTCCCGATCGACTTCATTCGAAACTATTTTGTGACCCCTAGTGCTGTAACGTGAAGAATTTCCCAGCATGTTCCTATTTCTTTTCCTTTTTAACTTCATAAAATATGTTAATAAGATATGTCTAGGTTTTAGAGGTGGCTTGTTTTTTTTTAACTAACTTTTCTGATCATATAAAGGGTATTCAGTGAAGTTGTATAAAGTAATTGTACATGTTATTTATTTCTTACAAAATCTGGAGTTCATTGTATTAGGTTACAAATGTTAAAGAAGAGAAAGTCTTGTTCTTTTGAATCTGTCTAGGGTGGTGGATTTGTATTGCCCAGGCTGTCTTATCATAGAATCATAGAATGGTAGGGTTGGAAGAGACCTTTAGAGATCATCTAGTCCAACCCCCCTGCAGAAGCAGGTTCACCTAGATCAGGTCACACAGGAACATGTCCAGGTGGGTCTTGAAGATCTCCAAGGAAGGAGACTCCACAACCCCTCTGGGCAGCCTGTGCCAGGGCTCCCTCACCTCAACAGTGATGTAGTTTGTTCTTATATTGAAGTGGAACTTTTTGTGTTTCAGCTTCATCCCATTACCCCTTGTCCTGTTGCTAGCTACTATAGAAAAAAGGGATGCCCCAACCTCCTGACACCCACCATCTAAAGATGTCTGTAAATGTTAATAAGATCCCCCCTGCAGTCTCTTCTTCTCCAGACTGAACAGCCCCAGTTCCCACAGCCTTTACTCGTATGAAAGATGCTTCAGCCCCTGCTCATCTTGGTGGCCCTGCACTGGACTCTCTCCAGAAGTTCTTTGTCCCTCTGGAGCTGAGGAGCCCAGAACTGGACACAGTACTCCAGATGAGACCTCACCAGGGCAAAGTAGAGAGGGAGCAGAACCTCCCTTGATGTGCTGGCCACACTCTTCTTGATGCATCCCAGGATGCCAATGGCCTTCTAGGCCACGAGGGCACATTGCTGGCTCATGTTTCCTCGTGTTCAGCAAGGTCTTGCAGAAATGTAAACTGAGAAAGGACATTTTCTTGCAAATCCCATGCCTGGAGTACTCTAAAATGTTTCACCTCCCTTTATGCTGGGCCATGGCATTCAGTATAATGCTCGGTCTTGGAGCTGGAAGAATGTTGTGTCTTTGAGCACCTTCATGTTAATTCCTTTTTTAACTTTCTCTAAAGGAAATGACTGTACTGTAACCTTAAGTTACATTTTACTGCTAGTGTAATCCTGAAGATAACTGAAACAGTTTCATTTTTTAAGGTTAGTGAAAAACTTGTTCCAGCTTGCCAGAGAAAACAAACCTTCTATTATCTTCATCGATGAGATCGATTCTCTCTGCGGGTCGAGAAATGAAAACGAGAGTGAGGCTGCCAGACGGATAAAAACAGAGTTTCTAGTTCAGATGCAAGGTAAGTTTACTTGCTTTTCAGAGTTCATCCAAGGAATTAAGATATATATTCTAAGTGTGGCTTGCATGAGAACACTGAAAGAAATCTGCCGTTCCGACCCGCTGAATTCTGATGACATTTTAAAACTATCTCTGTTTTATCATTTAAATGGTGAAATTATTTCTGCCCTGACACAGGGGTTGGTGTAGACAATGAAGGAATCTTGGTCTTAGGAGCAACAAACATACCCTGGGTTTTGGATTCTGCAATCAGGAGAAGGTATGATGGCATTTTTTTTCACGGTGTGATGAAATTCACAACTGTTACAGGGGTTCTGAGACTACTTGAGGTAGTAAATCCCGCTCATGGTTGCAGGGTGATGTTCTGCATCTCAGTTTCGTGAGATGGACTGAGTCAATAACAGCTCTTTGCCTCTTTAAAGAGGGAGGTTGTTCACTCTTATTGGCCCTGTAGTTGATTGATGTCTTGGTTATATGATTGGGCTTGAACAAGAAGAGTATTCTTCTGTTTCCTTCTTGGTTGCTTTTCTATGGGCTTGAGGGACAAATTACAAAACGTGCACCTCAGAAGGGCAAGAGGGAGCAGAGCTTTCCCTTTCAGTTGTTAACAAACCATTGAGTGGCCTGACTTTTCATGGACATTTAACCTTATGTCACACAAACACCTTGTTTTTCTACTGATCAAGCATAATTTGTGATTATTTTTCAGTTCATGTTTTAACCACTCTTTGTAGATAAAGGGCTTCCATGCCTGTGTCTGATTAGCTGAATCTTTCTTTGAGCTGCAGAGGGTAAATATAGCTATGTGACAAAAATGATTGAGATGAGGCCCCAGCTTGGATAATGACCATTGGTGTAGACTAAAGAAGCATTCCTTTTTTTGTGCCTGTCACTGACTTTTCTTTCTGTACTTAATTCAAGCTGGCCATACTTTAGGGGTTAGACCACATGAATTCCAGATGTCACTTCTAACCTGCATGACTTTAGTTTTGTGTGAGACAGATTTAAAAGTGAACATGTTGCTTAAAATATTGAGGTAATCTTCAAATTCCACCTCTGGGTTCTACAGTATATGCCAGATAGACCTGATAGAGTGGGTCCAGGTGGAGGCCATGAAAATGAGCAGAGGGCTGGAACACCTCCCCCGTGAGAGAGTTGGGGTTGTTCAACCTGGAGAAGAGAAGGCTCCAGGAAAACTTTATTGTGTCCTCTCAATACATAAAGAAGGCTGATAGTAAATCATAGAATCATGGAATGATAGGGTTGGAAGGGACCTTTAGACATCATCTAGTCCAACCCTCCTGCAGAATCAGGTTCACCTAGATCAGGTCACACAGGAACATGTCCAGGCCGGTCTTGAAGACCTCCAAGGAAGGAGCCTCCACAACCCCTCTGGGCAGCCTGTGCCAGGACTCCCTCACCTCAGCAGTGACATAGGTTTTTCTTATATTTAAGTGGAACTTTTTGTGTTCCAGCTTCATCCCATCACCCCTTGTCCTGTTGCTAGATACCATAGAAAAAAGTGCTTCCCCAACCTCCTGACACCCACCCTTTAGATATCTGTAAATGTTAATAAGATCTCCCCTCAGTCTCTTCTTCTCCAGACTAAGCAGCCCCAGTTCCTGCAGTCTTCAAATATTTAGAAAATGATATTTTACTGTTGTCCCATGGACTGCTGTGGATATCTATTAAATGAGGTCTTATAAGACAGAAGATCTGACATTGTAATATGATCCACGTTGTTTACTCCTGCTTGCACCTCAGTAGTTTTCTGTGTCTGGCTTTTAGTATCGAGAATGAAAGATTTTTAAGATGCCTTATGCCTTAGTTAGATGTTCATATATTTAACAAAACAGACAAGAAAAATGGCAAAACAACAACAAAAAATCCCAAACACATAGAGCATTATTCCTTATTGCTGGATGCATTATTAGCACCCCAGGATGATATTTTTCAAGTCCAATAGCTCAGCGCACTGGAAGATGAGTACAGTACAACCAGATGAATTTTAACAGTGAACATGCTTACACTGGCACCAAATCTTAGATAACTTTAAATTTCTTCAGTAATTAATGAATTAAAGATGGAGAGACGTTTGGGGTTTTTAACCTGTAGACACAGGACAAGGGCCAACAGTTTTAAAGTAAAAGAGAGTAGGTTTAGACTGGAGATAAGGAAGGATTATTTTGTATTATGAGGGTAGAGAGGCAGTGGAACAAGTTACCCATGGAAGTTGTGGATACCCCATCCCTGAAAGTCTTCGAGGTCAGGTTAGATGGGGCTTTGAGCAACCTGATCAAGTGGAAGATATCGCTGCCCATGGCAGGAGGGTTGGGCTACATGGTCCCTTACAACCCAATTTGTTCTCTGATTCTCTGCAGTGGGAAAGAGAAACTCTCTGTCTCATAAGACTTAAAGAAACTTACTCAACAATTGCAGCAATAAGGTGAATTTTTCATGGATCTGGACCACTTTATCTTTTATGTCAAATTAATTGTGTTCTACGGAATTAGAAGTTGCTCTTATTTTGTTGATGAGAGGAAATCCCCACTGTGAGAACAAATGCTGCTTCAAGGAAGAACTGCAGTTATCCACGTTTTTTATACTGACAACTGTATTGAGGATACGACTACAGATTTGCTTCCAACTAAGAAGTTTTCTTTCATTTCGTTGGAGGCTTTAGAAAGCGGTTATGTCAGCTTGTTATCAGGCAGTTCTTCCTTTGTGTGTAAAACCTGTTCAAATATACTTCAACACTTAGATTTTATTCCTCAGCTGGAGAGATCTGGAAAAACTTCAGCCTCATGAGAAAATCTATCCTGAAAAGGAAGTAGTTATGTTCTGGATGTTAGCTTTTGCTAGCTACAGTATTATTTAGGAAAACAGGTTGTTAAATATTCGCTTTAAAATGATTTTTAAAGGTTTATAATACTGGAACTGTTCCTTTCTGATGTGTTAGGAACAAACTCAATTCCTATTTGCATGAGCTTCTTTCCACTGTGCACCTGCATATGAGCATTTGGGTTCTTTTCTTTCCTACCCCAGGTTTGAGAAGCGTATTTATATTCCTTTACCTGAGGACCACGCCAGGGCTGCCATGTTCAAACTTCACCTTGGCTCAACTCCAAATGTCCTGGAAGAATCAGATTATCGGGAGCTTGGAAGGAGAACTGAGGGCTATTCTGGTGCAGATATAAGCATCATTGTACGTGATGCACTGATGCAGCCTGTTAGAAAAGTGCAATCAGCTACTCACTTTAAAAAAGTAAGTAGGAGCAAATTAAAGAATAGAGGTATTTCATCTCTGAGAACTATATTAGCCTGAAAATTCCTTGCAAGCAAACTGAATTTGGTTTTGGGTAATACTGTACACTTAGGAATGTCCCCTTTATCAATCAGGAGAGAACTTGGGTATTCCTCCTCTTTTCTTTTTTTCCTTCCCTCGTTTCCCAACCACCCCTGCTATAAGTCTGGTAGAGCTAGTTTCTGGGTATTCATGCTGTGCAATCCAAGATCTGATGATGCTTCACGTCTCCAGATTAAAAGCTTACAGTTTGAAGTTTGACTTTAATGGCAGTGTTGCAGGGGGGTTCTTTTTCTGGATCAAGTTACACAGTTCTTCACGTTTTCCCAGCATGTTTTTAATAAGTATATCCCTTATCCACACAGGAACAGATGGATTATAGTGATGCACATTCTGCTTCCTTGGCATATTGTTCAGACTGAAAAAAATTAGAATTCTTGTAGTGTTCTGGTAAAAACATTGAATCAGTGTTACTTGTAACAGTAGTAAAGGTCCAAGACAACTGAGCAAGGTCTGTGTTTCATTGGGCAGCTGCTGGAATGTGAAAACTAGTTTAAACTTACTTGGGTAAACTCTAAAGACTATCGTGTCTGTATTGTTTGGCTTGCAGTTACCTCTATGTAATATGTGCTGACTTAAGCAACACTTCTTCTAAATGTTTGGATATCAAAAACTCATAACAAAGAACCAACTAGAGTTCTTTAGCACCCATTTAAATCCATTAAATCTGTGAGCACCTTTTTTGCCCAAAGAATTCACACATATAAGTCTTGTCCAGTCAAAGTAATTGTTCTCTATAAACTATTAAGCTGTTCAAGGAAATAAAGAAGTGTCATAATGTTATCAGTGGTTATAATCAGTTCCAAATACACACAACATGTCTATTGATTGGTTAAGTAGAATGGTATTTTTCCTATGTAGGATATTTTTATTTTTTTAGAGTAGACTCACACTAAAAGCATTTTTTTTTGCTGATGTTTTTACTGCAAACTTTGATTCTGCAGAAATTTGTATCTTGGGTGGAGGTATTCTGCAGAGGTTGTTGCTGCTGTGAAGAGAAGCTTTCATCTGTTGCTCCTTAAAAGAGGAGGTGTGAGGTTGGGTAAAGTAAGAAAAAGTTTAGATCCAAAACTGTCAAGAGGTGCGTTCCATGCAATTTGTGTTGGCAGCAGCTCTTCGTTTTCTCAGTTACAATTTCTTTACTAGTAACTCAGCCTAACATAAAAAGGTTAAGGGCCCTAAAGTGAGCAGCTACAGTTATTTAAAATTGAACACAGGCTGGTTTTTCATATGTAGTTTCTTCCAAGGAACACATTCAGCTTAAGATTCAAAGAGAAAGAAACACTTATATCTAGTATGGTGCAGAATATGAGAAGACCTATGTAAGTTTCCAGAGTCTCCATCGAGGAAACCTTGGTCGACTTTGTAGTTATTAAAATAAACCTGCAGCCTGTAATTTTCATAAAGCAGAGATGCCTCTAGTATTTATCCATTGCTGACTCTTAAGTGACAATGACATTTCTGGTTAAAGAGCTGTTACCTTTTAGCCTTTCATTCAGATTTTGAACAATCTGAGACATGTCTTAGACTACCACAGAGCAATGAAATAACTTCAGTTGTCACGGTTTGCAGAGCAACCCAAAAGGATTTCTTAACTCCTTTTTCCCCCTAAAAAGGAAGAAAAAACCTCCACAACTGCAGTACTTTGAAGACTCCAACATATGCCAAGTTGATTCCACTTGTGTTGTTAAGTACCTATTTCTGTAAGCAAAATCTTAGCTTTAGGAATTATTTGCATCATAACAGCCAACTTGCCCGAGTGAAACAATGCTTTCCTCCATTATTGCTAACTCACTGTAAACCATTCCTTGCTCTATGTGATAATACAGATTTGTCAGAGTGCATGTGGAATATTACACTCAGTGCTCTCTGGCATCGGGCTTTAAATACTGTTGGGAATCACAAATGCAGTTCTCTGCTGTTAGAAATACCCAATTAGAGTGGTATCTTTCAATCTTTGCATATGATTTGGGTTCCTGTGGACGTGTGATGCTGCAGATAATGATGAAGGAAAATAAAACTGTGGCTCTTGGGTAACACGTTGCAGAAAGAGACACCTCATGCAGCTTTTTTTTTGGGATCTGTACACATCTAAAAGAAAACCAGCAGTTTCTGGCCTCTCACTACATTGTCTGTGTTTTCTGTCAAGTGCTTATGATGTGAGGTCAGAAAAAGTGCTCAGAAATTTGTCCTGCAGTATGTCAAAGACTGAAAAGCCATTTCTGGCTTCCTGACTTGAGACGTGCTCAAGGATAATTTTTTGAGAAGATTTTTAGGAAACTGTTGAGCAGTGATAAATTGACTCCCAAAGTGAGCAGGGACTAGGAAAGGTGGCCCTCTCCAACTAGATTTCCCAACATGTTAGTGTTTCACAGAGACCTGTAGCCTGAGGAAGAGCTGGCTCATGGGATTTGACCACGATGTGAATTTAATTCTCTGGCTGCAACTGCGTGTTTTCAAAGAGAATGATGTCAGTATATTTACACAGTTTGTCTTTCACAGGACAGGTCTTCCCAGCAGGTGGGGCATCTGTGTAAAATCAAGGAATGATTGCTCTGAAGATGCTGCTCAGCTTCTAATTTTTAAGTTTAAAATGATAACTCTTATAAACTGAGTTGTTCTGGTTTGGTTTCTTTTTAGGTAAAAGGACCATCAGTGTCTAATCCAAATACAATGGTAGAGTTGTTCACCCCTTGCTCTCCAGGTGATACTGGAGCCATAGAAATGACATGGATGGACGTTCCAGGTGATCAATTACTGGAGCCTCAAGTTTGCATGGTAGGTATTCTTTTGTAGCATGTCTTTCTTACTGTGCAAAACTCTGGAAAGAATTTAAGGCAAAGACTCTTCAAATGGTTGTGCAAGGCAATTGGATGAGGAGTTTGCTTTCAGAAGTGTTGGATGTACCAGGTAACATTTGAATTCCCAACACAGAGTATTGCAGTGTGGCACACTTGTGAAAAAGCCAGCTCTCTGTCCCTCATGAGCATTTCTTTTTTACAGTTGTTGTCTGCTGGCATGCACCTGCTGCCCTTTCATCAATAGACAGCTTCTGACTCTGCCACTGTTCTGTTCCTTGTCTTTCATTCTTTTAAAACCTTTGGGATCCCTGCCCCATGATGTGCTTCCCTCCCATCACTCTGTAACATTATCATTATTGATACTGGCAAATGGAAAATTATAGTCAGTGTAAACTGGGGAAGCGATGTGCTGGAGGTAAATATTGCCCATGAAAAAACTGCAAGCATAAACAAGAACATGTGACAAGACTGTGGATGGAATAGTAGTTTTGGCTAAATATAATCACAGGTGATAAAGTTCTTTCAGCTGTTTTCTTTGTGCATGGTAAACTATTTGCTTCAGTCTAGGGAATAAAACGTCATTTTCAGACAAACTGAAACTTTAGTTCACTGCTTATAAAAAAATAAATATTTGCTGGACAGTCATTCTGTCCCAAGAGCCACGGAAGATTCTGAATTTAAGCACAAATGTTTGAGGGAAGGACTTGATAACAAATCTGTGCTGTTGTCATTTCCTGTGTGCAAACAGCCTTGTTTTGAATGAAAGGAATCAGTGGGTTTCATGGGGATAACAGACCTCTAAAACAGTAGGCACATGCTGTGTAAACATAACTATCACTGTATTTCAGAACAAACTTCTCTGCGTATATTTGCATACTGAGGAAGCACAAAAGGATGTATGCAGGTGCAGACCTGCTCTAAAACTTCTGCCTGCATCATTAATCCATCTTTCCTGGAATTAAACAGAACAATTCCTGCTATGCTACTAATTGTACCTGGGCTCTGCTGCACTGGACTTGCATAGGTGGTTGTTTCAGTGTCCAAAATTGGTTCTTGTCCTTAAAAAGATCAGGTTTTAATTCTTTCTAAGCAGAGTACCTCTAGTCTGGGACAAATATCAAGTCTAGAAAAATCATGATAGTAGCTCTTGGGTTTACCCATTATTTTATGGTAATATGAGGTCTTGGGCATTTTTTCAGTTGCCTTGGGCTAGGACTTGATTAGTTTCTTTGCCCCTTTTTATTCATAGAGTGTTTCAACTGCTGATTTCAGCTTCATAAGCCTGCAGTTTTTCTGAGTTTAATTTTCTAGTATTTAAATATTAATGTAGGGAATTAAGTGAATTGAAGAGACTGAAGTTACTGGTCATGAACAGTAACACTTCGCTAGAGATAAATCACAAACTAGTCTCCTGTATGAAGAGTGCAAGGGAACATCTGGTTATTTTCAGCTTAAACTGCTGTAATTAAAGATGGGTTGAAAACATTAACTGTCAAAAAAAAACCCAACAAAAAAAAGAGGAAGTTCAGTTTTCAGTAAAAAGAGATGAATAAAACTTGAATGGATGAGCAGCTTAAACCTGAACCTTAGGTTGTGGCTTTGTTATTAGAAGACTCACTGACAGTTGTCTGTCTGCACGGGCTTAAAATGCTGCCTCTGAGCAGCAGTGGTTAGGCTTAAAGTTTTCTGCAAACAGGAGCTCCAACAACCATCATGTTTTCACAGGATTTTTAATGCATGTGTGTCTTGGCAATGAGACTTTGGTACGATCCTTGCTTCTGAAAACCCTTGCTTTGGTTTTGTTTTTTTTTCCTGACAGAGTGATATGCTCAGGTCACTGGCAAGCACAAAACCAACAGTTAATGAACAGGACCTGGAGAAGTTAAAGAAGTTTACAGAAGACTTTGGTCAGGAAGGCTAAACCAAAGATACGTGTGGAACATTAGAACTGGGGTTTTTTTTTTGGTTGTTTTTTCTTTCTTAAGTATTCTTGTGTCTTTATTGATGGCACTTCAAATAAATGCCAATAAAATCACTCCCTTCTTACTTTGCAGAAGGAACGGGAGATACCTTTGCAAAGTAAGTTTTTGTATTGTATTGTTTTCCTCAGATGTCTATGAAATGTCTTCTATTGAAAAATAATATGAAAATACATTTTTAGGGTGAGACAGCAAAGTGATGTGGCAACATCCATTAAATACTAGAAAACTTTTAGTTCAGTTTTAGGTATTATGTTAGACCTGGGTACCAGTGAGTTTTTAAACTCCCAGTAGACTCAAAGAACCCTTTTTTGAGGGGTGGAAGAGGAGCTACTTGTTGGGTGTTTCAGTATCAGTCAGTCAAGCCTAGATATTAATCGCTTTCCTTTCCTTCAGAGCTGTTCCACGTCCAAGACAAAACTGGCGCATCAAGCATACAGCAAGTGTGGGTTCGCTATTAAAGTAAGAAGGAAAACACTGTGAGGGTAGAACTACAGGGGCCAGTACTTTGTTTCAATAGTGATGGAACTGGTATTTGGCTGCTTCTGCTATGCTGTGTTCAAATTTTGCCTTAAACAGCAAGCTGTTGTTTTTAACTCTTTACTAGCTGATACACACTGGCACTATGCAATTTAGCAAAGGTATGTTGAATTCAAGTACGTTGGCAGGTGTTTTGCTGGATATCTCTTTTTGCTGTTGTTCTTATGTTATGCTTTTTTAAGTCTGGATTTACTTTCTGACAGAGTTAGCAAAAAGCATCAGGAATACCCTGTAAGCTTCCACATGTCAAGTCTGGCAAGACATAGGTAGTAGATATTTTAAGAAATACTTCCACATGCGAGGAGAGTACAACAGATGTTTTTAGCCACAGACTTTCCCAGTGAGAAATGAACTGTTGCATATAGGTTACATCAATTTAGTGCTTACACTTTGAGAGAAGGCTGGCACTTTAGTACAGAAGTAGCACTTCCACTGATCGTTTTCTTTTTTTCCCTGAAGAACTACAAATTGAGATGTGCCTGAATGTAACTTACAACACTACAGTGTCAGCATCGAGTTCGTGCCTTGTAAGTTTGCACTGGCTGTAGATAGGAAACATCCCTGGGGTCCCTAACATAGCGTGTCCCATTGTCATCGTGCAACTCTGTCCTGCGTTTGCTTTGTTCAACTGGCATTAAAAGAAATTTGCACATTGTTTATGTGTGTGTGTGTGTTATAACTGCACATACACATCTTTGATCATCTTTTGATGGGGGTTTGCTTTCCTTCATATACATTTTTTGGTGTACTTTACAAATCATAGGATGGGTGAAATTTGCTGTACTTTAATGAAGTAAAAAGTTATAGTACAATGTCAGCTATGTTTGAGTATTTCTTCAATGTTTTGTTCAAGTATTTACAGCTTGATTTGTTGGGTTTTTTTCTTTCTATTTTTTAGACTTTGGTTTTTATGTTTAACAGCTAAACAAAATATTTAGTTAAAAATTCTCTGACCTGCAAGGTGCTGAGCTTTTGTTTACTAACATGATGAAACGTTCTTTCTGAAATCGTTGTTACACACAGCTTTACCTTTGTCTAGCATTGGAATGTGTAAATGTGAATCAGTGGACTGCAAATCTTTCTGTGGACCTTTGGGGGAAAGGCAGGAATTCCACTGTAGGCGCAGGCAGCTGTGGTTAGTGAACTTAATCCTCGTTGCAATAGGACTGTTTTTCTGTAGTTGCCTCTTGAGAACATTTTAGAAGTGAGCCACATACTGGGCAGGGCTCTTGCTTAGAGCTTTGAAGCGACTACCTGAGGTCCTTGTCTCTTGACCGTTTTTAAAATGAGAATCCTTACTGCAATCTTAAAATTCTCAGGAACTTGGAGGGGGGGGGGCTGTTTTTGTGGTAGGTTGATTTGTCCTATGGGTTTCCATAAGCTAATTGTGTCATCTTTTATGTAGAAGAAAAGTATACTGTTGTGTTTTAAATTGACATCTTGCAGCTGCTTGCTCAGTTTTGAGATGGCATCTGTGATAGACACATTAATGTTTGATGCTTAAAGTTGTTCTTAGAAATATATTCCAAATAAATGCTGCTGCTTTGAACTGCAGCTACAAGGACAACTTTTTGGTTTGCTGTCTTTGTAAAATGGGAAGAAATTAATATATGCTACACAGCTTCCTAGCTAAGTTATCCCTGAGTAGATCAATAGCCAAATGGGAGTGGGGTTGGGGGTCTTTCAATGTCACTTTTTAGTTTTCAGCAATTATCAGAAATGCTCTAAATTATAGAATTTATGAAAGGTTGTGTTTGCTTTACATAATGAAAAGCTCTGTAAATACTTGATAAATTACTTGTACGTTTTTTGTAAGGTCTGCTGTGTGACTCATCTTTGGGCTAGTTAACTTACAAATTGCTTTTCCTGACTTCTGGTGTTACTGCTTATTCTGACTGCAGTAAAAATGTCGTTTTTCCTTCCTGTGGGTAAAATAGTTTTTCAGTTAAATCAGTTGTATATGTGCTTGGTGTGTTCTTCACAGATGGTTTCTTCACACTGACATTAAACTGCATTTCCTGTCCCTCGTGGTATGCATCTCAATGCACGTACTCATAGGGTTAAAACATTCAATAAATTCATTTATCTCCTCCCCCCCCCCCCTTCCCCCATGTCACCTTCCTGACCCTCAAATTCCAGAGTCTTATTTCTTCCCTGATTTACCTGTCAGTTTGGGTTTGTCATTCTCCGGCACAACGAAAATGTCCAAAATCTCCTTTGACTTTTTTTGTTTTGTCAGTTTTGGTTTTCAATTTTCTGCTGATCTTCGAGGTTGCTTTTGATTTAAGGAGCAGAACACGTGTAGCTGAAGGGAGATATTCTGGAATCAGCTTTTGTTCCTGCTGCCTGTTAGGGGTGTCTCACCATAGTTTGCTCTTTTTGTCAGCTGAAGAAAAAAAAAGTTGCTGGATATTCTCTGGCCAGGCATTTTGATCTATTTTTTTGTTTGTTTGTTTACTTAGTCTTCTTTCTAATAAAAATACATTTCTTTTAAAAAAATGTTATTTCTGGAGATTTTTCTTGACAGGAAGCTATCCAGTAGTTCTGAATTTGTTGGAAGTACGCAGCAACACCTTTATTTTGCTGTTTACTCTTTCCTTCCTCGAGAATGGCAAGCTCGTTTCATGATTGCCTTCCATACATGTTTTTGGTCTTAACCAGACTCATCCTCGTAATCGTAGTTGACATAAAGCCATTCCCATAACTTACGTGAAGTATTGCATGGACTGTTTGTTTCCTCTTGTGCTGGTTTTCCAACAGGTGCTTAATTCTTATCAGAACATTGTTCCTTTTATTCTCAAGAGGGTAACTTTTGTTGTAGCTCTCGTGATGTAGCTCCAGTGCTTTCCACTTCCATTTTGGGAGGGAGGCTGTTTATTAACAATATTTTCATCTAAGGATTTTTAATTATTCTTTCACAAGCCCTCTGTCATCATAATTAGCTCTATAAAAACTCTTCAATTGTTTATTCATCCCCTGTCCTTACATTTGTGTACTGGCGACAGCCCAGGTATTAGATAAGCTTGTCCTGTTGTCTTTTGGTCCTTGTGACCTAATTATATTTTTTTCTCTCCCTCCCCACCTCTCCACAGACACACACACACACCCTTCTGATGGTTGCTTCTTCGGCTAAGTCACAGGTTTGGGCCATTTTCTGTTTATTCCTCTTTGCATCGTTTATCCTAAGGGGCTCCAACTGGATGAATGAACACTCAGGGATCCTTCTTCATCACATTGACTCAGTTTGGGGACACCAGAGCCCATCTGTCCCTACCATCTGTGCACGATACCTGCCCCCTGCACAACCTGCCAGTCTCTTACAGAAATGCTTGACAGTTCAGGGATCATTTATTCAGACTTCTCAACCAGTACTCATGAACACAGAAGGCAATGAATGTTCCCTGTCTGCATTGTGACAGTGGCTAAATTCCCTTCTGAAAAGGCTTCGGTGGTGTTTTGAGACGTCTCCAGAAGTCAGTAATGGAGACCTCAGAGCAGGCCCGGTGTTGGTAACAAAACCAGGGTTTTCTTTCCTGTTTGGTGACCTCGCCAGGCACCGTGCCATGAATTGGCAAGACTTGCTTTTGCTTGCCCTCCCTTCTCTGCTGCCTCAGCTAATTTAAATCTCAGCTATTCAAGGCAGGGACTTTGCTTTCAAACACGCTCAGTGTCACATGCATTCTGTAAACCAAACAATAATTTCCTCTGACTCACTCTGTTGTCGGCCAATGACTGTCCACAGGCAATTTGTTACAGAAATCTCAGCTGGACTAGTTGCCTCATGCTACTGCTGTGTCTATAGCTCAGCAACCGAGCTAGGACAAGGGGCTGAGAAAGTTACCATAAATATCCCCTCTATGGTATAAATATCATACAGGAAATATAATGGCAAATGAGGACTGTTACTTACAGCTGTGACTTGGGCTCTGAAAGAGTCAAATGAATCATTTGCCCAATAGAAAGCTAGCAAAAAAAATGCAATTTAAAACTGAATTCAAATGATCACTTTTCCTTCCTTACCCCCTTGAAGGCTGGAGCGTGGGCTGTATGTAGAGGAAGGCTCTGACCTCTCTGGATCTTTATATACATAAGGTTTTTTTAAGGTAAGATTTTTAGACAAATCTGGAAAAGGAGCTAAGTACTGTTTTCAAATGTGCCATTTAAAACACCAGTGGTAATGCTCATTCTCTTAACCTGGCTGAGCCTGAGCTCACTTGGAATTTATATGATGCTTTAATGAGTTAATCACAGCCACGAATTGTTCCATACACAACCAAACAGCAAAGCAATTACTGGGGGTTTTTTATTTAATCTTTCCACCTGCTCCTGTTTTGATGTGGATTTGTGTGTTGCTGTCCAGCCTTATTCTGTCTCTCTAATTTAAAAAATCCTTGCTTGTTTTGGTTTGTTTTTACCTGCCCCAAACCCTCACACCCACGGTGCATGTGTGCACTGTCAGTATGAGAACGGGCTGGAGGTTTGTGGGCCTGACAGCAAACTCTGTGTAGCTGCAGCACAGCAACAGCTGCCACGGGAGCCACTGGGCTTGCTGACAGGGCCTTGAATCTTCTGTCAGCCCTTTTCTGTCCTGAAGCTGGTGAAGGGGGATACCTATGGAAACAGATGCTGCCGTTGCCTGAACACACGCAGCAGACTGCGGTGCATGTGAGTATCCACAGCCACCAACGCTGCTTACAAACACCTCAGAGGGGAGTGTTACCCACCCATGGGACCAGCCCCCGGCCCCACGACAAGCACACGCTGAAGGGGCACCCTTCATACAGCACTGCAAGCTGGCTCTGCCTTCCTGGGGCTCACTCCAGCAGGGAATGAAGTCCTTGGAGCATTTGGGGGTCGTTTTTTTTGGAGGGAAGGCATAGTAGTGGTGATGATGTGGTCTTCCTGCACGGTCTGAGGGTAAATACATCTACAACAAGGCCTGGAGGGCGAGCGGGGCTGGTCTCTGCCTCAGATCTGCAGCAGGCGCAGGGGGGAAATCCACTGGTGAACAAGGGCAGCAATGCTGATGGTTCAGGGCTCTTACAGGGTTTTGTCCTGGTTTTGTCCTAGCTGTCCACTATGTGAAATGATTTCCACAAGTTTTGTGGCTGTTGGGTTCATTCTCTTGGGCCTTCTTTTGTGTGAAGCGTGCTTGCTTCACCACAGGAGATAGTGGAAAGGCAGGATGCTGCTTAGCAGAAGAAAAAGGTTTTGATCAGAACTTGCTTTTGATGTTAATTGGCAATCTGTGCCTGCCTCTTTCTTGTTGCTTTTGAGTAGTAGTCTCCTTTTTTTTTTGCTGTTCTCTCTAATTTTGGTTTCTTCTTTTTTGTCTGTCCTTCACACCATCTTTTTTTTTCTTACACGGAAGATAAGGCACTGATTTACTTTTTAAATCCTATTTCAAAGCTCTTTATGTTGCTGCATTTCTCTGGTGTTTCTGCTAAAGCAAGCTTGTATGCAGCAAAGCAAAAGCTGAGGGAGTGTCTCTGATTTCTATCTTCCCTTCCAGGCAACAGGGCCCATCTGTACTCGCCGTCCATTCCCTTGCTGGCAGCAGGGTGGCAGTGGGCTGCGCTGGGGACAGACTTGGAGGAGCACAAGCAACTCTGATGGATTTGTTAGCATGCAAAAGGGGATAAATAGTTGAATTGCTTGTTTTCAGCGAGCAATTTTGTGCTTGGGTTAGAAGAGGAGAACTGAGCTATGTGCAAGAGATCTGCTAAATTTCCATTGCACAACAGCAGCTTCTCTGCAGTGTATGCCAAAGATAATTTACCAGGGACTGATAACGAGGGCAGATGTTGTGTAATTGCATCCAAAAAACAAACACCAGCCTCTGGCCAATGCAATGTATATCCAGGGTGGTACCTGGAACTGGAAACAATTCGTGTTAAAAGACTAGGCTAACACAGCTCTCTGACCTGCATGGAAAGAGAACCTGGCACCAACCTGAAGGAGGTAATTTCAGTTCTTCCATTTTAAAGAGTGCAGCTCCAAAGCAAAGAGTGATGGGAGAATACGAAGCTCTCCCACGCAGCCATGTGGGGTAGGGCAAGCTGCTCCAGAAGCATGAAACATTTGTCAAGGAGGGGCAAAGAGAAGATGTGGAGAGCAATATGGCAGCTTGACAAGCACAGAAACTACCAAAGATCACCTACAAAAGGTAAGTTTTTTTGAGAAACCAGAGGGCTGCCATGACTGCAAATCATTAACTCGACCTTTTGTAAGAAGGCTGAGTCACAGGCATGTGCACATCATAGACATGGCTTGGCTGAATGACTGGGAGTGGTAGAACTTGTGGCTTAATCCCATAGCACAGCAAACTCATAAAAGTTTAGGACCTGTCAGTCTTCAGAGATTACCTAAAGGTATGTGTTCCCAAAGGCACGATAGAAAGCACATAATTAGGCCTGTCTTGGAAAAACAACAGGAGCAGCTTGGGTGGGAGCAAGCAACCGGACCTCCAAGTTCCTGAGTGGGAATCAGGTAAAGTGAAAGAAAGAGGCCTGAAGGATAATTACAAAAATATTCCCCATCTGGCTAAAATGTGAAAGCATTCAGGAAAAGAGAGGACCAAGGAGGTGACCGTCCCCCTGTAATCGGTGCTGGTGAGGCTGCACCTCGAATACCGTGTCCAGTTCTGGGCCACTCACTACAAGGATATAGAGGTGCTGGAGTGTGTCCAGAGATGGCCAACGAAGATGGCGAAGGGTCTGGAGCACAAGTCTGATAAGGAGCGGCTGAGGGAGCTGGAAGTGTTTAGCCTGGAGAAGATGAGGCTGAGAGGAGACACGATCACACTCTACAACTTACCTGAAGGGGCGTTGTAGTGTGAGGTGGTGGTTGATCTCTCCAGTAATGAATCACAGAACACAAGGAAATGGATTTAACTTGTGCCAGGGGAGGTTTAGATTGGAGATTAGGAAGAACTTTTTTACTGAGAGGGTTATTAAGCACTGGCACAGGCTGCCCAGCGAGGTGGTGGAGTCACCATCCCTGGAGATATTCAAAGATGTGTAGATGAAGCAGTGAGGGATATGGTTTAGTTTAGTGACAGGCTTGGCAGTGTGAGGTGAGTGGTTGGACTTGATGATCTTAAAGGTCTTTTCCAACCTTAATGATTCTATGATTCTCTGATACATATCCAAGAAGGTAATAACGGTGAGAGACTGCTTCTGGGGAAAGGCAAAGCATGATACAAACACTGCTCAAGCAACGTGATAACTGCAGTGGTGCTTTTGAAGGATTTAATTGAACACAGCCAGGAAAGGCTTCCTCCCTTGGCCGTACACCTAGAACTACTGCCTGAAAACCTACAAGCATCCAGTGTCCTAGGAGCAAACTTCCCCACAGATGTCATTCTGCCACAGTATCACATCCCTGAGCTCGGGGATGGTACCCGCAAGCTGCAGCAGCAGGGGGTTTCCTGGAGAGGGAGGGAGATGGGGCAGGTGAAACTGTGGTAATCCTCCTGATGGCTGTTCTCAGAGTCTGTTGAGCTAGAGCTCAATGGTCTCTTACGTCTGTGAGACTCTGCCCTTTCTCTCATGATCCAGCAGGAGGCAGGTTGCCACCCCACCGTAAGCACTGCATTGACACCTTCTCCTCTTCCATCCCATTGCACCACAACTTCCCTGTTGAAGCACGACACCTTTGCACTGCCCAGGTGGCAGGTCCTTCCTTTATGCAGGCAGCAGTTCAGCTCTGCCCTGGGACACGAGGGGAAGGGCGCAGCTGCCACCAGGAGAGAGAACAGCACCTGATTAGAAGAAAGGTTCATGTTTCACATCTTGAAATTCCCTAAGAATGGCTCTACAGACTGATTTTGAGGACTGGGACCTTCAAAATACAAGGGCTAAGCTTTTTGCAATGACGACCACAAACATATCTGCTGTTAGGAGAACAATCTCTTTTTATCAGGAATAAAAAACTTCTCTTACCCAGCATTCCCTGAAGTAGAACAAGTAGTGGAGAAAACCCTACTTGCTCCAGCTGAGAGGAAGGCAACATTGGTGGAACTGCCTTTTCAAACTCACCAGTGCGTCACTGCCTTGTAACGTGATCTTCTTCTTCAAGAAATGAGAGATGAAGAGAGTTGGTTGACAGGAATCATTATTCCAAAACCTGGAGCATCACAGGAACCCCAGAATTACTGACCTGGCTCTAACCTCTGGTAACCATTAATGCTTCTTTCTGAAAAGGGCTGTTGGATGCCATACCTATGCTTGCTAAAAAAAAAACAACCCACAAACCAAACAGGGAGGCTGGAAAAGAAAGCAAGCTCATTTGGAAGAATAAAAGGAAAAAGTTGTTTTCCTTGGCCATGCAATTTACTCTGTCACTGCCGTTTCATTTTCTAAATGCAGCAGGACAGGCTGGATGGAAATTACATCAAGAAGTCTCCAGCTTGCGCACAAGTGTAGCCTATAGATCCTGATTTTCTCTTCCCACTTCCCAATATACACGAAACACAACCAAAATTCAGCAGGTGAACAGCTGGTTCACAATAGGAGTGACTCCAGAGAGGATGGAGGCTGCACCCTCCCCTACCTGCTCTTCAAACACCTCATCCCTGCTCCTGAAGGCACCTTAACCCAAACTGTACTTCTTTTTCACGTACCTGCCATCTTTTAGGAGCATTTATCTTTTCAGAAGAGCCAGAGGGCACTTCTAGCATGAGCCCTTTGTGCTGTAGCATCACAGACTCTCGGCTCCGTTTCTGTGTTTAAACGACTGCTTTGATTCTTCAAGTTGCCACAGTTTCGGTTCCTATCGAATATCTCAACCCACAACACTGTTATTGCAAAAGCCTGCTGAAAGACTGAAATTAACAAAACTGAGGAAGCAGAAAACCACATCTGCAACATCTCTCCTAGTCCGGCTGCTTTCATCTGCCTGTATTGTGTTCCCTCTCCTCTCAACACACAGCTGTCATACAGCAGCTTCTTCTAAAGATGAATTATCAAAGCACCAAGCACGTTTTATCCCTTCTTTCTCCCTCCCCATCCTCAGGGTGTATACAGACACCGGTCAGCTTGTGTTCACAGAGGTCAGACAAACTGAGTGTTGCTTTATGAACAACCGCAGCCGGGAGTGGAGAGCACCGGTGTTTACCTTCGCAGTCAATTTCCAGTCCCACAGTCACTGATTTATAGTAAACAATTCCTTTGTGCCAGGAATGAGTTTCCTCCGTGAATGAGGTCACATGAGAGGAACACAAGCCAGATAATTCAGGGGAAGGCAATGTTTTGTTCCTGTTGCCATACTTTTAAAGGAGCTGAAGAAAAAAAATCTGCTGGGGAATTCACTGGTGAATTGCATGCAGTTGGGAAGGTATTTGGGTATGTTTTTCACACAGAAACAGGTGAAGCTTTACAATCCAGAGAGCAGACAACATCAGAGGTGGATTCTCAAGGTTTTAAGGTGGTGTCCTGGATGTATAGAGTTCTCCATAAAATCTACTATGAGGGAATTCCACCTTAGTCTAGAAAGGCTTTTAAAATGTGGTTAGTAAGATGCAATGGTAACTGTGACCAATCAGGACCATACCATGTGTTCAAGGCTTTTCAATCCCCCCCTACCACTACGTTTAGCCATCATTGTACCAGGAATTGAGTGCAGGTCGTTTCTTCAACCCATACCCTCACCTCACCTTGACTTTGAGAGCGGTATTACATTGCAAAAAACGGATTTATCTCTGTCTGCTTTGCTTTATCTGACATTTGAGCTTTGAAAATCTCATCATCTTCTGCAGTGGAAGCCTATAGTTATCATAGAATCATAGAGTTGTAGGAGTTGGAAAGGACCTTTAGAGATCTTCTAGTCCAACCCCCCTGCAGAAGCAGGTCACCTGATTAATCTCTTCTGTATTGTCGGAAAAGACAACACATATGGACTGTCCTATGTGTAAAGAGGAAATGAACATACTTGATTGTCCCTTCTTCCAGTCCACCTCTTATCTTGACTTCTGCTAACAAAAGTATCAACATCCTATCTTGTCTTAGGTGGATCGCTAATCTGCTTCCATTGTTGTCACGGTAGGAGATGGCTTCTTACCGCCCATGATTTCTTCCTCATACCTCTGCAACAGTGAACTCGTATTGCCACCCAAGATATATTCCAGGTTTCCATCCCATTTCAGGACTAATTTCTGGTTCCTCATCATTTTACTGCACCGAGTTCTTTGTTCTCACCTTGAAAGCTGCGTAATCCCTGCCCACATCTCTGTTCCCATTTACGCCTACTCCTTGCTTCTAATCTCTTCTACAGTTTTATTTCACACCCTCCTGCACACCCTCCTGCCTAGCCTAGGAGGGTTCAGGGGTTTGTTTTCATTTGGGGTTGGTTTGGGGTTTGTTTTTTTTTGTAGACTCTTCAACAACTGCACAATAACCAGTGAAAAAAAAAGTTTTTTCAGCATGTTGTTCCCTGCTGGCTGAAGCAACTTTTGGGTTGAGAACTGAGAAGGGAGCAGCATTAACTCCCCAACTGGAGCCAACAGAAGCCGGTGGAGCTCAGCTGATTTGGAGGTGCGAGGCTCACAGAACGCACAAGTTTTTACTGGAGGTGACAGCCTAAAACAGGCTTTAAAACCTGCCCGTGATAAAAGTCAGTTGAAGACATTTATGCCTTCCACGTCCCTGACAAGGGACGTGTTCCCAGCAGGGGATTGCGCTCTCTCTCTCTCTCTCTGCTTCCATCCTTCTCGCAGTGAGTGCGTGTCGGGGACACAGTCTGACGCATCGACGCCACTTAAACCGTGGCACCTGGTGACCTCGGGCAACGTTATTAAAGCGCTTTGTGTACAAACCGCTGCTCAACCTCCAAGACGCTCCCGTGAGCACACACGAGCGAGCCCAGATTAAGTGCTTAACACCGCCGCGCTTCACCAAACGCGTCTTTTTTTTTTTTCGATTGCCCTTTTNTCCGCCCATAGGGGGCGCCGGGCGCGTTGGCCGCCGCCGCCGCCTCGAGCTGGATTCTCTTTTCCCCGCTGCCTCGCAGCCACGGCCCCGAACGCACCCGCGGGCTCCAATCTCCGAGCTCCGGCCCCGCCGCTTCGTCCAATCCGCGGCCGCCCTTGCGCAGCGCCGCCGGCCAATCCGTGCGCGCGGGCCCGCGGCAGCCAATGGAGTGGCTCTCGCCCCCCTCCTCCCCCTCCTCCCCCCCCCCCCCCCCCCCCCCCCCCCCCCCCCCCCCCCCCCCCCCCCCCCCC
>WBNH01010708.1:32624-65497 GCA_013401255.1 Urocolius indicus
AGGCCACAGCCCCACATCAACGCCCTGGCCACCACCCACCCCCCCCCGGGGGGGATGGTTGGGGGGGACCCCGTAACCTCCCCCCCCCCCCCCCCGAGGCTCCAGCGTTAGGGGATCCCGCGGGTTTGGAGGGGAATTATTTAGTGGCTGGCTGCAGCACCCCCGCCCCCCAACCCCCCGAGTTACCAAAACGTTGGAGTCCGAGTGATAAGGAAATGACCTGTTAAGTGATGAACGATGCTGACAGCCGCTGTCAAGGCTCGCTTGGCTTCGGGCGATCCTCTGAGTCACCAGAAAACGCGAACCGCCTTTCAGCCTTTGCTGTTGTGGGGTTTTGAGACGTTCCTTTACGTGCTCTCGAAGATACGGGTCGCCTTGAGTTTTTATTTTTCTGTTAACATCATCTCCCAAGGTACTTAAGCGATGAGTTTATAAAAAACGCTTATAGGCGAAAGGCAAAAAAAAAAAAAAATCCACGATTTTCTGGGTCTGAAAAGCAAGGCAGGTGCGCGGAGATGGGAAGGCTAATGCAAAAGGAAGCGGTTGGGTGATATTCATGCACCTTTTCATCTTCAAGTACATGTACATGTACATCTATATGTAGAAACAGTATGTTTGACTGCAGTGGCAGAACATACATGTTGAAACAGTTCAAGGGTAGAAGTTTCATGGTCGTGTGACTCGGAGGGGAGAGGTGGGGGGTGAAGGTAAGGGAGCAATACCCCCCCACAAGCTTTCAGGTGGGTCACAAAGCAGTGAGTTCGAACGCACGAAAGCTAACGAGTAAGGCAGTTGAAAGAAATCAGGGGCCCACGAATCGGCTTTTAAAACTTAACCTTTAAATCCCTAAGGTAGTTGACAGGTTACGTTTGCTTTTAAGAGGTGAGTAGCACTTGCAGATTCCCTCAACTCTTCAGTGGAAGTTTGGGATAATCTAGAAGTCAGACCTTTTATGTGCAAATCACTTTACATCTACCTGTTTTTTTTTTTTTAAATAAGCTCTGCATGATGCCTTTTGTTTTAGTTTTGTTGTTCTTTTTTTTTTTTTTTGTTGTTACTGTGTTTGGAGCTCCTCTTTGGAGGATGGAGCTGTCCCCAGAATGAGTTACACCTGTCCAACTTGCAACAGTATTCCCAAATTGCTTTATGCAGTAGGTGTTACTTGAGTGCTGTAACTGGCTTTACAGCATCATATACTGTCTTGAGGTGTGTTCAAGCTTGCGTTAAGGTTTGCTGATTATGGCTCTTCCCACAGAAGTAACACTGGTTAAGGAGGAACCTTTTAATACAGCGTAACTTTTATGCAGAATTAGAATAGCAAACAATTAAAAGTTTAATGAAAGCTTCCCCAAAAGTTGCTGTTTTGTTGTTTATATATATATAAAAACACATATAAAAAGTGGATATAAGCATATGTATGTTTGTATATATATATATATATAAACATATACAGAAACTTTTCTATGATATATGTTTGTGTGTATACATAGTGAGCATCCCAAGTTTTGTCTGCTCTTTATGGGGTTAACCTGTTTAACAGTTACTGTGCTGCTGCACATAACCAGAATGGTTCCTTTTAGAAAGTTGACATTGAAAGTGACGAGACTATTCTTGTTGGAGGAACCTCCCCGTACTAGTCAGCAGTTTAAGCTCAGTTTGATACAAATGGGAAGTCTCAAACGGTATTCCTGCAAGTCTTAGGAGTCCAGCTAGAGAACTAACTATTGATGGAGTAAAAGGCTGCAGATATATTTAGCTTGATGATACAAAGCAGAACGTGCAGGTAAACAGTTTTGACAGTTTCGCCACTGTCAAAACTACTTGTTTCATTTTTACTTCAGTTGTGCTCTTAAAGTATTCATACAAACTAATACAATGTGGAGTGGGTGGTTGAGTTCACTAGTTCTTAGTCTGTAGATGCTGTTAAGTAACCTCGGACACTGGTACCTTTGGATTTCAGATTTTCTAGTGTAGTGCATAAGGAAAAATATTGGATGGATGGTCCTGTAAAAGAGAAACTTTGTTAAAGGAGGCTGCCTCTCCAGATTGTCTGTGTAAAGTGAATTTTCACATCATACATACTGGGAATTCCCTGCTACCGTAATGACAGAGATTTCATGAAAGTATTGAAGGACCATAACATTATCCAAGGATAAAATATCAACATCTGTTTAAGTAAATACGTAAATTCATCATAGTTTATGACTCGATTCAGGTAAGACTGTAGATTATCATTTGTTAATCTTTCTCAGGCCTCAGTTAAACCTGGGCTTAAAGAATAAAAGACTAAAGACCTGCAAGTAGCATATTTATCTGCTTAAGCCTTCTCAAGAGGGCAGCTAATTATCACTGAACAATAAATATAATTTTTACAAGATCTACTTAAATAAATTGTTCTTATGAAGCAAACATCATCAGTCTTATCTAAAAACTCTTCTTTCTGGGGACCTGTTGAAAGTATAGGTGACTTCAAAAGGTTTTTACATACCAGTTATTGACTTTTTAACTTATCAACGTTCTTTCCATTCTTATTCCTTCATTAAAGATATTTCTCCTTACTCCTCATGGTTACAGTTAATAGATGCTTGAGTTATGGCGAAGCGTAGACTTGGTGTGCCTTTTGGGAGAGAAATTTGAGGCTGAAAACTTGTGGGTATTTTCTCTCTGTCCTCTCCCAGAGTCATTTGCATGATGTCAGCGCTTGCCTGTGTCAGGTGAGGCATGTGTTCTAGAGGAATCTTTGAAAAGCATAAGACTGTGATTCAGAGAGTCTGTGTAACTCCATATCATTAGTGGTCTAAATTTGTGGGTTCCCCCTCACTTTTCTTATCTGCTATGTATTTTAGTGACCCTAGTGAGCACTGTTTAATAGAAAGGACTTCTCAGCTATCAGATTATTTCAAACGTCAGGTTTGGCTTATTTAAAACACAGTGCTTTTTAGCTCTTGAATTTTAGCATCACTTGCAACAAAATAAAGGGTGTAAAAGTTGGTTTTGCTCTGCCTCTTCTTGTGCTGAACTTCTCCATGCTTTGAAGTCAGAAAGGCTGTTTTATACAGGTTTTGTTTTCGCGTTGGCTTTAAGTCTGTCCTTGAGTCTCGGGCTGTATGCTGGCATCCATCGTCAGTTCTGTGAGCCGGTTGTAATAGCAGGCAGGAAATGAAAATAGAACGAAGCAGTCATCACTGATTCTCGTGTACTGTGGTCACTTGCATCAAATTTAACTGTGCTTTGTCAGGGATGTGACACCTTCCCTACACTCATTATGTCTGCTCTTTATTTCCATTTCTCTCAAAGGCACATTTCTCCATGGGGCAGAGTGCAGCAGAAACTTAAGCTGTTAGGGCAAAAGCAGCCTTCCGTAAATTTCAGGAGTAATGTTTGGAAACTGTCTTTGCTGAAGTACCAATGCTAACCTTTCCCCCTCATTTCCACCTTAATCTTTCTAAAACCAAGCTGACATTTCTCTGAAAAGGAAGCCCAAGATCTCAATGACACAAATAGTTTGTTAACTTGTGAACTAGCAATGGCAGGAAATATAAAGATATTCTCTGCTTGAGACTGTCTCCCATTCGGGTTGAAAAAAGGCCTTTCTCTTGGACATAGTTGAGGATGATCTTGCCAAATCCACACATGTAAGGTGCACCTCTAGCCTAGAAGTAGTTTCACCACTTTTGTGCAGAGCCTGATTTGATAACCCCTTTCAGCTTCAAGGATGGCCAGTCTTGGTGTCTCAGCGTTGTAGCTCTTGTGTTGGGAGCAATATATGTGGTTTGGATGCATCCGAATGGTCTGACAAGAGGTCGTTTTGAGTCTAGTCAGGCATGCTAACCACTTAGAGCAGATTACAGGGATGTTCTGTTTCAGGGAAACTAAATACCACCTGTCAGACCACTGTCTGAAAGCATGAAAACATCTTGCATCCCGTGCAAAGGTAAAGTTAGTAAGCTGTGCTGGAGACACCATATCAGTTTCATCATTCCTGATGACAGTGATGTTAAATTGAAGTTGGATTGTTTCATCAGTTAAAGCAAATTTCCCATATCTCAATCTCTCTGCACCTCATCCCAATATTTCCATTTGTCAATGGGGAAAATAAACCCAATGATCTTTGGCAACTGAACTCTGTTATCAAAGATCAAATCTCAAGCAGTTGGAGCCCAACCCTTTTGGGAATAACTGCTTTGGTACCTGTTATTCTCAAACACAGAAACAGCTCAATAACACTGCTCAAGGGCTGGTAGTATTGTGTTCTGAACAGCCGAATTAATACTAGGATTTAATTGTCCCTTCCTGTCCAAAAATTAGTCTGTGTGTTGAGTTGCTGTGACCAGATTTCTAATTTTGCCAACTCATCTGAGGCTGAGTTACAGTAAAATGGCATCAAGGGTAACTAATGAAATGCAGTAACACTGCAGAACTGTTGGCCACAGGGCTCACTAACCTTAATAACGACTTGTTTAACGGAGTAGATGTGTGCTCATCTTTTAATTCTGAGCAGCTGTGTTAGTAATTTACCTACCTAACAGGCTTCATAGATTTGCTTAGACTGACTACATTGAAGCATGGTTTACACTCGTGTGGAGTGTGTTTGTTACATTGCCATTCATGGGAAATGCTCTTGAAAGATGTGCGTATTGGTAACAACTCCGCACATACAATTAACAGCCTTCTAAAGTTCCCAGCTAATTGATATTGCCTTCTGTCATTGACCAATCTGCCATGAGCTCTATGCAGCATTCTTAAGCGCGACTGTGAAGAAAAACTCCCTTTTTCTTCTCTTTGAATGACTTCAGAACTTGCCTTTCCAAAATGAGCGTTAGGGTTGTCTGACAAGTCAGAGGCTTGGTGCCGGTACCTTCACCTTCAAAGAACTCCTCTGGGGCTCTGATAAAGTCTCAAATTGTTAACTAACACTCTTACCCTTACATACTTTGTTTACTTTGACAGCAGTTGGACACGACTCAGACCACTACAGAGCAGGTTTCCCATTTCTAGACGAGGTTAGTGTCTTGCAGAGAAAGTCAGTTAGAAGTTAGTCTGAAACAGCTACCTCTAATAATAGTGGAAGTCTGAAGAGCTGAAATTAGTGTTTGTGAATGTTACACCCATTCTTGGTCTGTTTGTGACCACAGACAAACCAGTCAGAAAACATGGGCCACGTTACAGTTCTTTCTTTGCTGGGATTCTTTGACTTAGAGTAAGCTGTTTTTGAAGGTTAGTGATAAAACACTCATGTGAAAGAAGAGTTTAGTGACTCACGGGAATGTAATTCTGACTCCTCTGACTTTACTGCCTCCAGGAGTGAAAAGAATTTCGAGAATAATGCATGTCTGAAAACAAAACTGAGGCACTGGCAGATGAGACTTCGGAGAGGGTGTGTTGTTACGGGTTGGAATTCTTCTCTTTTGCACTAATTAGGCCAATACCTCAATTTTCTCATAAAATGGAGGGGGATCCCTTACTTTCTCTGAAGCCTTTTGAAAGGTTTTGCTAAAGAATGAAAAATGACAATTTCCAGTGCAATCAGAATCACTTATTTTCCCAATGATCAGGAAATCTCATCAGTGGATTTTTTTTCACAATATGTGCTTTTAGGCATTTTATTGCAATAATTTCTTAATTATAGCTTCTTAATATGCTGATAAAATGTAAGCAATTCGGGTAAGGAGGAAGGTCATAATGTTTAAGGACCAAAGTCACAAGCAGAGCGAGACTGGGCTTAAACAAATAAGTAATCCAAAAGCAGTGTCAGCAGACAGACAAGTCTAGTCAAAAAGAGAAGTCGGGATTGTCATCTACATCTTATTGCACATGGAGATCTGAGGTGGGTTTATTGAGGATAGCGAGAGAGGTGTTGAAGTGATTTTAAGCTGTGTGTTAACATCTTTTGGCAGTGTGTCCTCCTGCAACTTACCACACAGGGCTGAAGTCATTACCCTGCAATTTGTCCACAAGCTATCAATTTCCTGTTTGTGTATGAGGTTACTCACTGTTCCCTTTTAGAGGAAGGAGAAGAGGTAATGGGAGTTCAGGTGTTGGCATCCCCCCAAAACTGGAATTGCAGGATGGCACTGGCAGTTCAAGGCCCAAACCGGTGTACTGAGAAATATACTATTGAGGGCCTACCGATGGATTTTTTTTATTAAATAAGAAGGAATTTCTCTTTATGTTTGCATGATGGTATCTTCTGCAGGCAATCTCCAGTTGTGAACTTTGCAAATAATTTCTAAAGTGACCAGGTATGGAGGAGTGCTGTTTAATTGTATCATTACAGCTGTTGCTAATAGCAATTTCAAACTCTTACCTACTGCTTTTAGTAATAACATGCGGAACTTAGTCAGAAGCATGTGAGAGAGCTCATGTGGGAGTGGACAGAAGAAGTGAGCAAAAAAAAATTAAAAACTGGGTTTGGGGTAGAAACAAGCACTCATTGATCTGTTCAGATCTTAGTTTTCTTATTGAGTATGAATGAAAAATAACTTCAGCATATCTTCTGCATCCCTACCTCATTGGGTGATATTTTAATCTCAGCATACTATTACAATTTTCATTTGATTTGATTCATCACATGGGAGAAGGGCTGAGAATAGTGGACTAACACTGCCATTTTCAAATAACTTCTAGGTAACTGGAGGTTCCAGTGGCATTGGAAAATGTATTGCTATTGAATGTTACAAGCAAGGTGCTTTCATAACCCTGATTGCAAGGGATGAGGTAAGTATATGTGTATTTTTACTGGTTAAACTCTTCCCCATCTTCTGTATAGATGGGGAATGATTTTGGAATTGACAGTTACTCATACTGTCTGCAGTGTATATTTTATGGGGATCCTAAGCATTTTAAATCGATGCATTTAAACAGCACAGGTGGCTGCTTTTTGAAGAAGTGTAGCCCAGCATGGAATGTGGGCTTAGCTTGTCTCAGAACTCTGCCAGTGCCATTGTTTTGCTAATGGTATTCATTTTTTCACTGGTGAGATGTATGTCAGAGGACAAAGGCAAGAAAACTTCCATAATCTTTAAAACTAGAATTTCTCTACAGCAAATGATAACAGGGGGATTAAAGATAAGTTTAAAAATTCACAACATGTTTTGGTGTCTAATCAAGGTTATATTCCACTATTTATTAGTGAGGAACTGGTCATCAATATAACTTTGGAAGAAAAAAGATTGCTTTAGGATTTTTTTAACTGAGAAGTGGGGTTTTTTTGTTTAGTTGGAGTAATGAGTTGTCATTTGTAGATGAAAACCTATTTATCCAGGAAATAAAAGCACTTAACTTTCTTTTTTCGGGGCCTTAGTCCCAAGCTGTCTGTACTTATTTTGCATTATCTTGAATGCAGCCTTGAAAACCATTTTTCTTGAAAGAATTATGACAATTTGAGTTTACAAAATTTTAGTTTATTACAATGACTCCGTAACAGTGATTGGTCTTCAGATTACTTTGTATCATATTATATAAATATAAAATAGAACCAAATATACAGGAATAAAAATCATACCTATGGTCTTTGGTGCCCTGTATAGTTGTATGGCACAAAGCATTCAATCTATTGTAGAAGTTGTCTCTGGCTTTAGAAGATGAGGTGAAAAACAGGTGATTGAGTTCTGATAGTTTGATGGATTTCATGTTTTCACCATATAGTCATAAATCTGTAAAATACCAATAGTAAAGTGTTTATAACTTGCTGAGGATAACTTTTGGGGATTTTAGGGATTTTTTTTTAAACCTTATTGGAATACTAAAGACTTGAAATACTAAATGCTTCTGCTTTCATCACTGCAATGCTTTAGCTGTTCTTGTATCCATTTCAGAACAAGCTCTTGCAGACAAAGAAGGAAATAGAGAAGTATTGTGTTAACGACAAGCAGGTAAGATCACTGCTAACCCTGGCTGTTGTGTGTTTTGTTCAAGTCCCTAAAACAGAGTTCAGTAGTCCTGTCTTTAAAACAAAGCAGACTGATAAGGTAAAAACGTCTTCACTGAGAGAGTGATGGAGCACTGGCACAGGCTGCCCAGATGGGTTGTGGAGTCTCCTTCTCTGGGAACATTCAAAACCCACCTAGATGAGTTCCTGCATGACCTACTCTAGGTGGTCCTGCTCTGACAGAGGAGTTGGACTAGATGATGTTTTGAGGTCCCTTCCAACCCTCGAGATCCTGTGATTCTGTGACAAAAGTGAAGGAGGACTCAGGATTTAAATTCCAAATTACCAGTCTGTTTACATGAGATGTTGTGAGCTCTGCTATGGTTGCTGTTCCTTAGCTAGCACATTAGCCTGCTTTTCTTAGAGAAAAACATTGATGTCTTCAGCCGTAGATGTTGTACACTTTTTTGGATAGCTGCAATTTGACAGTCACTCTAAGTGTATTCTTCAAGATAAAGCAGAAGAACCACTTTTTCGACAGCTCTCACATTTTTGCAGTTCATAAACACAGCGATTGTCTTAGGAAGTAAGTTTAGATACTTGTTTCCAGGCTTAGTTCATTATATCATACTTGTAATCCTTTTTCTGGCAAAGTACTGTAACAGATAAACAAGTAAAATGTGTAAAACTCTGAGACTTCTAAACACCGGAGCTGCTCAGTTGAATAGATAGTGCAGTTGCACTGTTTTAGAGCATGCAGAGGTACTAGCTTAAAGTAGGTAAGCTTCCTATGTTCAAAACTTGCAACTAATAACTTTAATTAAAATGCCCTAGTTCTTTTTCTGCAGTACAAGGACAGAGGGGAAGCAATATTGAGACTGTTATCTTTGACTTCTCCTTTCTTGTGTTCCAGAACTTAGTTATTTCCATGGTTACAAATGCAAGCAATTTATTTGTCTGTGAAAAGGGTTTTAAATTGATAAATTGGATATTCTGTTGAAAAGAAGCACTGGAAAATGATGAATATATGGAGGCAGTAATGTTAGTACTAGCCAATTCAAAATGTTCTTAATACCTCCATTTGTAAGATAAGATTCTGTCTTCACTTCCTTACATTTTTGACAGATGGTTCAAGCTAGGGTTTTTTGGCTGGCTGGCTGGTTGGTACTTTGGCTGTGCATGTTGCCTTACTCAGAACCACTTAGTTTGACAAACAACCATTAAAGGTGAGGAGAACCTGTATTTTCCCTATTTAAAAAGTAAAACCATTTTATTTTAGCTGATCTATAAGCTTCCTAAACTTAGCTTTAAAGTGAATCCCTTGTCAAACACCGTGTCAGAGTGTTCTTTTTGAAATCTGCCCAAGCTTGATAGATGCAGGCTTTTTAAAAGACCATTACTTGGTGCATGTTTGTAAGAGTTTCATTAAAATCTCAGAAAGTACTTCCATGGTTGAGCAAACTCCAGCACATCTTTTGCAGAGGTGACTTTACACTTACAGCCAGGTTAAGCATAGGCAGTGGGAGTGGTGGGTAGGCTGACTATTCTGTAGCTATTGTTGGGTTGTAGACAAGGTCACGGGGAAACCTGCCTGATCTAAATGCAAAGAACAGAACTGGAAAAGGCAGGGATCTGGGGGCAGAGCTGACACTGGAACAGCAGGTCAGAAGCTGAGAAGTGAGGGTAGCCGGACTGAGGGAAGCTATGCAAGAGAATCACTGTATGGAGAAAGATGCTGTCTGATATGGGTCAGGCACAGAGGGGCTCTTACATTTTTTAGATGTTGAGCTAAGAACCAAAGATCCTCAGAAAAGATTACTTTGACAGCATATGCTGTCACTGTTTAGCTCTTGGATATATACATGAAACCAGGTTGCATTGACAACCAGAGTCTGACATCAACACACATTGTAGTGTTCAAAGTTTACATGTGGTTCATTTGAAGTGCTGTCGGTGCAGCCTTTATGGCTCTAGGGGTGCAAAGGAACAAAATCCTTGCCTTTAGCATTTTGTGTTCAGTAATTTTTTTAATCTCTTTCCTAATATATTCCCAGTTACTTCACTGGGAGTTGTGTTGGTCTTTCACAATGAAAGCTTTATTAATTATCCAACACCATGCAACATTTAGAATAAAAGGTGAGGAACAGAGCTGGGGATATTAGACTATTTCTGGCAGCATATTCTGTCTCCCAGGTGTGGACCTGTAGTGCATGCTGGAGAGAGAGAGTAATCAGTATATTGCAGTAGAAGAAAGAATGTATGATAATGGAAGCAAAGTGGTAAATTGTGTAATGTGATAGTAGTCAATAAAAACTCTGGTAGTTCCTGAGTGTATTATTCACAGTATGAATAAATCTATGCAATCTGGTCTATTAACCAACTGTTCCAGTTTTGATACAGAACTGACTTTTGTTTTTAACCTCCTCACTGATCTTGCAAAGACTTTCAGATAAATCAATGCCCTTTTTTGTTCAGCTGCTGTTTTGTTCTCGAACTTATGTAAAAGAGAAATATTTCCAAAATGTAATAAATGCCCTAAGGGGAGATGCACCCCAGACCCACCAGTAACTTGCACCACAAGTTTACTCTGATGTCCAGCTACACACAATGCTGGGAGGCAGGAATAGCCAACCTGCTATACAGGAATGGCAAGCAGATTCTGTTTATGCAGCTAAGAATTGTTGTGGTCTGGCCAGAGGCAGAATTGACAAATGACTAGCTGCCAAAGCAGTTGGTTGCACTGTGGTAAGCTTTGTGTGTGTGTGTGTGTGTGTGTCTTGGAACGTGCTCCATGACAAGTGGACATGATAGTTTTTACAAACTGGTGATGACTTTGGTCAATTAATTTGAACTCAGTTTAAGGTGGAATAAGTCAGAGAAAGGATAGAAATTGAAACACAAATATGGGAGTCTCTTATTGTGTTATGAGATGCCTTTTCCTTTCAAGGTGATGAATTGCCCTAAAGCTCTGCTGATTGCTCAGCAGAGAGGGTAGCATAGAATTGTAGAATGATAGGGTTGGAAGGGACCTCTAGAGATCATCCAGTCCAACTCCCCCTGCAGAAGCAGGTTCACCTAGATCAGGTTGCATAGGAACGTGTCCAGGAGGGTCTTGAAGACCTCCAAGGAAGGAGACGCTTGTCAATATCTGGACAAGCTGGAATTTGTAAATGGTAACCCAAAAGCAGTGATTCCTTTGGCCAGACATTGGTTTGAAGGTGCTTCAAAATGTAGATCATCTTGCTGAAAGTAATCAGTAACTCTCAAGAAAAATAGGGCCAAAATGTTGGCTGCAATGAAACCCAGATATCACTGTCACCTGATTTTTGTCATCCTGTCCTGCCTGCCTCGCCCACCCCAAACCAGTACTTATTTTCATTGTTTCTGTATCTTTCAAACTAAACCCTGTAATCTCTGGTTTGCAGACAAGGAGTAAACACACATTACTTCACTTTTTAGATGTCTATGACACAGTGCAACTAGTCAATTTCTCAGAGAATTTTCATTTTAGTTTTGTCTTTGACGTGTTCAAATGAAATGGTATGCAACTACGTTTACTGCTATTCCTCCACCAATATTTCATGAAAAAAAAAAAGTGGATAGCATGCATTGCCAATACTAAGGTTAGCAGGGCTTTAACACTTACTTCGTACATTTTGGAAAAGTTTTGGATCTGCAGTGCTAATGCTGCAGTTTCAGAGCAACACTCTACAGCTATGCCTTGCTATAATGTGGTGAAAAAGAAAGGCTTTTCTTAAGGAGGAGCCTAAGCCACACAATTGATTTGACTCGGATTTAGCACAAATGAGTTAAATGTAGCACTGTGGAATTTTGACTGCCTTAGTTGGAAAAGTTTTTCCTGATTTTTATGTAAACAACTCTATTCATACTGTGTCTTCAGTACTGTAAATTAGAAGTGATGCTTTACACGCAAGTAGCTGCTTTGAAGATTCTGAAATGTTTTTGTTTGTTCTTAATATTATACTGGAGTGTGCGTGTGTATGTGGGAGGGGGAAGGAGCTCCAAGGGGGCTGGGACTGCAAACTGATCTATCAACAAGACTTGTTTTTGTGTTTTTCTGGGAAAAAAAATATGTCACTGGGTGTTTTTTTGTTTGTTTGCTTCCTTTGAAAGGCTCAGATTCAACAGTTACTGGACTTTAGTGTGTTATAAAAATGTTCTTTCATTTTTCTTTTATAGGTTGTACTGTGTATTTCAGTTGATGTATCTAAAGACTATGAACAGGTGGAGAATGTTCTAAAACAGGTAAGGAAATAATTCACCTGTATATCTTAAGATGCTTATCTCCTTGTGATGTATTTCTAATGGAGTTTCTTAAAATGATACTGTGCCATACGAAGAGGTTTTTCTTGCTAAAGAGCATCCTAACCTCTTTTCCAGGCTCAGGAGAAACTGGGGCCGGTTGACATGCTTGTGAACTGTGCAGGAACATCAGTTACAGGAAAATTTGAGGACATTGAAGTGAATTCTTTTGAAGTGAGTGAACATACTTTTTAATCTTGTTACATGATGATTACTTTTCCAACCATTCTAACAATTAGATTGCATACCTGTGTCCTTGCAGACTTTGTATGAATAGTGATACACTTGATTCGTGGTAGCTGGCAGAATTAGAATCTAGATTTAGATTTGTGAGGGTTGCCTCTAATTTCTCACCTAACTGTTTGTCCGTTGATTGATTCCTCTGGGACTTTGGAGAGAGTCCTCAAGATGGCAGAAAAGCCATTATAATTTAATGCACTGTGAAAGGCACTGAAAGTCACATGGTCTCTTTTTATTTCTGGTGCAGATTTCTTTTTTTAAATTACATATTTAAGCTGTTTAAGAAAAGGACAGCTTGATGCTTCAATTTTAAAAAGCTAACAAACATTTTGATTACTTTATGCTCACAGCCTCCAGGCCCCTGGTTATCTGTAGGTAACACTGGGTAGTCTGAAAATAGTAAACAGGCATAACTTTATAATAAATTTGAATTATCCTTTCTGTCATTTGTATAGGCCATCACTTGTGGTTTGGGGCTTCTAGAGAGTGAAATTAAAAACTTTTCCTTATCTTGCCAAAGATTAAAATCTTTGAAATGCATAAATACAGAGGGGTTTTTTTTTTCCCTGTTTCCTGTTGTAGAAAACTCTTGAAACTCTCATTTCAGTCTGTTTTCATACATCACGTATAAATGGATTGTTTCCTGGATGCTGTTCAGGTTAGATTTTTCCTAAAGTACTCTTCTTTTTCCCTTCAAGGCCATGTGGTTCACGGTATTATTTGTATGCTGGATGCTATTCAGACTTGTAGACAGACTAGATTTCTTTTGGCTTGAAGTGAGATTTTTTTTTTATAGCTATAAAACAGTTTATGAAGCTGTAGGATAGAAAGCAATTGTATCTTTTTGCCAGCTGATGGAACTACAAATCCAGTAAACTTTGTTGTTAAAGCAGACCAAAATAGGGATTTGTGATAAATAATACCAAACAGCTGAAGGATTCTGGATCTGTGGCTCAAATACCGTATTAATATCGTTTGTACAGAGATTAATGGCAGTCAATTATCTGGGGAGCGTTTACCCCAGTCGAGCAGTAATCGCTACCATGAAGGAACGAAGAATGGGAAGGATTGTGTTTGTATCCTCTCAGGCTGGGCAGTTAGGCCTGTTTGGTTATACAGCTTATTCTCCAACAAAGTTTGCTCTTCGAGGATTGGCTGAAGCCCTGCAGATGGAGGTATGTGTGCAGTAATTAAAGTGGTTTTGATTGTAAACAGTTGTTTTGTTTTACCTAGCAGCACAGCACATTTTCATTGAAATAGTTCTCTTTTTGTCTCGTGCAGCACTGCTGATATCTGTTTGCTATGTTGGCCTTTTTTTTTTTGGCAGCAGTACAATCCTGCTGCTCTGCATGGGGTTGCAGAAACGAAGCTGATTTCCATTGCATAGGAGCAAACAGAGTCTCTTCCTAGAACTGAAGATGACCACATACACAGACATTTTTTCTGATGTTTTATTTTAACTAAAAGGACTTGGATTTTAATTCTTTCGCATTCAAATCTTCTTCAAGGCTCTCAAGTGCAGAGTGATATTTAAGATCCTATCAGTGCACGAGACTTGAGTCACCAAATTGTTTGTGAGGCCATGATGTGGTGGTTTCTGAACCACGTGAAACAGTAAAACTTGCAAGCTGGGATTTGATGACTGTCCACCAAAAAAAAATGAGTAGACAGTGGTTCACTCTTCTAGATTTTGGTATGTATGAGCTTTTGATAGTGCAAAGATCTAAGCTGATCCTTCAGGCAAGACTGAAAAACAGAGTTTTCATTATTCAGTGGAGCAAAGTTAGTAAGTACATTGTAGTAAGACAGGTAAAATTGTTTTAAAATTACTTCCCTTCTGTTAGGAATGTATATTTTAGTTCTTAAATGTTTCTATATGAAATGTCTGTGTTTGCTTCTAGACCCTTGCACAGTCCCTCTTGTTACTGTGTTCTGTTCAATGTAGTTGTGTGCCTTGATCCAGGATAAGAATGTGGGGTAAAACTGTCTCTAATCACTTCTGGCCTGCCAAATGGAACAGCGTGACTGCAGGGTCTTTCTTTCAGACTGCTGACAGATATTTTTGTGAAAACTGAGTTATTCAAAACTAAAAATAGAGTGTTTATGGACTTGTGATGTGGTATTTCAGTAAGTGTTTTCAATATAGAGTGTTTCATAATATAAGTAAAACTGTATAGTGCTTTCCAGCCCTCTGCTTTGTCTCAGCTCCCTGAACATCACTAAAAGCTTCTTTATTTGAATTGGAGTACAGATTTGCATTGTAGCAGTTTCTGAATAGGAGTACAGTAAATTATGTATAATGCATACAAATACCTAACTAAATGCAGTCCTTGACATGAGACTTCCATTTTTCCACACATTTTCTACTGACTTTTTTTGACTCCTTAGGCTTTGACCCCTTACAAGTTTATACCATGGGTTGAAAAGCTTTGTGATTTGAGTCTACCGCATTGAAAATTCAAATTTGATGTCTTTACTTTTGTTGTTGTTGTTTTTCTCCTATTTGTCCAACAGTGAAAATGTGTTGGCATAAACAACAACAAAAAAAGCATGCCTGTAAGCCTCAGCAAAAGGATTTTTTTTTGGCCTTGTGTTTGACTGCTGGGTACTGGTGTTTGGCAATGTCTTAGTCTCTTTTTAAAACTGAAATTGGTAAAATTGTAGAGCTAAAGTGCTTTCACGTTTCTCCTGTATTTCTTAAAAGCCACTTGGATTCATCAGATGATTTACAAAAAAAATACAAAGGTTTTAGTTATTTCTATTAAACAAAACAACACAGCCACCTGCTAAAAGTCTTTGCTGGCTTTTTGCTTTCTCATTTGACAAAGCTCAGAGTCTTGCAAGTGCTGAATATGAGGGTGACATACCACTAGAGGCAATTTGAATTCATGCTTGATGTGTTTCTTCAGGATAAGAGAAGTCAGTGAAGTTGAGGGATGTGTAAAAGCTGACAGTATTAAGGTAACACTTACTTTTGTAAAATACAGGTGAAACCTTATAATATCTACGTAACGGTGGCCTATCCTCCAGATACTGACACACCTGGCTTTGCAGAAGAAAGTAAAACAAAGGTAAATTGCCTTTCAGTAATATTGTAACGTTTTTAAGACTTCACTTTGTAGTAAGCAATTCATTTCAGATTTCATTCACTTCAGTAGTGCACAGGAAGATTTTTAAGAAGTACTTTGAAACACTTCAGTTTTATCGATGTAGCTACTTGCACTTAAATAGCTTGTAGGATAATTTTGTGTAGTTTATTCTTTTGGCTTGAAATGAAAGAACTACCTACCTCTAATATCTGAAACACTCTGAAGTCTTTCTGTTCAGTCAAAAGATTGCTGTGGAATGGTAAACTGTAAAACCACTATTTGTTTTGATATCAAAGCTTAATGAGCCCAAAACAATATTCCTGTTTTGTCTCTGATAGTATGTAATTGTTCCGATAGATGTGACAGATCCAAATAAGCCTCAGTTCCTTCAGTGAAGTCTGCAAACTAACCATGCTGTGTGACTGTATCTTATGACACAATCAATAGTGGTTGTTGTCTAGTATTAAAGTAAGGAGGAAACTCTTGCGTTGTGTTTGTAGTGCAGATGACAGTATCACTTTTCAGAAGACTCTCAGCACTAGGCCTTTTCCATTTGGCTTACCTGAAAAGCGAAAGTGGTGACCTTCAAACATTTAATCACTTCCCATCATTTGACACATGAAGTATAATTCTAAAAACTACATCCAAGCCCCCTGTCCAGACTCTGAAGTATTAGGTAACCAGAGGAAAAATGTGCCTTATTTCTTGTTTGTATGCTGTGAACTAGAAACCTGATAGCTGAGATCAGCCTTTTCAAGATGCTCCATTATGTATAATAGGAAATTTGGACTGAATTCCATTTTTGCATTTCACCCTTTGTGTAGGAATCAGTAGGGATTGTGTAACACAATTCTTACTTCATCATTTCTTGATATAGATAGTCTGTATTAAATGTGTACTCCCACACATCCACAGCAAGTGCTAGAATTAGACATCTGCAGACACTTGTACAGCTTGCATATTCTCTGAGATGTTTTTTCTTTATAGTAGCCTGTGTCAGAGAAATACAGTCACCAGCAGTTCAGCTAAGATTTCTCTTTAAAAGAGATTCAGTGAGATTTTTTTATTACTTGTCAAAAAGGTGTTGTCTTGCAAGTAAAGGCTTGTGCTTCGCTTGAGCATACCTGAATTCTTGGGATGACTTGCTCATATCGTGGTAGTGCACCTTAAATCTGCAACAGTGCTTTGTGCTGACAGTTCAGATACTCATTTGTTACTGTTGTATTTATTTAATACTACTTAGTTTAGAGCATCTCTGTAGCTTGCATTTCTTTAAGACTCGGCTATTTTACTCTATAATCATTGAATATAGCAAAAGAAAATGTCAGGAACTGGGATGCAGCTTTCCTATGTTTGATTGTTAAGCTGCTTTTATTAAAAACATTATTGAGGTAACTGCTTTACAAATGCCACTTGTTCTTTGACTGGCTCACTAGCCAGATCAAGCTTTTAATGGCTGATTTCTGCCTACCTTTTTTTTTTAAACATCATTACCTTTGGTGATTGCTTCTAAACAGCTGTGGTTTAGGTTTGTCTTTTTCCCCAACTTAGAATGTTTTAATCACTGTTGACATCCCTGTATCTCTTTCAGATTTGGTTGGTACTGGCCAGTAAGGGTCAAAAAGTGCACAGGGGTTATGATACAGACATGGGATGACATAAGCTGTACCACTGTGTATGTGATTTCTGCTAGCAAAGACACCGATTCCACCCTCACTCTCCCTTAAAACACACATACTTCAAGAAAAAAAGAGAAGCCTTCAGTGAGCATTGTCAGTGAAATCAGGACTCTTAATTCTACAGATACTTGGAAACAGACCTGTTTCTCTGAAGTGCAATTTTTGTGGTGCTTTGGATTGACAATGAGAGAAACCTGTAGTTGCTCAGCTCTTCTTTAGCAGTTCTTTTTTAAGGTATTAATCTCAGACTTGAGCAAGCTCCAGAATTTGACTAGACTAGCTCCATCAGACATGCTTCCAAAGACTCTGAAGCATGTTTTTGCCATTTGTTTTTGTTACATACCAGACTTGGTTTGGGATTTTTATTGTGAAATAAAGAAATTTTGATTGCTACAGTAACTGCCATAGCTGCGTTTTTCTAGTGAGGTAAAGTAGCACCAATGCTCCAAAACAAGAGGAATTCAGTGATGGATTTGGGCAGATACCAGTGTGTGATTCTGTGAATTTTGGGTTTTTATTTGAAAGTCTTTTTGCAGGATCTTAGAATATTTCAGGCCTCTCTTTTTACTTCATTTCTAGCAAGAAAACTCCATAAATGAACTAATACAAATGTTGAGGAGAGATAGTTTACACACTTTGATAGATTTTACTGAAAACAAAATAATTGAGGGGGGGGAAGAGAAGAGCCTCACCACTTTCTCATAGTTTGTTGGTAATAAACTGTCAGAGAAATATTGATACTCAAGGAAAAGTTGTCATTTCCCTTCATAAAATTAGACTACTATTTATAAGGCGTTTTTTACTTTAAATGGATGCTTTAGGTGACAGGATGATACTACTTGCTGACAGTGGTGTCATCCATGAGAAAAGACCCAACCCAAACTTTGATATTTGTATTTTTCTCTTCTGTGTGTTTGTTAGTCAAACTGATATTGGTGTTTTTTTCTATTAAAGCCTTTAGAGACGAAGCTAATTTCTGAAACCTCATCTGTTTGCCAAGCAGAACAAGTCGCCAGAGTTATAGTCAAAGATGCCATAGTAAGTAAATTACCTTTTTAAATTAAGTTCTTTGTTGGAAGAGACTAGGATGTAATGCTTGTTTAAAACTCTAAAACAATGTCTTAGCCAAATGCAAAATCAGTTTACACAAAACAATATTCTTTGCCAGTTAATCTGAAGAGAAAGTGTCTTCTTTAATCTTCTTTTGCCATTGTGCCCACAAGTGATTTTATGCAGTGTCTTGGAAGTAAAAGATATACGTTAGACAAAACAAAATGATGCATCAGTATGATGCAATGTCTCAAAGACAGATTATGGCTGACTTTAAGGCACTGTAGTCTACTGGCTTTTTGTGTACCAATTGCCATTTATTCAACCTCAAAAGCTTGTTGGACCAGCGTTTCTCTTGAAGATGAGTTCATATAAAAATAGTTTTACAATAAATGAAGGCAGTGTAGTCTTTTTGGCTTTTAATGTCTTAAGTAGGTGTTTTATGAGTGATTACAGAAAATGATGTTCTTTGTGGTTAAAAGTGTATTGCCTTTCTGAGGAATTTTTTCATATCTAGTGCTGTGGAATGCCTGCATGTTTAATAAAGCACCTCAGAATGGAGACCAACGCGACATTTTGTGTTCACAAGGCACAGCAATTGAATCCTAAAATCTGTAACTATTTTGCAGTTCCAAATATTCTTGATCCTCAGAGCAAGAGTGTGGTTGTGATGGTTTTACGATATTTTCACAAGTACAGCACATCAACACAAAATTATGTCTGATTTAGGGGCAAAGAGTTTTAAAAGCAAGTACAACCTCACAGAGTATTCTGCTTTGGTGCAGAATAATCTCCTCTTAAGCATCTGGTATTTCTACAACGTTATCCAGCACTTCGGATGATATATGACTTAAAGATACGGTCTTTATGGGCTCAAGTCATCAGCTGAGAGATGGAGATAGAAATGAAAAGGTAGCTCTGTAGTGTAGGAACAAGCGTGTATGGAGAAATAATCAAATCTCATATCCTTACTGCTCTGCTCCTAACCCTGATTCAGGGACACCACTTTCTCATTTCACGTCCGTGTTCCATAGATTTCCTCCTGCAGTGTTTCAGAATGTCTGTTTTCCAGCAGGAAATCTGCTGGAAACAAATGGGAGAAGCCTGGGAGGCAGAGGTACAGAACTGCAATTTTCCTGATGAGTAGTTCAGAACCAACCAACCAACTTTTCCTGATGTCTTGTCTCTCCTCTTCTGCCAGATAATTTGCTTAGCAGGCTGTGTATCTCACAGTTTTGAGGAGAGCAAGTTAAAAATCCTCGATACAGATGACCGAGGATCTGTTACCTAGTATTTGAAATACATCCCCCTGCCAAATCTCATGTGACAGCAAATTGTAACAAAAAGCAAGCAGTGATTTATTCTTTAATTACAATAACCATTGGGGATCTGACAGAGTTGGGGTGTAGTTCTGTCTTGGAACTACGTCTACAGATGAGGAAGACCATTGTGCACGTCCTCTACCAGTAAGCATGTCTCAGTAAGAAGAGCCTTTCTATCTTGTAAGGAAAGCTGCAGTAGGGTAGCACACCTCTCTACAGCATGGAGGTTACCTTCCACGTCCATTTTGAAGGGACTGCCTTTTGGAATGTTGCCGTGTAGCACAAAACATTTTTGACTATTTCCGTTCTTAGTTGCGTTAATACTTTCTTACACGAAAGTGTTTGCCGTTAGCGATGTCAGTCAGCTGTGTTCATCAAGAGTGGCCTTTGAAGTCAGACAGGTCATGGCCTCAGATAGGTGAACTTTGTTGTTCTTAAATGCTGTTTTCCTTCTCTCCAGCAAGGGAACTTCAACAGCTCCGTTGGATCAGATGGTTACATGCTATCCATACTGACAAGTGGAATGTCACCAGTCACTTCTATTACTGAAGGTCTTCAGCAGGTAAGATTTGGTAGTCATGATTTCTTACAGTTTAAAGTACTTCTAAACATTGTGCAAACGTTGCTTATTTTTATTCATCAAATAGTTTTTAACACTTTAAAGACTTGGATTTAGGAAACTGAAGTAGTATTTCCAAGCTGAAGCAGCACGTTAGCGGGAGAGCTAAGACCACTACCTGCTACTCAGTCCTAAACTGTTACATAGGTACAATGGTTTTCATGAGTTTGTTTTCTCCAGACCATATCACACGCCTGCCTGGAACTGTTTTGTATTTGACAAGTAAATAATAGGCTGCAGTCTGGGGTCTTAAATGAATTGAAAGATGTTTCTCTCTGTTTCCAGGTGGTTTGCATGGGCATTTTTCGCATCGTTGGCCTATTTTACCTAGGAAGTTTTGACAGCATAGTTCGGCGCTGCATGTTGCAAAGGGAAAAATCTGAAAGTACAGATAAAACTGAGTAATCTTTTCCTTTGAACTGAAAGAAGAATGTCAAACAGTCCTGGACAGCTTGCTGCTGAAGTGGGACTCATTTTTTTTTTTCTTCTTCTTCTTCTGAAGGATTAGACTGGAAGTACTTGCATACGTGACAGATGAGTCCCACCAAAAGCTATGAAAGAAAACAAAAGTACAACTCCAGAAAATGCCAAACTATGCAAAAGTGTGAACAAGGATTAGACTTTTTTTTATTTTGTGGTTTGAGTTGGAGAGGATTTGAGGAACTTGTAAGTGACCTGCAGAGTAGAACGGACCATGTGCGGTAATTCTGGACAAATGCTTACGTTTTCTCACTTTGGTGCTTGTGGACAAAATAAGTACCGGGACAGAGTGGGCTGAAGTAGATTGAAGTCCCCCTGAACAAGTTGGTACCTTTTTTTTTGCTAACGTTTTGGGACTGGTTTTAATTTCAAATGTTAACTTTTCCTTTGGCCAATCTACAGATCCTCTGTCAATGACAGCTTTCCTTAGTCTATCCAACGTGCAGCTGTGGGGAAACGTTAAGATGGCAGGTACTTCTGTATGATCTGAGCTTTCTCAGTCTGGGAGTAATTTAAGAAGTATGGTTTAATGTATGCATACTTTCTAAAGGGAGATGAAGAACCCGTTCCCACAGAGAAACGCTTGGAGATGCGATTGGGTCTGTAGCTCCTCTGGCCTTTGAAGTATATTGTGAACAACAACAAAAATCGAACCAATATCAAGTGTGTTGATTATGACTTTGAGCATTTTAAGCCATTGAAACAACGTACAATTTTTATAGATACTTTTCCTTATCTGCCAGTTTTTTCCACTGGAAAGGAAAACAGCTCAATGCTACTGTTATGCACGTTATTTTTCAAAGCTGCAAATGATGAGCCAAACCAGTAGTTGAGGATAGAATCAATTGTAATTAACATGCCAGGCTCTTTCAGTAGCAGGAATGTAGCTTTTTGGGGCAGAGGGGTCAGGAGGGAAAGAAGAGTGTGTCAGAACAGCATTCCACACTTAATTTTATCACGACACGGAATAACTTGTACACAGGAAGAAATGATTTCAAATACTCTCTTTCCGTGTCCCATTTGTAATTTGTTTCATTTGCATTCTATGAAACAAGGCTGCTCAATAACCACTGCAGAACACACAGAACCCAGTGATTGTTCCTAATAAATCTTAACACTGAAAAAGCTTGATGTGTAACAATGATGTTTTAAGGGTGCACTATATAAACTGTTTATTTTAACGGACCACTATAGCAAGTGCCTTGTGAGCTGCTTTCCCCCCCCCCCCCACCCCCCAAAAGCTGCATATTTTGTATTTGTTAGCACTGCTGTGTTTTCAGTGTCATCTTTGCCATTCTCAGTCAGTACTCTGAACCTAAAATGACTCATAGAACCGGACACACTGACTTCCTTGAAAGTAATGTTTAATGGTAAAATAGGCCAAATTGATCCCTTTTTGTGAAGATGTTCTCTCCAGGCATTTAAGAAGAGGTATTAAATCAAAGCCAAGATGAAAAGTAATAGGTGATTAACTGAGAACCTTTCAAAATGTAATTTATCGAGGCTGTTTATTTTTCCTCTCCGAATTCAGTCGATCACTGTTCAGGTTTTCTTCACATAGAACAAACTTGCTTTATTACCTGGTTTACAGCATATTTTTGGGGGGAGGGTGACGTTGCCACTCTCATTTTGAGTAGTCAGACTTTCATTAGATTGCAAAACATAGAGGCACTGAGGAATTCTTCACGAAGCCTATGTTTTGGGCCCCACCTCCTGATTTCCTTTAGATGTGAAGTTGTGCATGCCTATAATATAATATTCATTTTGAGAACAGAGCGTATTCCTGCATTTTTAAACAGCTGGGCTTCAGTGCAAAGAAATCTAGTGTGCGTACATGTTTCCTGTGCTGCTTAACGTGACTGGCATAATGGAGCATTTATCATACACCTGTTGTCAACATCACTGTTTCTTAAAGCAGCATAGCAGTGCTATTTGGGCCCTGTCATCTCTGTTAATTCATATTTCGATGCAAATCAAATACTCCTTTGGCCACCTGCAAAAGATATCAAAAGAGGTGAATCGGGTGGGCAGTAGTTTGAAAAGTGCTTATTGTAAATGGCTTGACATCCTGAGCTTTGAAGGTCAGGACTTGAAACCAGTAACACTTTTGGATACTTGAATTTTTGGATCTTCAACTTGAAACGTTCAAGGGTTTGCATTTAAGAAACGTAATCCAGAAGGTCAGAGCGTACACAAGACACTATGGCAGCTGGACCTCTTTAAAATACTTCAGGTTGGATGTCTTAGATCACTAATCACTCTTTCTTAACTAAAGAGTCCTCCAAATAATGGCTGATAGAATTCAGTACACGGGTCTGTGAAGAAGGAGTTAAGAATAACGGGTGAAAGTTACGGCCCTGCTCTACAGAGACTTCACACCCGATTTTTGTGCGGTGTAAGTGGTCGTGTGTTCACAGTAAAACCGTAGGTGGAACCCCCTCAGCAGTTGTGGAAATTGGAACGAGGCAAGTTGGGGTTTTTTTTTTCTGAAGGAACAAGTAAAGAAGAACCATTTTAAGTGTTCTAATTTCTGCTGCTGCAAGTTAACACAGTTAACTTTATCAGTTAAACTTTTCAACTGTTGTCAAAACACAGTAAATTGTCAACTGCAGCAACCTTGGGTGTAAAGTTTGTTTTCTTAATGCACATTCTCAACCTAGCAATGTACTCATGTTAAGGTCCAGTATTAAGTGAAGGAAAATGCCTTGTAATCTTGTGGGGAGAAAAAAAAAATGTTTGTCAGCCAAAAAAGAAAATATTTTTGCCAGTTTAAATGTTACAAAAACCCTCTGCGTTGAAATGTTTCAGCAATGTATTGGATCTGTGAAGAACTCCAGCTAGGCTTTGTTACTTTCCTGTCGAATCGTCAGTAATTTAATCACTTGTGCCATATCAGTCCATGTCTTGTTTTTTTTTTCCCCCCTCTTGTTTTCTTGTTCAGCCTTCAAGGTTCAATTTAGGCTTCGATAGTCTTTTCCATTCCATGTAGTTTCTAATGACCATCTGCTTCAAATATCAGACTTGTTGTAATTTTACCTATACTTTACTTCACCGAGGTGTTCATGTGCAATTGAAATAGATTTAATATTTTACTAAGAGGACAAAAAAAAAAAAAGATATAGGTAAAGAAACTTTATTTGCTGTGAAAAACTCTAGGCACTTTTACATGGTAAAAATATATAGCATTATTTGTTTAAAAAAGGAAGAAACTTTGTGCTCATTGCTTCATCGTTTTTGTGCCAGAACTGTAAAACCTAGTTTTCATATTTTATATTTCTCAAAAATAAAAGGAGAATCGACAAAGCCTGGAACTTTTTAAGTTCTTTTAGAGGGTGAAGAGCAGTGCTTGGTGGGTTTCTTTCCTTTTACATTTGGGATTAGTTCAGCGGGATCCTCTTAATTTTGTAGAACAGCAGAGGGGGCAATATACCCTTCCATGTTAGCAGTTTAGAGGTGTACGGCAGATGAAGGATGTAAAGAATTGGGCCAGATCTGGTCAGCAGACCCAGCGTCATCAAACCATGACAAAAAAGTGGGATTAAATTGACAAAATCTGCCTTTATTGCAGGAGGTGCTGCCAGTATACAAGCCAGTGCTTGCCAACCCTGATAAGCCAAGTGATGCTCATTCTTCTCAAGTGGAAAACATTAGGTATAATAGTTAGGGGTAGCTGACTTTTTCTGTACCACCACCGAGCATGCAGCTGCATAGAAAAGCACTGCATTATGTTTCAGGTGCATGGTAAGAGGGCTGAATGGGTTGCTTAGCTCCAAGATAGTATCAGGGGAGAAAGAGCCTCAAGATACTTGTTCTCAAACCCAGCATCACAGAAGTTCAGTCTTTTACAGAGACATTAAATTCTCAGGCAGATAAAGTCAACATTGGAGTTAGGAAAATATCTGCTCTCTAAAACGTGGTTTAAAGCTGAGGGGCTGGTGTTCACCTTGGAATGTAGGAGATTGAATGTTTTAACATGGAAGAATCATAGAATAGTAGGGTTGGAAGGGACTTTAGAGATCATCTAGTCCAACCCCCCTGCAGAAGCAGATCCACCTAGATCGGGTCACACAGGAATGTGTCCAGGTAGGTCTTGAAGACCTCCAAGGAAGGAGACTCCACACCCTCCCTGGGCAGCCTGTGCCAGGGCTCCCTCACCTCAACAGTAAAATAGGTTTTTTTCTTCTGTTTAAATGGAACTTTTTGTGTTCCAGCTTCATCCCATTACCCCTTGTCCTGTTGCCAGCTACAACAGAAACGAGAGATGCCCCAACCTCCTGAAAGGCCACATTGCAACTGGAGCTGCTGATTTTTTGGTGTTTTTTTTCTTTTACAGTAAAAATAGGAGGCCAAGGTAGGTTGTTCTTCATTTCTTTCTGTAACTGGATTTCAGCTACAAGGCTAAATCATCTGGTAGCTCCATTTCTTTGAGGTTCCCCCCCCCAGTTAGTACCTAGCACGCTGAAGAGAGGGAGGTGTGTGATTGTCTGTCTAAGCTGGTGCTAAAACCTGCTGAAGTCATTTCCTTCCTTCTGTCACTGGGGGGAGACTCTCACCAGAGCCAGAGCCCTTTAAATGAGGTGTCTGCCTTGCCACACCTCCCAGCTTCTTATTTCCTTTCTTTCAACCTAGATGCAATAAACTGCTGAAGAAAAAAAGAGAAGATGGTGCTAATCTTCCGTTGTTGTTGGTCTGCGGTGAGGGGAAAATAGTACTGTTAAGGTTCTGGACAGAAACTTACACTTGAAGGAAAAGTGTAAATACTTTATTTATTTATTTATTTATTCCTTTTGTGTGTGTGTATGTGTGTGTTTTAAACCTCAAAGATTTTTCTAGGGGAGGGGCTGGTGGGAGCATTTGATAAAGCTGACCAGGGAGGTTTGCTCTTTGAGGGAAACCTTGATGTGAAAGGGTATCATACCAAAGCTCCTCTCTTGACAGAATAACCTCCAAGTCAGTCTGAAAGCTTTATTTTTTTTTTCCTAAGTCAAAAACATGTTTGTTTTCATCTTGAAGGGGAATCCCCGTGATAAGTTTAAACCTTTCGAGTTCTAACTGTGAACTTCATTCTGCAGTAGTGTGACTAGAGCAATGTAAATAAACACAAGGGGTGAAAGCAAAACATAAATGACTAACGCTAAATCATACTACTGAGCACTGAGAATCAACTCCCTTGGCCAAAGTAGTGATACATCTGTGAAGACACCAGCTGTAAATAACGTAGAATCATAGAATGGTAGGGGTTGGAAGGGACCTCTAGAGATCATCTAGTCCAACCCACCTGCAGAAGAAGGTGAAAACTAGCCTAAAGCCAAATTTTTAATGTTCTAGGCATCTTGCAGGTGAGGGGAATGTCCTTTTCAAAGATAAGAGGTGCTTCAGAGGAAGTACTTAAGATATGAGGTGTGTTGGTCTATTTCAAAGCATTTACTCAAATGCTTCTTACTTTGAGGAATTTTAATGGGTGTAGTAAAAGTTTATGGATCAGGTGTGGAAGGTCTTGTTTGTCCGGTAGGCTCTTTCCTTTTCCTATTCCTCTGTTCTGAAACCACCTCTTTTGCTTTTCTGCCATTTCAACTAGGAAGTTGGTTTCCAGGTCCTTTTTCCACGGTGGAAAGAAGAAAAGCAGGCATAGGTAGCATTGCAGAAGCCACGGGAATAGATTGGTAGCTTGTTGAGAGGTGGTGGGACAGCTCAGATAACGTGAAGACCCCTATTGTCAAATGGCAAAGTAGATAATGTCAAAGAGGATTTATAGAATCATAGAATCATTTTAGCTGGAAAAAGACCTTTAAGATGATCAGGTCGAACCACTAACCTCACACTGCAAGGTCCATCACTGGACCATGTCCCTCAGAACTTCAGCTACGTGTCTTTTAAATAAAAATCTCCAGGGATGGGGACTCCACCACCTCCCTGGGCAGCCTGTGCCAGTGTCCAACAACCCTCGCGGGGAAAAAGCTCCTCCTGTTCTCCAATCTAAACCTCCCCTGGCACAACTAGAGCACATTTCCTCTTGTCTTGTCACTTGTTACCTAGGAAAAGAGGCTGACCTCCACCTCGCTACAGCCTCCTTTCAGTTAGTTGTAGGGAGTGATCGCGTCTCCCCTCAGCCTCCTCCAGACTAAACACCCCAAGTTCCCTCAGCTGCTCGTCAGACTTGTTCTCTAGATCCTTCACCAGCTTTGTTATCAGTCTCTGGACGTGATTCAGCACCTAAATGTCTTTCTTGTAGTGAAGGGCCCAAAACTGAACACAGCACTTGAGATGTGGCTTCACCAGTGCAGGGGTGCAACCCCTTCCCTGGTCCTGCTGGCCGCACTATTTCTGATACAAGCCAGGATGCCCTTGGCCTTCTTCACCACCTGGGCACACTGCTGGCTCACGTTCACCTGGCTGTCAGTTTAACATCCCCAAATCTTTTTGCAGTGGACATCTTTCCAGCCACTCTGCCCAAAGCCTGTGGTTTTGCCTGGGATTGTTGTGGCCCAAGCGCAGGACCCAGCACTTGGCGCTGTTGAACCTCTTGTGATGGGCCTCGGCCCATTGTTCCAGCCTGTCCAGGTCCCTCTCAAGAGCTTTCCTGCCCTGAAGTAGGTCTACCCTGCTACTCAGCTTGCTGTCATCAGCAAATTCACTGAGGATGCACTCAATCCCCTCATCCAGATCACTGATAATGTTAAACAGAACAGGCCCCAGCACTGAGCCCTGGGGAACACCACTGCTGACTCGCCACCTACTGCATTTAGCTCCATTCCCCACCATTGCCAGAGCTGGAGGCAGGTGTTTTTGCCTCCTTTCTACCCAAAGCATGGGGCCTCTGTATCTTGAGAAGTGAAGATAGTTGAGGGAGGAACACAGTAAAAGAGATCTGAAAGCCAGGACGTGTTTACTGTGTTGGACCCTAAGGATATTATCCGAGTATCTCATCCAGCTGCCTTTCCTGATGAGCACAATTAAGCCCCATGAAATAAACCATAATTGCAGGTTGAGCATGCCTTAAGCATTTTACAGTAGCATTCTCTGCTCTGCGGGCACGTCCAGCCAAAAAGGATCCACTCCACACCTGCAGCATTTGCAGCACTGGCAGGATGAAAGGCAACCTCCCAGCTCAGGAATGCGGGCGGAAGAAGTTTGTTCAGGTTAACCTGCCACCCTCCTGCTTAAAAATGAGGAAAACGTGCACCCAGCCTTCATGGATGCTACTTTTCCCTATATTTCTTACATGCAGAAAACTGTGTTTTTAAAGCACGGTATGTGACAGATGCTGGACAGCAATGTTGGGCAACACGCTGAGCAAAACAGACGAGCCAGCCTTAGCAATAAACTGTGGCGTGCAGCTGATAGTGGAGAATTACGTGCATGGACGCAAGCCTATAGAGGAGTGTTGTTTTTCAAGGCACTTCATGCAGCTCGGTATGGTACCTTGGGTATCGTGGTCTCATGGACAGAAACAAATGTGAAAGATCATGCCGCATGGTGGTTGGTTTTAGTCGGGTCAAGTTAGAAAGCTCTTGCAAGCACAAAGGCACGCAGAGCAAATAATGTGCTGGGGTGGAGAGGAGAGGCACTGAATGCCTTGGACAGGGGGAAGCCCAGCTGTGGGTGGCACAGACCAATACCTGGGCGTAGCACTAACCAGCATTTACAGGGCCGTTGGCATGTACAGGTGTTAACAGAGCCACTGGCTGTCTGAGGAGCAGCCTGCTAATTTGCATACATGCAAATTCCTCACCCCTGGGCCCAATCTTAGCAGACTTTCAATAAAACGAGTATTCAAGCTGTGCTAGAACACCACGAGGCAAAGGGCCGCTTTAGTTGCCACAATTGTATTTACCTATGCCACTCTAAATACTCTCCTAGGATCATGGATTTTATGTTTTTGTTGAGATTCTGTCTCTGGCTTTTATTTGTTCTAGAACAGAAAACCTCTGCAGATTTTCAGCCAAAAAAAAAAAAAAACCAAAACAAAAACCCCAAGTGGCAATGTCCTTGCTTGCTTTGAGTGCTGTGGCACAGTGCTGAGATACACCCTTCTTGGTTCAAGCCTGCTCAGGCAGGGCTTGAAACAATCGCTCGCTTCTCTCCGACTTGGCTGCTCACAAGGCCAAGGAAATAAAAGGGTGGGCAGGTCACCAGGAACCAGGGTTTGCTGTTGAAATCCTGTTGATGTTAATACAAAGGTACAGGGGAAAGGTGTCCACTTTCAGGTTGTCAGGAAGTTCAGCGTTGCCAGGCATGACAAAGTTTGCAAGATCGTTTGTTAATAATGCATCTACTGTACATGAGGCACCTGGGAAACTCTCGAAGAAACAGCAGGCTCTGCAGGATCCTGCCTGTTTGGTCAGTTGCCCAAGCACGGATAAGAAAGCCATCTTGAGAATATTATCTGTCCTTGACACTGCCAGACCTGACTGATGCCTGACGCTGCTGCCTCTCTAATTGTCACAGGAGCTTTACTTTTCCTTTTCACTCCAGCTTCCGTTTGTATTCTTAATCAGGTCCGACTCTTTACATAGCTGATTCTTATAGATCTGATTAACTTTGGTGGCCCAGCTCACGTAAAGGTAAACGTGTGCGCAGAAGCATCTGTAGGCTCAGATCTTGAATAGTCTCCACGTTATTCTGCTACCTAGAAGCACCACAGTGATTTCTTTAGCTGATTTTATGTACTCACACCGTGTTCCTTGATAAACCCTGAGCCTCTCTTGCTGGTTTCTTCTATCTGCCCCCTACCCAAAACATATTGCCTTTATTTTTGGATGTCTTTTTAACTGTTGTTTTATCCCGCTGAGCTCAAACAAGCAAGCAAGGTAAACAGCAGGACTGTGATGCAGGTTTGTGACACTGTAACATGCTCGTCACCCGCTCAGGTAGCGTTATAATTGGTTTGAGGATGCAGCTCCCTTCAGTTCCAGCTGTAAACACAGGTCAGATGCAACGCACTGGATGTGTTAAATCGAGAACAAGAAAGACCATTTAAATGCACGTCACATTGTTTTGCTTTTTTTTTTTTTTATAGTCCAAATTTGTCCTTCTTCAAGGCACAGTTTTTGTTTCCAGTGACTCATCCCTTCTACCCTTGCTTAAAGCAAACAGTTCCTAGGATCTTGCCTTGTGCTTTTCATTTTTTTTTCCAGTACAGTCTCAGCTGTGTTTGGTATTAGGAGGCTTTCTTGCGAACCATGACCACCATTTTCCTATTAAACTTTGAAAAAGGCTGGGATCTGTCATTCCCGTAGCAGAGCGCAGAATGCAGAGGCGGTGGGGAAAAAGGCATCTTTAGCAAATCCATCCCAAAGTCTTGATACAAATGTATCAGAAATCAGTCATGAATTCTGAAATGGTTACTGGTTAATGGTTGATTATATCCTCTCTGTTCGCTGAGTTGGTCTTACTCCCATTGCTGTATACAAAATCCTTTTAAAAACACTGAGCGAATTCAGTGATGTTTTCAGTTTCTCCTTAGAAGAGACCATTGATTTTATATGCGTCTTTGTTTTCTGCATCAGTCCTACACTGATTGATTTATCTTCTGGGCTTTAAACCCAATCCTGCTATGACATTGTTGTGCAGCTTACCCAGACAGTTTTCTCCTGTGGCACTTAACATCCGTGTCTGAGGTATTTCCAGTTGTGGGACCAGCTACATTAGATTCAGCCACTATCACAGTGAGAACCTGAATCCACAGCCCAGGTGGTTATGGCTGTTCTGATTTTCTGTATCACTTGTTCCGTTTGTACGTACATCTTATGAGTAAAGGCTGCAGGATCTGAGGCTGTTTACCCTGGAGAAGACTGAGGGGGGGATCTTCATCAACACTCACAAGCACCTCATGTCAGGAGGATGGGGCAATGCCTTTTTCTGTAGCACTCAGTGACAGGACAAGGGATAATGGACATAAGGTGGAACACAAAAAGTTCTACTTAAGCACAAGGAAAAACTTTGCTGTTCAGGTGAGCGAGCAGGCACAGGCTGCCCAGAGAGAGTGTGGAGTCTCCTTCTCTGGAGGTTTTCACACGTTCCTTTGGGACTTGCTCTGGGTGAACCTGCTTCTGCAGGGGGTTGGACTGGATGATCTCTAGAGGTCCCTTTGAACCCTGACCATTCTGTGATTCTAGAAGGCTATTTAAACCATATCACGTGCTATGCAAATGTCAGTTTACTTTCTCTATTTAGATGAGACCTTTTCCCTTCTTTTGGTGCAGGAACATAAAGGCAGTGATTTTACTTGGTTGACAGATGCCTCGGCTACATTTCTGCCATCGGAAGCAATTGTCTTCTTTTCTGAGGTCTCTGAGGTGTGTTTGCACGGTGCCCTGGTGTGGTACAACCCTTAGCTCCATGGCTGCCTGGAGCATCCCCCAGCTTCTTTTGACCTCGTTTCACCTGCTCTCCGGCAACCTCCCCCCCCCATCTCTTACACAACCGAGCCTTTCAAACACCAACGGGCGGCAGAGAAGACTACGAGGCGGAGGAAGGGATCACCGCGGTACCCTTTCAGATTCCCCAGGCGTTAACGGAGCGGGGGAAAGCCCATCGCCACATGCAGCCGCCGGGGCTGGGGGTCCCGCCCGCGGCGAGCAGCGGCCGCTGGGTGGCAACAGCCGCCCGCCGGGAAGGGGCTGCCGCCCGGGTACCCCCCGCTCCGCTCCGCACCGCTCCGCACCGCTCCGCACCCTCCGCCCGCCGGCCCCGCGATGGAGCGTCGCGCCGGTCGGGGGCTGCGTGTGCACCCCGGCGAAGAGGGCAGAGAGGGACAGAGGGGGGAGATGGAGAAAGGAGGGAGGAGAGCTGGCTGGGATGTGGAAAACGCCGACACTAGGGGATGGTGCCGAACGGCGCCTCCCGCCCCGCTAAAATAAACGACGGCAGAACCATTAAACATTTGGAACATCTGGAAAGGTGCCGGTTTATACGCGTTAGAGACAAATTCCTCAGCGCGGCCTCCAAACAGATCCCTGCGTCACGCGGGGCACAAAGCAGCTCTGCTAGCTCGTGGGGGAATCCTTCTCGTTTGGGTGCCAGGACCCGCTCTTCTGCTGGATGGAGCAAAAGCCGATCGCCCACCGTGCGCCTTCTCCCAGCCAGGCGAGCTGCCAGCCTGGGCATCACGCGTGACGGGGCACGAAACGTGAAGCAAACGTGGCCGTGAATGAAAATGGAGGCTTGGAGGGCAGCGCGCATTCATTCCCCGTGTCCCCTTGGCAAAGTCACGTTCACGGCTTTATTTCAGGCACTTGATTCTTCCTAAGGTCGGGGTAGTTTATGAATGGCGTTACCATCCTAGTCGCTCTTACATCGACGAGGACTGTATCAAACGTCCTCGTTTCTCTCCTCGTACCAAGCAGAGGAAGGTGCCGAGCATCCCCGGCTGCCGTTTCACTTGGCTTTACCCTGGCTCCCCATTTCAGCGGGGGCTGTGCCACTTATCGCTCATCCCTGCCCTGAGGTCGCTTGTCGGGGTAGCAGCGGGGCCGAGCCACCTCCGTTTCCCGGCGCACTGGCTTTAACCTACTTCGAAAGTTAACTCTGCTCCTTTTGGTCAAGATCCAGATTGACCTCGCCTCCAAACAGATCGGTTCACCCCTTTTCTTCAATCTCAAAAAACCAAAATCGTCGGGTCAGTCATCGTGACGAACCCGAGGCCGGTTCCCGAAGACCAAACAGCCCTAAAACCCACCTCCGCGCCTCAAAACCGCCCGGGCGGCAAGTGCGGAGCAGGTGTGCGGGAGAGCTGGCAGCGCTGGGGAGACGGGGTACCCGCGGGACCTCGGCGCGTCCCCGGCTGCGCACCGCCTCCGCGGCCGCGCAGGAGCCCCCGCCGAGCCGCCCCGACCAAGCCTTGCAGCCCCCGCACGCCTGCAGCGCGCCGCTTTCCTTTTTCAAAAGGGCGATTCTTAGTTTTTAACCTCGCCTCTCGTGTTTGTTTTTTTTTTTTTCTTTAAATAGCTTTTTATCCTCTCCCCCCGAAGCGGGGCGGCCGGTAGCCCTCAGCTCGCTGCGCTCCCTCCCTCCTTTCCTCGGTGGAGTCGGTGTCGAGCGGGCGGGCGGTGTCCCGAGTGCCGCCCCTCGCTCCGCTCCGCTCCTCGCCCCTCCGCTCCGCTCCTCGCCGCTGCGCTCCTGGCCGCTCCGCCCCGCCGCCGGCCCCAAGCCCTCGCCGCGATGGAGGGGCGGGCCCGGGCAGATCGGGGTTGTTCGCTT
>WBNH01010708.1:65506-155366 GCA_013401255.1 Urocolius indicus
GGGGCGGGCCCGGGCAGATCGGGGTTGTTCGCTTCTCGCCCCCCCCCCCCCCCCCCCATAGCACACACACCCCCCCCCCTCCTTACCCCCGCCCTCCCCGTTTCCCCCTTTTCTTGAATGAAGCGTGAGGCGGAGCTGTAGGAAACCAGCGCGCCCCGGCTGCGCCGCGCGGGGCCGGTGCCTCCCCCTTCAAGCTCCGCTCCTCCCCGCCTCTCCCCGCCTCCGCTCCGCTCCCCCGCCGCCTTCGCCGCCGCTGCCCGGGAGAGCTTCCCCCCCGCCCGCGCACGTCGGAGCCGCCGCACGGAGCAGCCGCCGGAGGAGCCGCCCGGAGCCGGAGCCGGAGCTGGAGCCGGAGCCGGAGCCGGAGCCGGCGGGGTGCGCGGGCGGGCAGGCGGGAGGGAGAGGGCAGCGGCGCAGCGGCCGCGGTCCCCATCGGCACCCGGTGCCAGCGCGCACACGCGCCCCGGTCCGCGCCCGGCCGCGGCAGCGCCCGCGGCTCTTCCTCCTCCGATACAAAAGCTGCTCGGGAAATGGCATTTCTCGCCGGAGCCACGGTCAAAAGCAATTCGCCGCCTTTCTTTTTATTTTCATTTTCCATTGATTTCGTGAACAAGAATTAATTTCCTAAATACATCCATTTTTAACGTTTTTTTTTTTTAATATATATATATTTTCTTCTTTTCGGTGTGTGCATGCGTGTGTGTGGAAGCACCGGGGCTCCTGCGATCGGTGTCTGAATGAAACTACGTAAATGCCGATGTCTGTACGTTGCACTGGAGGGGAAAAAAAAAACCAAACCAAACAGAGCACTTCAGCGAGAGCTTGGATTCAAAATTGTGGTTCATCTGGTCTCCAGGATTTTCCATCTCTTTGGGGTCGTTCGCCTTCCCGGGCTGCGAGGCGGGGATTGTCTGAGCTTTGACACATCTTTGGAGATGTCTGTTAAACAGGAGGCTGGGAAAAAAAACATTTGAAATCGTTGAGATTTTTTTTTTAATCTATTTTTTTTCTTTCTTTTTTATATATATATATTTTTTTGGTCCCTTTCCCATCCCCTTTGGTGACTTGAAGCATCCAAAGCAGCCAGAATCTAACGTTCCCCGAAGACTTGTCGCGTTTGGGTTTTTTTTTTTGTCGTTGCTAATTTTTTTTTTTCTCTCTTTTTAGAGGAAACTTGACAGAGGAACATATTTATAGTCCAAGTAAGTACTTTACAAGAGGAAATCTAGTTTGTGTAACTTAACGACAAAAAGCAGTGTTGAGGTTTCTAGCTTAAAGTGCGTTGGATTAACGTTCATCCAAGGCTTGTTTAAGCAGATCGTGTCGAATTGCAGTTCTTAAACCGGTGTGTGTTCCTGCGTGTCCGTGGTAGTTCANTTTAACGTTTTTTTTTTTTAATATATATATATTTTCTTCTTTTCGGTGTGTGCATGCGTGTGTGTGGAAGCACCGGGGCTCCTGCGATCGGTGTCTGAATGAAACTACGTAAATGCCGATGTCTGTACGTTGCACTGGAGGGGAAAAAAAAAACCAAACCAAACAGAGCACTTCAGCGAGAGCTTGGATTCAAAATTGTGGTTCATCTGGTCTCCAGGATTTTCCATCTCTTTGGGGTCGTTCGCCTTCCCGGGCTGCGAGGCGGGGATTGTCTGAGCTTTGACACATCTTTGGAGATGTCTGTTAAACAGGAGGCTGGGAAAAAAAACATTTGAAATCGTTGAGATTTTTTTTTTAATCTATTTTTTTTCTTTCTTTTTTATATATATATATTTTTTTGGTCCCTTTCCCATCCCCTTTGGTGACTTGAAGCATCCAAAGCAGCCAGAATCTAACGTTCCCCGAAGACTTGTCGCGTTTGGGTTTTTTTTTTTGTCGTTGCTAATTTTTTTTTTTCTCTCTTTTTAGAGGAAACTTGACAGAGGAACATATTTATAGTCCAAGTAAGTACTTTACAAGAGGAAATCTAGTTTGTGTAACTTAACGACAAAAAGCAGTGTTGAGGTTTCTAGCTTAAAGTGCGTTGGATTAACGTTCATCCAAGGCTTGTTTAAGCAGATCGTGTCGAATTGCAGTTCTTAAACCGGTGTGTGTTCCTGCGTGTCCGTGGTAGTTCAGCACCTAAGGGAAAATGCACCTGATTTTCAGTCGGTTCGACTGCGTTTCGACACCGAGGAGGAAACGCTCCTAAAGTAAATTTATAATAAGTAATAAATGTGCACCTGGAAGTAAAGTCTTTACAGCATTTTAATCCCTATTTAATACCGTGCATCTCAAACCGAGGAGGAGACACTGAGAAGACAGAAAGTACCTCCGAGAACTCCCCCACGCCACCATGAATGAAACCGTGCCCGATACAGTAACTGGATTATAATTTTTTTTTTTTGGTGTTATTAATTTTATTATCGTTGGCTGCTTTACTTTTTTGGGTTCATCCTGCTCCTCTTCTTCCTCTCTCCCTTCCTCTTGCTGCTTCCTCTTGGGAATTATGGCTCACCCGGGGAGAAGAGGCTACGATAACCGGGAGATAGTGCTGAAGTACATCCACTATAAACTCTCGCAGAGGGGATACGAGTGGGCTGCCGGCGAGGACAGGGGACCCCTGCCTCTGGGTCTCTCTCCTCCTGCTCCTGCTGCTGCGGTTGCTGCTGCTCAAAGGACTTCCTCTGATCACACTGGGCTGGTGTCTCCGCACCCCGAGCCCACCGGCTCGGCTGCTGCTAGCCACGCGCCCCTGGCCGAGGGGCTGCACCCCGCGCCCCAAGTCGTCCACCTCACCCTACGCCAGGCGGGGGACGAGTTCTCCCGCCGCTACCAGAGGGACTTTGCCCAAATGTCCGGCCAGCTGCACCTGACACCCTTCACGGCCAGGGGCCGCTTCGTGGCGGTGGTGGAGGAGCTCTTCCGAGACGGGGTGAACTGGGGCAGGATCGTGGCCTTCTTCGAGTTCGGCGGCGTGATGTGCGTGGAGAGCGTCAACCGGGAGATGTCTCCCCTCGTGGACAGCATCGCCGCCTGGATGACCGAGTACCTGAACCGGCACCTGCACAACTGGATCCAGGACAACGGAGGCTGGGTATGTGCCCCGATCGCTCGTGCCTGCGGCTGGTGGGGCTGTGGGCTACGCAGCCCCCGGCTGGGGGGGAGGTTGCGTTGGTATTGAGGGAGCCAAAGGTTTGTCGGGGGTGGGGGTGGCATCTGCAATTGGTGTGTGCCAGAGCAGCATTAGGCCTTTTGCCAGCTGTCGGGTTTGGCTTGACCGCCGGGGTTACAGTGGAGCGGTTTGGGAGGCACGGGAGCAGCTACAGCTTGGGAGCAAACAAGGGTGAGCGAGGAACCCTCTTCATCAACATCATCTGCTTCAGCAGCGTTCTCTGCTGATGGAAGCACTGGCCCTTGCCAAGGAAGGGTCTCGCAGAGGGGTAGGAAAGGGTACGTGGTGCCCGTCCAGCTGTCGGGGACAGGCTCGTGGTGGCAGATCCCAGGTGCGGGGGCTGCCCCTGCCTCTGGGACAGGGGACATGCCTAGGCAGGCACACGGCCAATGCAGGACCCCGAGGCTACGGGCAGGCAGGTGGCCCTCGGTGCCGGCAGGGACTGGAGTGGGGTTTTATGGTGTACGGTATGTCTAGTGTGAGAAATCTGTCTTTGTCTCCCAGACAAAGGTGCTGGGAGCCGTGGCTGTGGGGTTGTTCTGGAAAGGGAGTATTTGCTGTGATCTAATGGGGGACAGATCACGTCGGGCCGGGGCATCATCCAGAAAGGGAAGATTTCCACGTGTGGAAAATGGACAGATATTACACTGTTAGTCAGTGGAAAGCCTTTCCTTTCTCTGTCTCCCTCTCTCTTTCCAAAATAAATAACCACACTGAATCTGGAAGGGTATTTCTTTCCCTTTCTCCCGTATTAACTGATGTACTGTAACAAAATGTGGTCCCAGCCGTTCCCTCACAAACCAAACGTGTTGTGTGCGTAAAGCTTGTGATATTAATGTGTTGGAGAAAGAAATGGCAAAAGTCATCCTGGAGAAGAAACTTTATGAATAGGCTGAGAACTGGTGTAAGTCACCTGGAAACGGAGGTCAGCTAGGTAGGACACTGGAAATGTTGGGTCTGGTCCCCTGTGACATACAGAGAGCTGACTCAGTTCCACAGCACAACTTTAAGAGGCTCGTTTGAAGGAATGTAAAGCATATGTTTCCTAGTTAACACGGTGTGCAAGCCCGCTGTTTGTGAAGCGTTGGGTCTCTCACTGTGTCAGCGTTAGGCTCTGTAACATGTCACCCAAAATGACCGTCTCGGTTTAAAAAATGAAGATGCAGCTCTGCTGAACTCACCTGACTAAAGGGTATATATATCTAGGGATCCAGAGGACATCTACATCCTGCTGTAATCGAAGGGAGTAAGGCCCTGGGACCCTTTTCTCAGCAGGAATCCACGCTGCAAACCTCCCAGATGAGTGCTGCAGAGCCCTGGCTGCAAGTCACATTGGAGGCAGGACTGTTCTCCTGCTCTCCCCTACTTCCACCAAGAAGAAAATAACAAATCAAGATCTATGAGGCCAGAGAGGGGAGCAAAAAAATGTGTATGTGTGCATTTGTCTGTATCTGTATACATGTAAACATATAGAAAGATGCACACATGTCCTGACGCACACATGTCCTGACACACACATAAAATGACTCCAACACTTTGTGGTTGGGACCACGCTTAGGAGAGGGAGACCCGGACTCTGATCCCCTGTTTCATGGATCACTACAGAGGGTTCATCGGTGTTTGTTTGTGAAACTGGGGGGAAAAAAACCCAAACCATTCTGCAAACAGCTCAAGCTTTTGGAGACCTTGGCTGGTTAGAAGACGAGCAGCTAAAGGGTTAGGGATTTTGTGATCACACTTCTGGGCTGGGATGCCTAACTTGTGCGTAAGTCCCTCCTCAGGCTGGAAGACTGTTCGCAGAGCTGGGGCCCTCGGTTCACTCCAGAGCCAATGAAGTCATTCTGTTGACTCCAGTGAGCTTTGGATCAAATCTGTAAGTGTGCTGGAGATGTATTGTCCTGTGGGTGTATTCTGTGAAGAGAAACATAAATAATGAATAAAACTGAGAATGTGAAATGACAGGTGTTACCAGGTGTGACTGGCCAGAAGAGGCGAGTGCTGAAGCGGCCTCTCGATGGTTAGGAACGCAAGAAGCTCGGACTATAAACACTGGCTGCCTTTAAATGGAAAAGATGCTTCTTATCAATAGCTGTGTAGTTGTTTATTGAGATTTCCTGTAAACAAAACCTCTCCAGAGGTTAGATGCATGTGATGCCATTTACTGCTGCGTGTTATTTGTAATGTACACATGGAAGAAGATGTGCAAAATATTGCCCCAAGTTGGCTTTTTGCCCGTCTATCCAGTAAATGGCTGGTACCTTTGGGCCATGGGATTATTAACCACGGACAAAACCTTCTAGCCAGTTACAAATAGCAAAAGACTAATGTGAAGTTGCAAACACAGCTCTTACAATGCTCTCTAGAGACAGAAGAAAACAAAGGTGTCATTGGGTGGCAGATTTTTTCTTTTCTTCTTTTTGTAGCTGTCAGGATCTGTCAGGGGAAGAAGATGCACTCGATATAGGCAGAAGATATAGGCACTCGATCTTCAGCTGGGCACCTGCACCACACACATCCCATGTATTAACCTTATCACAGCATCATAAATGGCTTCTCTGAAGTAGCTGACATCACCTTAGAATCATAGAATGGCAGGGGTTGGAAGGGACCTCTAGAGATCACCCAGTCCGACCCCCTGCTAAAGCAGGTTCACCCAGATCAGGTCCCACAGGAATGTATCCAGAGGGGTTTTGAAGACCTCCAGAGCAGGAGACTCCATACGCTCCCTGGGCAGCCTGTGCCAGGGCTCCCTCACCTGAATAGTGAAACAGTTTCATATGTTGAAGTGGAACTTTTTGTGTTCCAGCTTTATCCTATTACCCCTTGTCCTGTTGCTAGATTCCACAGAAAAAAAGTGCTGCCCTAACCTCCGGACACACACCATTTAGATATTTGTAAATATTAATAAGATCTCCCCTCAGTCTCCTCCAGACTCAACAGCCCCAGTTCCCGCAGCCTTTCCTTGTATGAAAGATGCTCCAGTCCCCTGATCATCTTGGTGGCCCTGCGCTGGATTCTCTCTAGAGGATCCCTGTCCCTCTTGAGCTGGGGAGCCCAGAACGGGACACAGGACTCCAGATGAGGCCTCACCAGTGCAGAGTAGAGGTGGAGAAGAACCTCCCTTGATGTGCTGGCCACGCTCCTCTTGATTCATCACCTTGTAGGTGGTGATGCTTTGTAGGACCTCAGAACGGCTGCCTGCAATATCTCTCTGTCACGCAGGTTGCTGCAACAAGCAGGAATGCCAGCTGGTGTAGCCTTCCCCTCCCTTGTGTTGTGGCTCTCTGATACGTGGTGGAGTGATAGCCTTATTATAGGCTCTGTAGCAGTAGAGAAGAGAACATCAGAGTTAGTCACAAGCATGTGTTACGGCAGCAGATAACTTGGGCAGTGAGTGCTTTGAGTCTCGTGTCTGAGCCTATGTCTTACGCTCAGGTCTGAAGTTTGGGCGACGTGTCTGTCTTATTTATCTGTTTGGTTGGAATCGGTTCTGTAAGCTGGCAGTGTACTTTCAGGGTGTGAATTCTTGATGTTGTGAGGACGAAAGCAGCATATTGAAGGGCCAGTTGGAAGGGGATGTAGCTGGTGGAGCATAAATTTTAGGCGCTAGACATTGCTGTTAATGGTGTCTGGGGATTGTTAGTACCCTTACAATACACAGCTTCATGGGTTTGTTTGAAACTTAGAAGCAGCAACAGATGGGGACTTGCCTGCACGGAGGCTGTATTATTAGCTTGTGGTTCTGGTGGCAAATAAATGCAGCTTTCAAAGATTTCCACATCGGCCAGGATACCGCAATATTGTACTCTGGCCTGATAACATCTTAATTGCGTTACAAAAGAAATAAGAGGAGAACTAGCTCATCTCTGCGATTTCGTGGTACTTGGTATAATGTATGTTTTCTGATTGACAACTTAATGGCTTCGATGGAGTTGTTAGAGCCTGGTGTTTGAGCTGCAGAAAGACTGGCTCGGCAGTGGGCTGTCTGTGCCTGGTGGCTTTTGACTTTGACATGGGCAGCACTGAGCGTGATGCTGTGGGGTAAACAGTAGTGCTTGTCTTGCAGTGATGGGTTGGTTCCTTCTTGGGGCACACAACTGAATGTACACGGGGAACTGTGCTCAGCACTGGGCACTTCTAATCCAATGTATGGCTCCGTCCCTCAGCTGTTCAAGAAAAAGCAAGAGCATGAGAAGTCTAGAAGGAGACACTGGCTCCATCATAAACACACAGAGAGGTACATTTTTGATGTAAAGAAGGCCAGGTGAGAGAAGTGGCATCGTGTTGAAAATTCAGCCAGGAAAGCATAATTTTAGATGACATTTTTGGCATGTGAACCAGGAATGCAATAGTTGCGTGGTTTCATCCGATTCCGTTCTTTTATTGCAGTTCTTTAGTCTGTCCAAGAGTTAAGGCCAGATGTAGGGAAGGATGTAGATGTTTGAAGCGGACCTGAGGTAGAATGCGAACACTTGGATCCTCTGAGTGCCTGCCTGGCCAGAACCGTGGCAGAAGTCCCCATCTTCCTCCCATTCCTCACCCTGGCCAGCTGGGAGCTGCTCTTGCCTTGAGAGGGGAGAGCTGCTGGGGACACCATTCCCAAGACTCTTTGTGTCCTGAAGGCAACAAGCATCCTCTGGCTCAGCTGTTGTCACTCACGTGTCATACTCATGTGCAAACATAGCAAGGGATGGCCCTCTGCTTTTTGTGGCTGCTCCTTGGTTAAAGCCAATTACCTCTCCCGAGGTAATGGGAGGTTGCATATGAGAACTTCTCCAGCCCGGGCTGGGGTTTACACCCACACATTTGCAACATCTCGGGAGGCCTTGCCTGCCAGACAGCTGCTGCTTTTGTTGAGGTGTCCTTCCCTTTGGCAACAGGGTTTCTCCTTCTGCAGGGATGAGGTTTAATTTGGTAGAGGAGGAAGAACTGAGGTGTCTTAATTCCTGCTGTCCGATGTGTTTTCTCAGGTGGCTGTCTATAGCCAAATGCATAAACGCTTCCCTTGGACCAGCAACTAGACCTCAGGTTTCCCTTCTCCTGGGTTGACTGCCCTAATCACTGAGCTTCCTCTTTTTTTTTTCCCCTAGTAAATCATTAATTTTCTTTGCTCAGTGGCACACCTTGGAAAGGAAGCCCAGAGAGCTGCCGTGCCTCACAGCGATCCATAGCCTTCCTCATGAAGACGAGGGATGGCAAATGGCCTCTGCCTTCGGGACAGTGCTAGATGTCGTGGGTATCTCTGCGCCGCAGGGTCCTCCCCGTGCTCCTGCGTGGAGCAACGGCTGAAATCTCACCCCGTGGCTGGCTCTCGAGCTGGCCTCCCAGCAGCTCAGCCAGGCATCCTCCCGCACAGCACGTTGCTTCTCCTGCAAGTCCCAAGCAGAAGCGTGTGGCTCGTCTGGCAGGAGATGGAGCGTTTCTCGGAGCCGGATGGCCCATGCGGGAGCTGAGGCGCTTTGGGGTGTTTTAGTTTTACTGTCGACATGAGGCCTTGTAACGACTCAATCCCCAGCGGGGCTAACCCCAAGTCACTGTTTGACTGGTAAAAGGAAACCGTCTGAAATCCACTCAGTTAAATAAATGAATTGGCAGTTTCAAGTGCTACACCTTCTAGGTCCTTTGCCAGTTTTTGTGGCTTTGTGGGTTTATTAATCGAATTCTCAAAATATTATCAAAATATTTTTCTTTTCGCTGTTGCTGAAGAGCAAGAAATTCATTTTGCAGAGGGTCTGAGCTCAAGCGAGCAAGAGAGCCAGGGCAGAAGGAGAAAATGTGGTTCTCTCGTCCCTTTAATTTGTCATAGCTTTCTCTGCAACTTGCAGCAACGGCAGGTTGCATGTTCTTTTTTTTTTTTGGTGTGTTTTTGGTAAAAAAGAAACCCCAACCCTATATGTATTGACCGTGACCTTTAACATTTCAGAACCAGGGGTCTTGGTTATGGAGATGATGTCATTTGCCTTGATCTTGCAAAGAACCATGAAGTTCAAACAGCAATCCTATTAAAAAGCTTGATTTTACTTTCAGTATTGAGAAAGAGGTTAGTTCTGTGCCTCCGTTTACACGGGCCTCTCTCAGGCTGCTGCGTTAGCTCTGCTAGGCAGTAAAGTAGCTTAAGTTTTGAGTATGTAGCTTGAAATTCAGAGTCGGTAATCCATGAAGAAAATCCAGTCGAATGTTTCCGCGGAGGCACATGCGTTTCTCCGATGGCAAAGCGGGGCTCTAGCAGGAGAAACACAAGACCTATGCAATGATGTGTGAAATTGCATGTGGAGCAGAAGCATTTTCTCAGCGGCCAGATGCCGGGGCTTGCTAAGGCAGCACGGGAACTTTGTACGGCATCGCCAGCAACCAGGAAGCCCTTGTGCCTGATGCAGGCGTCCTTGACGACAGGGTCGTTCTTCAGTGGGTTGGACCTGAGATGGTGGAGGCAGGTGGCTGTCGAAATGGGAGAGATGCTCAAGCGTCGCTCTGAAACCTCTGCCGTGGTTTTGTACGCTCCCTCCTGGCCTGAGGTTTGGGTCTGTGGCCTTGGCAGTTGAGTAGCCATAAAAAACAGGTCTGATCAAATGGCAACTCTTTGTGGCAAAGTGGATCTTTTTTGGTTTGGATATGGCATTTCCTTCCCACGTTGCGCTGGTAGGCACGCTGTCTGCTCCCGTCACACACACCATTGTTTTCGGTGGGTGTCTGGTTCTTTGCCTGGTTTGTCTTTCTGCATCACGGAGGCTTGGCAGTCCCTGGCTTTCCACAGGCCTTCCTGACCATCCTTTTCCATCCCCACTGCTGGTGATGGGCACTGGGTGCCAGGCATGGCCCTGGGTGCCGCCGCTCGGTCGTCGGTCAAAGCGCGTGCAAGGTCTGGCCCTTCCCTCCTCCCTCCCAGGCCTGTTTTAGTTTCTTTCGTGCCCTTGGGAGGATGGAGCCCAGTTCTGCTTATTGGTTTTTTTTAAAACTAATTTGTTTATGAACACCTCATGGCTACTCTCCTGTGGATTTAATAATACTAATAACAACACGTGCTACTCGGTGGCAGCAAAACACTGATTTTTATGGTTTTTTTCTGAGGGGCAATACCGCCCTGTTTTAGTTTCCATTTCATATACATAACAATAGGATGGATGAAGGTGTGTGGTGCCATAAATCTTCTCTTCCCCAGCAGGATAACATCCAGGCCTTCTTGGCAAACACAAATGCCGATGACAGATTTGAGGGATTTTTATTTTACTCTGGCTTTCAGTCTCATTAACAATCTGATGGCTTTCTATTTTTTTTTTTTCCCTTTACTTTTTTTTTTTTTTTTTTGGCTCCCGGAGGACTATGAAACTGGATAACTTTTCCAAATGCATCTAAAAGTCTGGAATTTATTTTCCGTTCTTTTATCCTGATGTCAGTTTGCTGTCGGGATTATTGTCTATCGATAGACCCCACTAAATCCCCCTCACCGGAAAGTTCCTTGCAGGTTTCTGGATTTTACAGTTAATGAGTAAGAAAACAAATCTGATTTTAGGCAGTGTTGCCACTGACTTCAATAGGAACAGGAAGAGGCACTTAATTGGACAATTGTGGCCATGTTTACTTTGTATATGCGGCAAGAAAAATAAGATCAAATGAAAAAGCCACAGGTTTTCAACTAGTGGAGAAAAACAGCCTTTTCTGCAATGCATGAGTAACCTTTGGGAGCTGTTTTTGTGGCAGAGCTGTGAGTGGGAGTACTAAGCTGCATTCAGGAAAGGTTTAGATATTTATAAGGCTAAGGAAAACATCTATACTTACATTTGAATAACACTGCTTGCAAGGGCTGTCATACACCTTGGGGTAAATTTAACATCAGCTGCTGAAAACGAGATCACCAGGTGCTGAGGATAAACCTTTCTCCGGGGAATGCTAGTTCAAAATTATCTATTACATTGCTTCTCCCCCAGAACACCTGGTGCTCCTTGATGACTGGGGATACTGGGATGGATGCCCTGCCACTCTCTCATCCATCCAGGGAAACCTTCTTACTTCTGCATGTGTTCTGTGAAGGTAATTGTAATTGTGCTTGCTGTGTTGCTAAGAGCGCCCACATCCCTGAATTTGCTGACTGAAGATCTGTTAGGAATTGCCCCATTTAGAGTGAGTTAAAATAAAGAGCTTCTTTCAGTGCATGTGTCATTTACTTGCTAATTTATTTTATGGAAGAATAAAAAGGATGATTCCATTTCCTTGGTTGAAAAGGCAACTCGGTGGGTTTCAGGGCGCATCAGTGACTAATTTCTGTACAAGGGCCAGGTACAATCAAAAAGAAAAGGCCCCACTTTTTCCCACTTAGTGGTTGAAAGAGGCTGTTGCACAGTTGTTCGAGAAAGCAACCGAGAGTCAAAACCGAACTTCCTCTTCTTGGCTCTAGCACTGAGTAGATGGTAGGACATGGAACAAATCATTAATACCTCTCTTTTTCAGTTAACCCAGTGATCAAATTGGTGTTCTTGTGAACTATACAGCACATCAGGTCTAGGAAATACATTGTTGCCTACCATGCCATTGTGGGTTGGGCTGATGTCTCCTAATTAAAACAAAAAGAACTCATACAAGGTACAATATTGAACAAAATGTCCCTCATGGTAATTTGTGGCTTAGAATAAAATTCAGATCTGTAGCATTACATTTTGTCATTGCTGGAGCTCGTTAGCCTGGGAAACAGCAAAGTGAGTCAGACTGTGAAACTACCTGGGGGTTGAGATTTGAGTGGAGAGAGAGGACGTAGAAGAAAGAAAGAAAAAGCTAAATGGAAATTAGGCTTGAGCTTTTTAAGCTCCACTGTTGTGTTTAGCAGTGCCTGTGATGGAAACAGATCAGTTTCAGCTGTTGATTTCTGGTTTTTATTTAGGAAAAGCAGTGTGAGAAGCTGCAACTGACAATGTTAGTGTTTTCCTTTATGTATCAGCACAGTTCTTCCCATGTTTCAAGAAGGAAACTGTCCTTCCTGTTCCATTCCCACCAAATGTAAAAGCTGTCTGTAGCACTCTAGGGGAAGGAGCAATGAGCTGTATTATATGTACCTGTAAGACTATCTTCATGCATATGGATTCTTCTGCTTCCATTCATAAGTTTCATGAGGTATTTAGATATAGGCAGAAAGAGCAATTTTAAAACGTTTAAAAGAAAAAAAAAGGGAGTAGTAATCAAGCCTTTGGGCTTAACCCAAAGTTAGTTTTAACTGTCTTGCTGAACTGAAGCTTAGGAGACAAAATTCTTGTTACGTGCTCTGGAGTGACTTGTGTGAGGCACTGGAAAGTCAGGATAGGAATTTGGACAAGAAGGCCAGTGAAATGCCTCTGTCTGTGGTAGGGGACAGTCTAGTAGCATGACTTTGCAATCAAATAACAGCTTTGTCTCTAAAAGAACGAACTCCTTTCTTACAAATCTTCATCACAGGTTCAGACCATGTATTTACAGACACGTAGTAGAGGAGCCCATTTCTAATCATTTTTGTTTGTTTGTTTCCTAGAGAAAACATAATTAAAAATAGTTCAAAGACAGATTGAAGTAGAGCAGTAAATTTGTTGGCATTTCCATTAGCAGAGATGGTCAGTATTGTAGATGAGTAAAATCTGCTGAACTTCTTAAGAATGTATGCCCAGATGAAGTAAAAAAATGACAATAAAAAATCTGAAATAAAAACTCCTTCGTTCATAACAGAAGCAAATCCTACATCATGCTCCAAGTGTCTGCAAATTTTACTTCAAGTTAGACAAATCCAAAGCCTCTCTCCTGAAGTCATCTGGCAAATCACAGTAAATCACGCTGTCTAACTAATCTCCAGTCTGCTGCTGGATGCAAAAGGATATAACTGAGAAGGAGGCCTAATGCCCGTGTTATTGTCAGGTTACAGCTTGACCTATTCCTTTCTCTGTTGCCCAAATCTGCAATAAATAGCACTGTCATGAAGCCTGGTCGAGGGAAAGACTTTGCTCCTTGCAGAGCTGGAGCGCAGCAGCAGGACACAGCAGCAAGGGAGGGAATAAAACCAGTGGCTCGAAATGTCAGGTGGCAATCAAGGCTGCAAGGAAATGAACCGGCCTGGAGTCTGTTCAAGCTTCTGCAGTAGCTCAAGTCTGTCTGCAAAAAATTCCTGCAGTAGAAAATTCGCGTATTTAGCTCTGGACTGAATGTAGGAAATCCTTGCCCGATTGGAGTCACAGCTGTTTTTTTCACCGTATGGATGCTAAACCCAGCGATATCCAGCCTCATATAGCAGTCAGCATGTAGGCAGACCCAACAAGGGATGTGTAAAGCGTCATACAAAGCCTTGGTTGTAGTGGATGGTTGGGCATGTCTGGCCAGCAGTGGAAAAACTGGAACGAGGCTGCCTTGGGTTTTGCCTGGAAAGTGCTCCTCGGCCTGCCTTGGCATCCTCACTGTAAGGGCTGCTACACATGTCCCTCTGGCAGTGCCTGTGTGGGTCAGGGGTGGTGGAGTCCAACCAGGACCACAACAGCTTTCCAGAAATGCATTTTTTTTTTTTTTGGCCGGTAAAGCTGTGCCTGAGCCTCAGGGGCTAGCTGATGAACCTCCCTGATGCTTCAGGACCATGAGAGAGGAGGGCCCCCCGGCTCTGCTTTCCAGCTTGGGTGGTACGAGTGATGGGGAAAGCTGTGACAGCATCTTTTTGTACCATTATCCATCTCTGTTGAAGCTGACTGATTCACAAGGGGATGGTGTGTTTATTTTGCAAGCAATAGGAATTTTCTGCCTTTTTTTTTTTTTGTTTAATTATTATTTTGTTTTCACCAGCCCAGCGAGAAGGATGGTTGGGGCATGGTAGTGCATCCTGCAGGCTGGGACTTCTGTGGCAATTTAATGGGAGGAAGGAAGAGGCAGCACTGGCATGCTGTTAGGCTGTGTACACGGGCTTAGGGTTTGTTTTAGAAAACTGTCTCTCTTTCTTACCTTCCCCTCCCCGCCACTGCTCCCTTCTCTCTCCCCCTGCAGACACAAATACATCATTCTCACAAACAAAACTGTTTAATTTTAATAACTGGCCTAGAGCTAAAACTGACAGTGGGAGAGGAGCTGTTTGGTTTGTAGTCACTGACAGTTGGAATAAACTACCTGTTCTCTTGGAAGGGATGGACCGCCAGCTTGTTTGGCTTTGAGGACACTTTGATCCCTAAAGAAACTCGTCTCAGCAAAAAAAAATATAAATGGTTGGCACTGTGACAGCTTGGTGTTACTGACTGCTCTTTGTATGTAAGGCTGTAAGTATGATGGAGAAATGCTGTGTGCAGATGTTCCTTGTCCCTGAAGTTCAGACCCTTCTGTTGAGAGCAACTCCTCGTCACCAAAGGTCGCTGTCACCAGCACCTTGTGAGACGTTTGAGGTCCCACTAGAGTTAAGTTTCCCATGATAAAGGCTCCTACGAAGCTGGTTTGACAAGAGGTCTTTGGTATAGCTAAATGGCCTGGGTTCTCAAAACCCTGCCTTGAAGTGGCAAAGGCTGGATGATTAAGTTAGCTATTAAATAATTTTGCAGTGACTAGTTTTACCTCTGGCTCCTTAAGAAGATCAGCCTTCTTATTTTGCCAGTTCTCAGAAGAAAATGGCAGCACTCCCATTTCCTCTTCTGCTCTCTCAGGGGCTGCCACCCTTTTTATTTTTTCCCTCCTGGGCCATTAGACAACATGTAAATTATTGTTAATAGGGCCAGAACAATGCTGTATTCCCAGTGGGATCGTTAGGGTCAAAGCTATCGCGTGCCAGCCCTCGGCGTGATACTAATTTTGGCCGTGTCTGCCCTGGGCTTTGGAGGTCAGGCTTTGGAAAGGGGCTGTGAAGTGGGGACCTGAGCAGGACCTGTCCCTGCAGCCCCCCTGCCCCACAGCAGGCTCTGGCTGGGGTCCCCCTTGACCCCCCCCAGCAAGGCTGGTGTGCTATAAGGCCCTTTCTGCTTGCTCTATGTTTGCTGCAGCCTCCTCAGAGGTCATTTGGAGGACACAAGTCTTCCCCTGGACAGAGACCTTGCAGACCGTGTTCCTCCTTCTCTTTCTCCACCACTCCAGAGGTATCTTTGCACTTGAGGAATAAGCAAGCACTGCCTGGCTCGTTTGGACATATGGGGATACTCAGTAGCAAAAGGGTGGCCATGGGGCTGGTCTTGCCAAAGGGTAGCTAGCTGGCAGCCCACATCCACCCTGAGCTTTGGTGTGGCCTCTCCAGAGGACGGGGACAGGTTGAAGGAGCTGTGGAGAGGATGCTCTAACCCTAGCATCAACTTCTTCTGCCCCAGACCCTTCCCTCCTGGGAAGCCTGAGGGTCCTCTCATGGAGTAACATGCTGGCAATGAATTTTTATCATTAGCTCTATTAACTACATGGACTGGCTGCCACAGCTCAGGGGGAATGGCAAGGCAGCTGCCTTCAGACCTTGGCCTTGGGCTGGTTTCTGTGTCTGCCATTCAATTAAAGTCATGGGATTTTGTCAATGGGGTTGTTGGGGAGCGGGATTAGACATTTGCAAGGCTCCTTTTTGTGACATCTGTTACAGCAAGGTGGCTGTAACAATACTTAAAAGCAAAAATAGGAGAGGACAGAGAAATGCACTTCCGACATCACTGACTGAAGTGGGGTACATTGGATGTTTCTATGAAGACTGGGGTTGTAACTTCCCTCTTCTCCTACCAGACTTGCTAAGGGGCAGTCCATGCCTTGGTTGCACATTTGGAAATGACAAGTCCTCGATGTCACATCTTCACCTGAGGTTTTGGTGGATGAGCAAAATGAAAAAGGAATGCTTTGGATTTCATAAAGTACTTCAAGTAGTGGTTGGGATCTTTTTCTTTGTTTTGTTTTGACCTTGCCAGGGATTTTGCTAGCTCCCCAGTGCTGCAAACCACGGATGTGCTTACCTTTAAGAGGCAGCAGTAGCCTCAGTGAAGCCTCTGACTTCCAGGGAAGCAGGATGAGAGGGCTGAAGCAGAAAGTGAAACTCTCTAAAAACAAAAAGGCAACAGGGCAGCCTTCTTTCATTTTCCCGACTGAGCAGAATGCAAAAAGTAAACAGTTGGCACAAATGACTAATGCAGGTTTGCCAGAGGGTTGATCAAAAACATGCCGAATTCAGCAGTATGTTTTGCATGAGGTTCAGAGGGGTTTTGCGTCAGGCCTGCTGCAAGGTAGGCAAGAATATCTTTTCGAAAGAAAACTGTCATTTAAAAAAATGTGGAAAAATTCTCCTGCTCTACCTCCTACATGTTTCTATTGTCAAAGAGTCACTGATCTTATTTTAGACTTGACCTTCGTGTTCTTTCCACAGCACACAGGCTGAATGACATGTTATTCAAGTTCTCAGACAATATTATGATATATCAGCTTTTATATTTAGCTGTAACTTTTATTCTCCTTATAAACAAACCCACCTAATGCAACCACCACCTATCCAGGGAAAGTATTTCCATTCCCCCTGGTTTAATTTAGACAAATTTGGCATGAAAACATTCAATAGTTCCATAATAACCTTTGCAACAGGATGCCTGCTGTGCTGACATGCAGGTCTAGAGCAACTAGTACCATGTGCCAGGAAATTGCATTCTTAAGAAAAATCTAGACATAAATCCTGAACAATCAACACTTAAATTTTGAAAAGTCTGGCAGCAAGCTGTTACCTGCCTCATGGGTTTTTGCTTTAATAGATTTTTTACTTTCTGAGCTCTCTGTCCTTTATGAAGGTTGTACGCTTGTGGCCCAAGTAAGCTCATGTCTGTAAAGTTGGAGAGAGGGGGCAATTAGTTGTTCATCTCTCCTTGTTCTTGTGTGTCTGTGTGCTCCAGGACTTCACTGTGGCAAGGCTGGGGAGTGATTTCTTAGCAGAAGAGAGCAGAGCTTAGCTGAAGGTTACACAAACCGGCATTTAGCTCACTGTCGGCATTCACTGCTGGGTTGCAATGCAGTTCAGCCTTGCCTCTCAGCCTGGGGAGCTGGAAAGGCGATGGGAAGAGATGGTGTACCGCCAGACCCAGCCGTTCGAGATCGGCCAGGGTCATCCTTCACCTTGGGACAAGCTAGTTTGCTGAGATATGAAAGGACCAAAGACTAGACTTGACTCCAGGGCGAGAAAAAGTTTTCCTTGCCGTGAAGTCTCTTTGGTCTTGTTGCTCATCTCACTGGAAGTGGAGCAAGGAAGCAGTATCACGTGGATGCCCATCTTCCAGGACTGCTGTCAGCTTGGTTGGAAGGCTCTGTGACTCTCAAATGTTCCTGAGACCTGAATTGCTCCTATTTAAGAGAGCAACAGCATAGGTGGAAGAGCTCTATGCTACTTTCTGCTGAGAAAGCCCCTCTAGGTGCATCTTGAATGTTACATCAGCAAAAGCAGGGTGATTGTCAGTCTGCATCTGTGAGCTTTGCCACTAGATTGCAAGAAAAACTGACAAAACACTCACAGCTCCTTGGGAAAGAAAAAAACCCTACTGGTTTCTGTAATGAGTTCAGCAAAGCAACTGGTGGATTTAATTGGTAAAACATTAAAAGAGATTCTAGGAGGAGGCAGGGACGGGGAGGGGATGTTCCATGGATACGAACTCAAAGCAAAATGAAGGGCTGCGAAACCGTGTGAACGGAACCCCATCAGGGAAGGCTTGCTAAAACTTGAGCCAGGAAAAATTATAGAGCTCTATAAATAGCTAAATTGGAAATTGAATGCATTTGTGTGTGTGTGTGTGGATGCACACATCTATGAGGTCATGTGTGTAAAAGAAATACAGTAGTACTTCATGTGATGGGGTTTTTTTAAGTAGTGGAAAATGTTTTAATGATTTTTTTTTTTTCCTGGAGACAGTACATTATGTTCTGTCCTTAGGGCCAGAAACACAAAGTGCCTATTTTCTTGAGGAATCCTACAGAAGGAGGAAGGGAAAGTATTATGCAGTGTAGCAAGGGTATAGTAGCCATTCCACAGTGATTACACACACAAGCAAAGCCTGCACAAGAAAACTCAAAAATACATTAGAAGCGGAAAACAAGATGTGTGAAGTATTTCCTATTCCCTCCCCACACTTAATGACAACCAAGCGAGCAGGGAGGTGGTCATGGAGTTTAAATTTAACCCCTCGTGTTTGATAATACGACCGTATTTCAGTGGCAGACAGCAAGTGTGTTATGTACACACTGGATTGAGGACTTCCTCTGCTTATTAATTTTGCTCCCTCAAAACTTTCAGCTATTTTCAGTATGATAAAAAAGCCCAGACACAAACCAGAAGCGACTGGAAGCACTCAATAATGCAGTAGACGTTCAGGAATTAAGGTAGCTGAAACGACTCACAGCCTGAACGACTCCCTAATTAAAACACAGCACTTTTTTTAGTTTTAGATCAATAATTTGTGATTCAAAGTCTGACCACCTCCCCTCCCCAAACCCCCTTCCTTCGCTCGTTACCTTTAGTACCTTTCATTCATGCTGCAATGGTCAAATGATGAATGAAGTAAGTCTTCTGAAAAAAAAAAAGAAAAGAAAAAAGACTCACTTTCATATGGAATTCAAATGAATTAAAGAATCTGTGCAGTTGTTCCATTTGATAAGAGCAAGACACTGTCTGGAGTGTAATGCCCTCACACCACAAGGGAATCAAATTTGTATTCAAGTCTCCTTAGCCGGCTTGTTTAATCGTTTATGATAACATCAGTAGCTTGGTAAATGATGTAATGGGAGTTGAATCAGGATGACCAACATAAACATCTGTCAGTGCATGTGCACATTTGATGTATGACCCCAGGGCCCAGTGCTGCAGTCAGTATCTTGGCAAAGAGTCCTTGGACGTCAGCGTCACTCGAGGTTGCAGGATCGCATGCTGGAGAGGAGACACGCCGTCTGCTCTGTGCCACCAGCCGCTACTTGGGTACGTGATCTGGCTGGTGGGTATCAAGTATGTCCCTTGGCAGAGTGTCCCCTCCAGTTACTTGCTGTGGGCAGGACTCACCCCAGTGCTGAGGGGCAGGACAGGGCAGGGCATCGTGGCGTGGTAGTGCTTGGCCTAGTGAGCCTCAGCTGGCATTAGGTGACGAGTAGGTTTGTGCCAGTCTTCCGAAAGCAAGAGAGTTTTAGAGAGATAACTGATATCATTCCATGTAGCACATAGACTGGTGAAGCTCACAGTCTGATTTGTACCCAAAAAATTAGCCTTAGTTTTGTATGACCATAATATCAGAGGAATCATTTCCTAAGCTTGAATTATACTGGTGTTATTTTCATTAAAAATGATCTTGTCAGCATATTCTTGCATGGATTTGTAATTTTCTGAAAGCAAACTGGCTGGTATGTTCATGTTCCTCATTGTTGTTGTGTTTTTTTTTTTTTTTAATGAGATTCATATGGGAATCTAACAGTATCTAAGATGGACAGATGTGTTAGTTATTGAAGCTGTATGCCCTCCACAGAAACGGACAGAAAGGATCCGAAAGAAATGTGTTGCAGAGGAAGCGCAAAGCTAAGGGAACTCTTCCCGCTGCTTTTTTGGATTAAGTTGTTCTTTGAAGGCTAAGTTGTTGGTGCAAAGGTAACACAAGTGAGAAACACCTCAGTGAGGGGTATGGGGACAGATGGCTCTGTCTCTCTCGATATCGACAGAAACCTCAACCAACGTAGTGTCTGGATACAGAACTCATGGTTATTCCCATGTGCCCACCCACCCCAAGAGCAGCTTCACTTTAATATGTGAAGATACAGGAAAACTCTTCCTATTCATACTATGTCCTTGATGTTATAATCCTGCTTTTGCAGAAAAAATACAGGCATTTTTAGCTATTTTACCAAGTCTTAATCACTTCCAGGTATTGCATGCTTACAATTTTCTTCAAAAGGAGTCTTTCTTAGCATCATAGGATTGTTTCAATTGGAAAAGACCTTTAAGATCATCAGTTCCAACCACTAACCTCACACTGCCAAGCCCACCACTAAACCATGTCCCTCAACACCTCAGCTACACAGCTTTTCAGTATCTCCGGGGATGGCGACTCCTCCAGCTTCCTGGGCAGTCTGTGCCAGTGTCTTAAGAACTCTCTCAGTGATAACATTTTTTCTAATCTAAACCTCTCTCCTGGCCCACCTTGAGGCCATTTCCTCTTGTCCTATCACTCATTACTTGGGAGAAGAGACTTGATGAAGTCACAAAACGTAAACGTCTTATTGGTACGACTTTTCAAACAAGAGAGCTGGCAGCATCCCTCAGTTTTTCATTTGAATATAGGCTAGAGTCAGTTTTCAACAAGAAGGAATAATTTATATACTCCAGAGTTGCTGGGATATTTTAGAGATGAAATGCAAACCACTCAAGAATGCAACTTAAGCTCCATTACTTCAAAATAAATGTATAGAAGAAGAAATGTAGAATAAATAGAATAAATGTATAGAATGTATAAATGCAAGCTAAAATGTTTTATCTCTCTGAAGAGGCACTACCAACTAAAAAAAAACCTCAAAACACAATTAGCTGTGTATGTTAAAATGAAAAGTTCCAGAGCAGTACACGGTTATTCTAAATGAGAAGGAAGACTGAAGAAAGAAACCACCCCTCCTCACTCGCAGATGTGCACACGTGCACCACACATGCCCAATTTGCTTTTTACAAAGTATGCTGTCAAGTGAATACTGTCATGTTCCCTGTTTAATCAGTTTCCTCTTTTATTTGTGCGCTGTTGTATATAAAAGGAAATCTGCTTGTAAAGTCAGGCTTTTTAATAATTCATTCAAAAATGATTAGAGTTCAAGGGGAGAGTTGTTCCTCTAAATGACAGAGTCAAACAGCAAAAAACCCATGGGTATCAGAGAGTGAAATTCACTTCTGTCTACATTATGCATTGGATGTTTAAATTCCACGTTCAGACCTAAAAATTAGGCTTAAAGTGGAAAGTCAGTAGTTGCCATCTCTGTTTGAGTCCTCCTTTATGCTCCGTTTGGGCATATGTAATTTATTCTGAATGTTCAAAGGTACCATCTTACGCAGTAAGATAAGAAAGACGGTTTTCCTTTTGGTCTTTACATGTACCGTGCCTTCCCGAAGCAGACTGAAAAATCCCAGTTGGGTTTTTTTTGTCTTTTGCCAGCGGTAACTTTCATCTTCTCTTCAGGCTGTACTCTGCTAAGTATCCCAGCAGCAGCCCTGGGAAATGGTCATTATTCCCAGCTGGGCGCTGGGCTGGCAGGGGGCTCCGAGAGAGGGCAGATGCCGATCAGCGCCCGCGCAGCTGTCATTTAAATGAACGCAACGGTGCCTGGAGGTTTTGCGCCATGACATTTGGAGGCTGGAGGAGGAGTGGTGTGAGCGAGTCAGTGGGTGGGCAGGGTGTGGGACTGGCTGGGCTTCAGCCCTTTCGATGCCCTGGGAAAGTGCTTGCAGTGGGGTTTTTTATTTCATGTTTTCCCCTCCTTTCTCTTGTGCAACGAAACTACCAAGGGCCTGGATTCAACAATGTGTTTAGACCCGAAACTTCCCTTTGAAATCCCTGTCAACACTTTCCCAACATTCAGTTAAAGCAGTGAAACAACAGGGCCTGAGGAGGCTGAAGCAGAGATGAGAGCCTATGCATTGTACTGACTCCCGGTCCCTAGAACTGCCCACGTGGCCCCAGAAAACCTCTTTCTGTTAACGAGGACATTTCCTTCAACCGCTTTGCTTTCCAGAAGCAGCTGTGACTGGCGTTTTCTCCATTTGCTGGGGGCTGTATTTGTGAGTGCTGATCAGAGCTTGCGCAGTGAGACAGAAACACCACTTGTTTTTGGGGAAGCTCAGCTGGGGTGGTCTGCACTTCCCCCACGCAAAGCTCGTGTGTCTGTGTGTGCTTAGTGTGCGTACCATCCTTGGGGATGCTGTTGTGTCACGCACTTTGTCTCTGGTCTTCTTGAAGCCATTCCTGAATGAGCAGTGTCATCATCTAAATCACTGGAGCGTGATGACGCCACTTACATGTGACTGAAGCCCAAAAGGTGCTAGAGGTGTGAAGAGCAAGAAAGATAGCGCTTGTCAGATAACACCCTGTCGTGAGCATATCCAAGGATGGTATTTATAGGTCGTTATAGCAGGTATGGTCAGGAACGCTTTGGTCATGGGAAAGCATCATCTCATTTATTGAGCTGGATCAGCCTTAACCCAAGCTGCTGATGTCGTATGAGCTGGTTCAAACCTAAGCTTTAGGCATCTTAGCATGGGTAGAGGAGTTTGGAAAGTGACAGAAGTCTCGTTGGGGTGTATCTGCCCTGTCGAAAAGGCTGTTGCTAGTGACGACGAGCCCCTGGCCCTGGTGGGGTCCATGGTTTGCTTGGTGGACTGGGCAAGTGACAGCTGACCGTGACATGAAGGCAAAAAAACACTTTGATACTAGGTCCGGTACCAGTAGATGGTGCTGAAGAATGGATAGCACAGTTCCTGGGTTTTGCCAGGACCCCTTAAGACTTGTTGTTTGAAGGCATTTTATTAGCTCCTTACATGCCGCTCTTAGTGTGGAGCTCATGTTATCAGCTGGGTGCAACCTAGGCCCCGAGGTCTGAACCAAACATGTTACTGAGTGTGTTGCAACTTCAGTTGCTCCTGCTAAATCGAAGGTGTTTCATGTTTCAGACTTGTGCGTGTTTTGTGCTGGTTCAACATTCCCTCTACCAAGCATACTCTGAAACTGCTTAGTCACTGGCAGTAAACAGCATTATTTTAGCAGCTTATGATAACACCCAACAGCTGCTCATTTTCAGCGAAAGGCCAATGTTTATTGGCCCCCTGCTATTGCCTCTGTGCTCTTCTGTCATGTACTGCTTTTGTCTCAGAAGGCCTGCAGTCCTTGTGGGCGTGATCCCAGTCCCAGCAGACTGTCACTTGACCTTGGTACACTTTGAGTTAGATCCGAAGCCGTCTTTTTTCACCTCAGGCTGTGTCCTACTTGCTACAGATCAGAAGTGCTGGAGTTTGTAAGCGAGTAGGTCATTGCTGTAAGCGTTTTCCATTTGAAGTAGGAAACTGCCTGTACAAGGAAAAAAAATAGTAGAATTTGAAATTGTTTCATGAAAAGTGGATTCTATATTTTACAAGTTCAATTATGAGTGATTTTTCCATTTTTATCTTTATATGCTTTTAATGCTGAGTCTAAATTAGGCCATAGGAAAAGGATGGTCTATCTTCAAAGAAACAATTAGGCTGATTGCGCTCTTCAAATTTGTGGAAAACAGCTGTGGGTGTAGCGGTGGCTCTCAAGCTTTCTTCCATGCTAGTGTGTAAGATGCGAGTGCAAGCAGGATACTTCTGCTATGTGGGAGTCTGGAGGAGAGGCTTGGTAAAACTAGTTGGGTGAAATTACCAACAGAGCTGTAGAGCTTCAATGGGAGGACCTTTCGGAGGTGCGTGAGCAGGTGGAAGTGGACATGCAGAAAGGCATCCCACATCCTCCTCATGCAACTATTAAGCCTCAGTGGATTTTTGTGGACAGAAACCACATTGCACAGAGGCATGAATACATTCTTTTCACTGCTGCCTGCCCATTAAGAAAAGTTTCTTTTGAGTGCATAATTGTTGTTCCTTTGATTGAAATGCAGCCCTAGCCTTATTAGTGCAACCTAAGGAAGGCATGTTTTGTGCATTCGTTACACACTCACAAACTTTGTGGTGTGTTTGAAGGCAAGTGGGTATGTGGCTAACTCTGACGAATTAAGAAAGATCTCCAAAGAGGCAAGAGTAGGAAAAGAAAGCATTATGTCAAGATGTATGAATTGTACTTAGCTTTTCAGTATGTCTTCTTGCTGTTTCTTGTGCAACATACTTTTGGAATTCAGTTTAGAAAACGTGACTCTAATTTTCATGGGCTTGTTTGCACGTTAACTTTTGTACGCAAAGACTGAACTCACATGCAAAACAAATTGCTTGTTTGCCACGTGAAAAGACCTTTTTGTTTTGTGTAACAGGGCATGTTCACGAGGTTGAATCCAAGCTGGAAGGTGGTACCACAGGGAGAGCTCCACAGAAGCCCTTTGGGAAGCCCATGGTACTTCTGGCAGCAGAGATTCTGCTCGTTGATCTTTAAAGTTTTGTAGTGACTAATCTGATTTTCTAGCAGCTTTTCGTACAGCTCATCCAGGACAGCAAGTTCAACTTCAGTCTTCTTATTTGGTACCCAATGACCTGCATGTAGGTGACTAACATATCTCACCAGTCCATAGCTTGACGTTTTTGGTGACATAGATTTCCCAGGAGTTTTTTTACTAACATAATGTTCAGAAACAGGTATGGAGGAGAAGCTATTTGTCAACGAGTCTGTGAACCAGCAGTGCTTTTTTGGAAAGAGGCTACGTTGCTCCTGAGGAGTCTTTGCTGTATTGTAGCGTTGGTTTTGGCCAAAGAGGAACAAAGCACTCTTATTGCAGAGCAAGACTGGCAACTCACGGAGGAATTCAGAAATAGCTGCTCTTCAGTAATTCCACACAAAGCTGAGCTCTATTCTTTCAGTGGTCTCTACAGATGTGCTGCAGGGCTTGGTTTGGGGCTTCTGAAGACCTGTCTTCAAAGTTTATGTTACTTAGTGGTTGTCTGAATGGTGACTTCAGAAACATTTAGCTTGGCAGGCAAACTGAACAAGCTTTGTTTAAATAACCAAACAAGTACAGGAGGCTATTTGATGCTTGGAATTGTCAGCAAATGATGTTGAATAGATATTTTCAGCAAAATCTTTGTAAGTTTCCTACTGCTTCAGAGTACAAAATCAGCATTGGTTTGAGAATATTAAATGTACAAGAGTACAAGTGCTCATATGTGAGGTGCTGCAGTTTGGTTTGGGCAGGCAGCTATTTGCTGGCTTGCCAACGGCAACAGAAGCAATAACTAGGCTTTGCAAAAACATGTGTTTCTCTTCTTCTGAGCGACTGATAGCTCCAGCTCTTTCAGCAAACACAATAAAATTAGCAAAGATCTTGTTTTCGTGTTATAGATTTCATCAGCACTTGGAAAAGCAAAGCAATTAATAACTTAAAACCTTCCAGCACAGGCCAGTTGATGTTTCTGAGAGAGACTTTTCCCATGCATGTGTCTGGACATGTCCTGTAGACCATCTTCTGTTTTAAAACCGAAAAATACAAAAAGTCATGTTGAGTGGTATCATTCTACCTGATTTTCATGTTCTGGCCAGGTTGTGATGCTTTTGCAGACTGTTGGGACTATCAGAGGGCAGCTCCCGAGCCTCCCCAAGGTTGCTCACACCAGCCTTGTGTCGCAGTAGTGGTCAAACACTGCAGGCTGCATTAGTGCCTGAAAAACCAAGAGTATTTCTTTTTGTAGCAAATGCTGATGTTTCATTACAGTACTTTGCATTGCTCTTTGTCTCTCTGAGTTTACAAGTTGCTGAGACTTAGGAAGCCTTCTTGTTTATTGTTCCCTCTCTCACTTTCACATGACTTTTTATTGAAGGCCCAAACCCTTCTTAGGCAGAGTGTTAGATTCAACATTCTTTTTAAATTAAATGTACTGGGGTGACCTAATCAGATGCTAGCTGGTTGACCACAGGAATGGGAACCGTGATATTCTGTAATCTAGTTCAGTGTTAATTCACTCTTTGACCTTAGGCAAACAGCTTACTTTCTGCAAAATGGGGATGATAGTTCCTTTGAAATGTCAGAAAATTGAACAAATAAGCAAGTTTTACTCTCTGTGGGCCAGGCAGTCTTATTTTCAAAGGGCCTTCAGAGTTTCCATTCTTTCAAATTGTATCGGAGTCAAGGGATGTAGCACAGCTTCCGGATCACTGAAAACTTGCTGTGTTTTCCAATACTGACCCTCGTGCCTCAGCTCTCTGCTGTGTGGGGGGATTTTTTTCAGGATGGAGTGAGGGATTCATGCCTTGCCTCCAACCTCTATGCCATTCGCCATCTTAAAACATCATACTTCCCTCTCAGGCAGATATTTGACAGTTCTATGATGTTTTCAGTTGTGAGATAGTGTGCCATTATGCTAAATGATGACATGAATAAACTCAGCTCTGTAGAGTTAAGTGCATTTGCTGCCAGTGAGTTTGCCTTTCCACCTTTGCCTGAAATTTCCCATGAAGCCCAAAGTGGTCCACTTGCTGCTTAACATCCCAGTGACAAAACACCTCGTGACAGCAGAGCGACCTTTCCAGGTTTTCATTTCTCAATTGTGTTTTTTAAACTTTAAAGTGCCATTTATTTTGACACCTGGTATTTTTCAGTCCACGCTTTTATTTGGTGGGAATAGCATTAGTGTGTATTAAAAGGCAGAAAAGCCTGAGGAAATGGTTAGAAGTTATTCCCAGAATGTAAATAATTCCCTAAATTTTGAACTCCACAAGTCCGATGTGTTTTAAATGGCCTTCCAGAGTGCAAAATGAAACTCGGCGTGGCATTTAACCAATGGTTTACAGAGGTGCTAGCTATTCCACTTGGCTATATTTAGGAGTCCAGGAAACAACAATGACAAAAAAAAAAATATAGTGAAACGTTCTTGCAAAAAAAAAATTAAAGGAACAGTTTCAGCTACAAAAGTGATGTCTACAGCAAAAAGCCCACAGCTGCTAAATGTTACCAAATCATAATAACTGTGACAGAGTTACATCCCGAACTTTCTTTAAGACATCTTCGCTCATGTGAAGGCCTCTTGATTTAAACAGGGCTCTGCAGCAGCAGAGGGGTTTATGTTAGAGGATCCTGGTAAAACTGGACTGCTTGTGTAAATTAAGACTTATTTTTGCATTCCAAAGGGGGGAAAAGTCATATGAAGGGAGTGAGACACGAGACGTGTATAGAAACCTTTGTACAGCAGCTCCACACTGGTGAAGTCTCAGCTGGATGCTGTGCCTGGCTTTAAACAAAAAAAGCAGTTGATCAGTCTGAGAGGGAATCTAGAGGCTTCCCTGTGGCCTTGGAGTATCACCCACAAGGATAATCAGAGCAAATGCTGCTTGTTTGGTCAGTGAAAGAGCACAGAAAGCTGGCAGGATAAGTCTTTAAATGAGCAAGGAGCAGCTCCAGAGCTCGAAGGGGGTAGGACAAGAGCAGAAATGCCAAAAAATGACATAGGCATGGTTGAGGGACCATCTCTAGCTTAATGAAGCCTTATTTAGTAAAGATGAGACAGTACAGTTAATGTAGGTAAACAGAAATAATTAGTCTCCAGCAAATGAAGTAGGTAAAGTAACTTCAGCTGATATTTTGCACTCTGCCTTATGATGTAACTTTCACCAACCTTTAAAACACTGCTGGTGAATGAGTCAGTGTTTCTCAAGGGTTTTGGTCAGCTGTTCCCATTTACTGGTCTGGAATCTTGCTTTTATCATCCAGTCTCCCTGAGCTTCCCCTCATGTGTTTCAAACTGAAGTTACCATCGTTATACTGAGATATAGTGTCAAGATCAGAAATTCGCTGCGATAGATCCTACTTGACTCTGCAGGGAGGCTGAGTTACCTGCTTTTGCAGGTCTGTGGTTGAACTGTTTTCCTGCTACAGTACAGTTCATAGGGCTGTGATTTCTCGTCACGGCACTTTTATAAGCCTAGCAGAAATGCAGTTTTATCATCAAAAGGGTGTGCTTTTTTTTTTTGCCACGAGAAAATGCTTGAGAGCAAATTGATGCAAGCTTCCTTCCTTACTCCCCACCCTCCCCCAGGATAAATGGTTTTTGCATGGCCCGAGCTCGCCTGTGCCATCAAGCTGCTGCAGTTACGTTGGTCAGCTGTTCCTAGTGCTGACCCAGCCTCGGGCCGGGCCGCTGCAAACACCAGACTCATGGCAGATTGGAGGACACTGGCTTGAATAGGAGCATCAGCGGGCTCAGGCCGGGTACAGATGCTGTATTGTTAGGAAGGGGAGGGAGCTGGTCTCGCAGGGCTAGTTCTCAACATCCTCTGGCTCTGCCAAAGGGAGAGCCTGGGAATGAATGTGTTACAGGGTGAATTGACACTTAGCTCTCGTGTTTCTTCTCTGAGAGTTTTGCTGCTGTCCACCAGTGATTACCTGATGGGCAAAGCAGCCCCATTGCCCTTCTTCCAGGCAGGTAGAAAGTCTTTTTATAAACCAAGCACCTTCTTTTGCCCGTCCTCCTTCCTGCCCCCGGCCCCTTGCCATGAAGAGGTCGACAGCCCTGCTCAGAGGCATCCCTAATGAGGTCCCTCGCTGCTTGCTGGGCTGATTTGGTTGTAGTTTTTAATAATGTGAGGTTATTTTGTTAGCGGCTTTACTTTCCAAGTCTTTTCCCCTTTCCAGCACCCCTAGGTACAGCTCTACTGGATCAGTTACCATCTGCTCCAGTGTTTGCATTTAGCCTGCAGGGCCTGTGATCTCAGAAATATTTCCTGTAAATGGGATCTCTCATGCCAGGCCTGTCACACAATAGATATATAATTGGATAAAACCTAAACTGAAAACAACAAACAAAAAGAAGAAAACTGCGCATTGTGCCGTACGCAGCGCGTGAGGCTGTCCAAAATGGGATATGCTCCTTGTTTATGTCTGAAGCTGCTCTCATGTATCTTTTTTTATTCCCTTTTGCTGTTTGACGAAATCAAATTAATACAATAACTGAATTCCACGGTGCATTTTTTTTCCCCACTTAATATCTGACCCGAGTAGCTCGTGGTGTGCAAGCAGAACAGCGTTACAGCCACAAAAAATGCATCTGCTACATTTCAGGTCTTGATCCTGGTCTTGGATACCAGGTGGAGTCCGTGTGGAGGTCACAAATCTTTCTTCTTCATGGGTTGGCCATGCACAGCGTTTCTTGTTCGTCAGCAAGCACGGCTCGGGAGCAAGGCTGGGCCCTGGGAGAAACAGCAGGCAAACCACAGGCAGCCAGTCCCTGGGTCAACAAGAGCAAGGGTGAACATGGCAAATGAGGCATCTCTGGTCTTTGCAAAGGAAAAAGAAATGCCAAACGTCTTTAAATCCTTTCAACCCAGTTTGAAGGCCTGAGCAGGGCCCTGTGTATGGGTTTGTGTAAGATGCATGCTGCTTTCTGGGACAGCTTGTCTTTGGGACCTGCTAGCCTTTCTGCAAGAAGGTGGAGGTGCTGAAAAGCATCTGATGAATGTACACCTAAACATTAAAAAAAAACCCAAACTGATTAAATAAATCAGAAATTGATGGCTGTGATTTTCCCCTTTCTCATACTGTGATTTTTCTTCATCATCCCTGCAAGAACAAACAGTGTGAGTCGTGTCCGTGCCACTATTCTAGTAGTCGTGAGCTTACAAATACATTTTCTGTTTTGTTGGAGGGACTGCAAATGCTGTACGCTAGTCATAGCTTGCAAAAGCTGCTCAGGAGTGCACTGCAGAACATCAAAAAAGGAATTGAATTCAGCTTCAGTCAAGACCAGTAATTGGGTTTTATACTTTAAAAGAAAAAAATCCCCAACTGAAGGCTGTTCATCTGTCTCTGTAAGATAGAAAAAAAAAAAGACCAGAGTTTGGATTTGATTTCCCTCCCTTAAAGTAATAACGGTAATCTTAATAAAGGGGCTGATTTGAAAATATTTCCTGACAGGCAGCGCCATGTTATACTAACTTTGGCTTATTTATGGTAAACGTAATCTAAAGCACGAGAAATATAAACCTTGAATCCTTTTTAATTCCAACATAAAAGGATTACATTTTATCAATATAGCTTATCTCCCAGCACCCTGCCTTTTGTCTCGCATCCTTTTTCATGAACCTGCAGAACATGAGCTTTTTTTCCTTTCTTTCTTCTTTTTCCCTTTTTTTCTTTCTCTTTTTTTCCCCCTTTTTTCAGACCATAGCAAACATTTTCTAAATCAAGAATAAATTTCTAGTACCATCTTTTGGCAATGAGCTACTTTATCGATGATTTCTGCAATGCCAGCATTTCATCAATGATTAAATATAGGCCTGTAAAATTACCCTTCCTAAACAAAAGTGACCTGATCCTTCCCAGCAGCTTCCGTTTGCCTTTGATTTGAACTGTATATTTAGTGGTTCAGGAAAAAAAAAAGGGTTTGATGGGCCTTAAAGAAGCACATAAACCAACCCAGAAGCAACCAAAAATACATGTGGGTTCATAAAAAGCGGGCCTTGATTTCTTTGTCTAGAAGATTAACACTTCCTCAGGAGGGCTGTAATAGGATTGAGCCCTCCCTGTGGTACTTCAAAGACGTGTGCTCCTGAAGACTTTTGCTGAGTAACTTACAGTATCATTGGAAGCTTTGCCTTTGTTTTCCTTCCCGGTTTCTTTCTGAACTTCAGGGAAGATTGGAAGAGAGGATCGTGTTGCTCCTCCTCCTTATTTTTATCCCCTAAACATTTTCTCTCTTTTGTATGCAAATTTTTAATGCTCCAGGAAAAAAAAACCCAAACCTTTAAGTTGCATAATGGCTTGAGATTTTTTTAGACCTGAATACCCATGTCTTTCATGTTACAGCTTCAGTACTTTAATGTGCTGTATTCTTGCATTTAATGGTGTACAGTAACATATAGTAACCCACAACATGTATTTTTGTTACATCTGCTCCACTATCTGTCATTCTTTCTCCAGGAGAATACCTCATAAGCTTTGAGTTCCCAGGCACTTTGTACAGAGTAATGAATTTAGCTGTCGATGTTCATGTGTGGTTCTAAAGTGCTGTCTCCTTTTTTTCCGTACTTGGGCTATTTACTCCACCCCTCTTCACATGATTAGGCTGCTTTCCTTGGTGGTGGAAACCTTGAAAGCCTTCACATTGAAGGCAGAGCAAGCTACTCCCTCGGAAAGTGCTAACTAGTGGCCTGGAGGTGGCTAACTTCTATGTGTTTGGAGGAAAGAAAGCAGCGGGGAGAAGCTGATCCTGTGCATGAGTTTGGCATGCTGTACTGGTTTGGTTCCATAGGTAGTAAGTCCTACCTGCTTGGATTGGACAGTTGTCATCCAGCAAGTTCTCCTGGCTCCAGGGCTATGCAGCTCTGAGCTGGGCTCTCTACTTCTTGTGGTGGGTCTGAAAGAGACCTGTGGAGCCTATGTCCTGCTTAAATGCCTGCAATTGCCATTTCCAGATCTGGCCATCAGTTGATGTGCCGGGAGTCAGGCGAAGAGCAGAGAGTCAGACCCAGATACACAAAATCTTTGGCTGTTTGGCTGAATTACAGGATGAAACTCCCCCTGTATACCCCTAGGACACATCAAGGAAAGAACCAGAAAGTCCCCAAGCATCTTGTTCATTTTGTTCTTGTTCTTTCTATGACAAGTTTTGCTCTTGTACCGATCGAAATGAATGGGATTAGACAAGACACACCGGTTATGATTTAATTTTTCACTTCGAATGTTCTGTCAGACTTTGTAATTCTATTGCCAGGATTTCTCATGAAGCATCCTGGTATGTTAGTTAATACACTTAAATCTACTTAAAAAGCCTCTCTCTCTCAAGAGCAAATGGAGCCCTGCTTAACATTCCTTATTAGCTTGCTTAGGGGAAAAATGTCCTTGCCATATTGGCTGACAAAGGGAGTTGCATTCTTACTTTACCAATTTGTAATCTTTCACTCTAACTAGCTTGTTTCCACCTCCTAGCAATTTGGTCATTCTAGTATCTGCCTTGACTAATAATGTGGTGTAGCAGTGCAATTTCGATGACCACAAAAAAGCAAGCAAAAGTTGCAGAGTAATTCTGGTAGTTGGACATACCCAAACAGAAATTTCCCTCCTTCCACACAGCGTCCACGTAAGCCCCAGTTCAACAGTCTCCTCTGCCCAGCTTCTGGGCCTGCTTATCACATAAGCAATTACCGGGAAACATTGAACAAGCCATGTGGAAAGTACCCTTCGCCGACACTTCTCATGGCACACAAGGGCTCAGGCTGTGGCATGAATAATCCCAGAGTTGTGAGGTGGTGGGACTTGGCACTGGGAGGGTGTTGAAGACTTTTTGGAGCATCTGAGTGGGATGGGACCCTCTCCTGGTCTTTACCCGAGGGGAAGGGGGTGGTGTGTAGCTGGAGAGTCCCCGGTCCAGTCAATACTCAGGGCTGCGGCTGAGGACACTGTCCAGGTGTGACCCAGTGTGCAGTTCTGGCCCGTGTGACGGAGGGGGAATCGTGGTGTGTCATTGGCTTCTTTCAAATCGGGACTGGGCTCCTGGCTTGTTGCAATCCTTTAAATTATGCCTTTGCTTGCTATAAATTAACGACTGCGGTAAGTGCAAAGTCCAGAAATAAAAGGACATAAATAGTTGCGTTTGAAAGCTGTATCATCGTCTGTGGATGTTTAAGTGGGGATTTTATCCTTTAGATTAGAAATACCACTTATCTCATCCTTCTGGTTATTTTCACTACCCTTCTAACTTGGAGATAAATGTCCCTTAATGGTTTTTTTATGTGTTTTATTTCTTTTTCCATGGATGATCAGATCAGTTCTGACTGAAAACGAAGCCAATTATCAAGACTAATAAATAAAAAAGAAGTGCATGTTGCTCCTTCTCCACTGGAAGAAAGAACAGTAAGTTGAGACAAAACAAATTTGGTTGCTAAGTCCAAGTACCAAAGGCAGAAAGCAGAACTCGGGCCCCATCCTAATTAAAGAGATCTAAACACAATGAAAACATATTGTACTGATGTCATATGTTAAAATATTTATAATTGCACAAAAAGGAATTGCAGCCTATTGAAAACATTTACAGAACTCGCCATTTCTGTGAGCTAAAGAGAAGGGTGAGGAAAAAAGCACTGGTTTTGCTCAGCTGTGAAAGTTTTGCTCTCCAGGTTTCTCCTGTGAGGTCTGACACTACCTTGCCGCTCAGTCCTGTCGCTCGCTAACTTAACCAAAGAACACAGCTATCTGAAGACAGGAGATGGTATCTGTCAGGAATTGCTGTTTCCCTCGGGCATCGCGTGACAATCGGCTCCACTGGAATAATTTCAGCTGCCGGGAAGCTGTTTGCAACACGAGGGCCCTTTGTATCAATCCGGCAATGCCAGGTTGCAAGCAGGAGGGCCAGGGGCTCCCAAGAGCAGAGGGGGTGGTGAGGGAGAGCAAGGCAGATGCTTTCCTCTGATACACCCACCAGGCTCCGAGATTCAGTTTAGTAAAAGGAAATACTGTTGCCCGCATACTGCAGGGAAATAGTGTGGGGAAACTCATGTGCTGGTTCCTTTCAACAGAACCAGCCAGGCAAGATGCAGATCCACAGCCATATGCACAGAGATCTTGCAAAGGCTGGAAGGTCAGGCTGAAGCAGATTTTGTAGCTGTGTGTAGTGGGGATGGAGGGTCGAAGGCATGGGTGGCTTGCGAAGCTCTGGTGCCTTCTGGCTGAACGTGAATCCACCTGCGTGCGGTGTGTGAACGAGATCCCTGCTATATGTTCCCACAGAAGCTTATTGCAGATGTGCTCACTTAAATACTTTCTGTCGTATAAAAATAGGTTTTTGGCTGCACATCATGTGCTCTTTGGAGTAGGAACTTCTCAAATGTGGTGTAATTTATTATCTTTCTTGTTTGTGTTTACATTTCTTGGTATTGATTTTCATGTTTTTCTTCCTCAAATGCTGGTGAAATCCTTTTTGTGAGTAAACAATACTTTTCTTTCTAAGTTTTTCTAGTATTAGAAGAACTCTATGGCAATGTATCGACCTTTTGAGGCTTCTTACTAACATATCAAAGAAGAGCATTTATAAGTTAATGGTTTTTTAGGAACTCACATGGCGCCAGAAAGGTGTTTGGAACTTGGGAGTATCTAAAGCATTATTTTAGGGAAATAAGAGTATCTCTGATTAGTTAGTTAACATCTACCTGTGATATTTAATATGAAATGAAAAACTAACTTATAAATCATACAGCAGAGGAAAAATGGAGTTACCTCTCTGAAATTATTAATGAGACAAGAAATGCTGTTGCGTTTCTGTATGGCTGTGCTGCAGTTGGAAAAAAATGACACTTTTTGTCAGAAAGAGATTGATAGCTCTGCAGAGGTTCAGGACAGAACAAAAGCAGGTTAGTGGAGGAGTGCCAAAAAGACATGTATGAGGAAGGATGCCTGTGGTTTTCCTAAGTGGCAGTGAGTCGCAGCGTAGGGGGATACAGACATCCCTGTGCTCTCCCCGCTTACCCACCAAGGGCAGCTTGAAGGTTAAGCCAATGCCAGTCCAGAATCTATACACACAGGTGAGCACAACACTGTCCCTGAGGTAAGGCATTTGCTGGGAAACTGGAGACAGTGGCTGGAGTTATAGTACCATGCTAATGTGGTTGCATGGCTTGGATGGCCAGAGTGGCTGACTCCTGGTAAGAATGAAAGGCATAATGCAAGCTGACAGCAAGAGCTCAGCGGGGGCAGAATACCAGTGAAAAAGCCAAATGTTTAGCTGAGGTGCCAACGAAATCTTTCCCTGTTAGGTTAATAGTTTTTAGGGTTTGCAGGTTGTTTCCTGGGGAAAGTGAAAGGTGGAAGACATTTGCAGACTGTGAACATGGATTGTTGTCGTAAAGCCAGACGGAAGTGCCACCCAGGAAAAATCCTCAGAGGCAGAGGAAGGATGGATGACTGCTTCAGCCTCTGAAGCAGACCCTCTCCACCCCTCAGGGCAGTGGGCACAGACATGTAAATGTTACCTCAATCTGTGCCAAGTAATGTACGGTCTTGTCAAGGTCAGAAGCAGCCACCACATCTGGGGATACTTGGTGGCATTTGTCTTTTTCTTGTCGCTACCAGCGACAGTGCACAGCCAGAGCCCTGTCAAGGCTTCTTTCTCAGTGCTTCCCAAACTGGGTTTTCTAGCCGTGCTCCTAACAGTATAATACTGGTGTTTGTTTTCCAAGAGGCCATCCCACCACCTATGCAAGAGTCTTTGCTAAAGTAACGTGGTTGCTCGCCTTGCTCATTGAAGCAGACGTTAGTTTGCCCTTCTGCTGCAGAAGTCTCAGGCTCTGTTATCTATTTACTCCTACAACAACTCAATTAGTTTGATGGAAATGAGATGTCAAAATGCCCCAGGCTTCAGTGACTTACCCAGTGTCACTCAGAAAGCTTTGGCAGAGCCCTGCCTTCTGAAATCTGCCTGCCCTCTGGCAATGAGCTGTGTTCCTCCTCTTTACCTTCAGAGACAGCTCGGGTGAGTGGAAGTCTGAGGCATTCAAAGGACAGTTAAAAAATAACTGCTTGTTTATTTAACTTTCTAACAATTTAATCATCATCCTGTTATTCTTTGGAATTTTAGATACAGCTCTATTTTTATTTTTTTTTTGCATTTCCTTAATTCAGCTTGACATATGCACTCCTGAGGTCGATCCTTTTACACAAAGCTTCAGCCTTGGCAAGGTCTGTCTGAACTAACAGAGAAGAAACATGTTTGTATGATTTGTTCAAGAGAGTATGGACATATTCCTACAGTTCAGTGTTTAGCAATTGAAGCTTACTGTGAACATAATTTGACTATGGGGAAAAAAACCCCTCACTTATCTTCAAATACTACATGAAACCTGCCTAGCTGACAGATTACAGAGCAGGTTTTAAAGTGGACATGAAAAGAATGCCAAATTCAGCTTTCCTGGCAATAATTGCTGTAGAAAGAAGCTGGCTTAGAGCAGCCGGGATAAAAAGTCAAGCACTAAAAGAAAAATGCTAATTACTGGTTTCTCTAATCATGCAAAATGAATGTTTTATGACATTTTAATATGATGCTTTTAGCCTTTCCCACTTTGTCAGTGCCAGCATCCTCTGAGCAGCTCAGGGATGCTATAATTATGTGCTCTAAGAGATCAGCTGCATTGTGCCTTACCTGACTGTTTCAAGCTGAGCTGGAGACCTGATGTTTTGACTTAGTACCATGCAAACCACTGCTCACTGGGAGTCAGAAATGAAGACACCAAACCAGAACACTCTTGCCCTTACTGTAAGCTTTTGGAAGGGGATTTCTTATGGAAACTGAGGCTTGGCATCTAGAGAAGAGCTTTGTATCTGAGGTGTCTCACTGTGATAAGGCATCTGAATGTAAGTTTACATACAGATACAGTTTATTAAAAACATATGGGCTAGTCACATTGTCTGGATATAAATTTAGACCTCCACAAAGGTTAGGAGCATGTGGATCTCAGCTATCCATTCAGGAGATGAAAAACTCGTTGCATATTTATTAAATTAAAGTTACCTGCCATCATCCCCTAACTATCTTCGTTTTTGAGAAGGTTCATTCATGTTTGAAAGGGGAACACTGATTTAGCCTTTCCCATTCTTAAGGCTTAACATTTTCCTGCAGTCGACATTAATTTGCTATTGAGGCCTCATTTAGATGGTGAGATTGGCTTATTTACGGGCTGACTTGGGTGCACTACTGTTGAAATGAATTCTGCAGTTTAATTTCACTTTTAATCTGTTTCTTCATTAGAGATAATCATTATTTCTTGGTAATGTTCCGTAGGAGAAGAAAGCTGCTGTTTCTGTTTCAGCATTGCATCTCAGAGGTATAACGCAGGATTTGGACTTAATGCTTCTCTGTGAAATTGCTAATTTCTTATATTTGTTCAGGTACATGATTTTTACATAGCATGGGAAAGTAACTCATTTCAAGTAGATGGTGCAGACTGTATACAACTGTTTTCCACCCTACCCCCATCAGGACGTGAAACAGCTGGTATGTCTCTCCAGAGACTAATGTGCTGTCTCTAGCTCCATTTTGCCTTCATAAGCCTCAGGCATTACTCTGTAAATGCGCTACAGGAATTAAATTAATTTACAAGCTGAGGAATATGCTGTTTCTCCTTATTTACAGGTCTCAGATAGGACTGCTACTGGATGGTTGGGAGCATAGTGCACACGTTGCCATCGAGACCAACTAGTGTCTTCCCAGGGCAGTCAGCATGACGGCCAGGGTAGAGGCAAGTCTTGCAGCCCGCACCCTGTCTGCCACGTCATTTCAGATCCCAGCAGTGTTAGCTCACTAGTGAGGTTATTAAGAGATAGTTCAGATAATCTGTGTCTCCCCTCGTTTTAACCTTGCCATGCACGTTATCTTGATAATGCCAGTTTGGTTCTTCTAAATCTTGTCCATCCATACTTAAATCTAAATTACTTCTGGGACCAAGCTTGCTGTTTTCCCACATGGAAAACACAGCCAGTGTCTGTCTTTGATTCAGGTCAAGCTCCAACCCCAATATGCTGGCTTTAACCAGCGAATGAGAGCACTCCAAAATGAACCATGCTTTTTTTTTGTGCATGTCAGTAATAGCTGACATGCTATTGTTGATTGTACTTACTGCAGGAGCTCAGTGGTTCCTCCTTTCTCACCCCTCTGCCAGAGCCCTCTCCTGCCAGGCTGTATATTTAGGTGTGCTGCTATAGTGCTTCATCCCTGACAAAACCCTGGCACCCTAGTCTGCCTTCTCGCAGTGAATATGCGTTTAGTGCCCGTCCTTGTTAGCACTGAAACAAACCAGAACTTTGCCTCTGCCTTCAGCCGGAATGAGATTCATTTTTGCAGTGAAACCACAATAAGGTCTGGTCATGAAAGCCCCTACAGAAGGTCTGCACGTAGAGTAATTGGGAAGCAGGGAAATATCTCGCCTCATACTGTATTATTCTAGTAAGACAAGATTTTTTGACACAGTTAGGACCTTCTGTTTCTATGTGCTGGCTACCTTTAGTCCCACTGGCATCCTCTGTTGGTGCACTCAGCCCCATTTGGGGCTGTCCTCTTACTCCTTTCCATCACACAGGTAGCCCAACAGCTTGTGGAATCAATTGAACACGGCACATCCAAAGTTTGTTTGTCTATTTCTACGTTTGTTGCTAGGGAGATTTGCCATACCTTGCCTTACATCCCTTCCAGTGAAACACCTCTCACAGATGAGTTATGAACAAAAGCTCTATACCTACAAGGAGAGTAAGTGCACTGGCCCTGTTGCACACTGATGTTAGAAACCCAGCAGCGAAACAGCAGTGTTAGAGTTAGAAAAGCAATTTTTAAGCAGCTTCAAAGCATAATTCATGTCATGGTGCAGGAATGCTGAAGGCTTTTTGATCTTTGTCATCATGGACCTAAAGGTGAAGGCTGGGGGTTTTCTTGGGGGTAGTTTCTTAAATCTCCTGAGAAAAGGTAACTATAACAATAAGGGAGCAGATGTGTGGGAGTAAATGCAGCTGTAACTGAATCCAGACGCTCTTCTGTATGTAGGGACATGGAGGGAATGTTCCAATAAAATTCACGTAATAAAAACCTGAGCCCCCCCCGCTTTTTTTTTTTCTCTTGGTTAAACTTGGATTCACATGTGTAGAATTCCTGTGGACTTTGATGTGGATTGACATTAGCACCATACAAAACTGGGCTGGGAGAAAGATTTTTTTAACAGGCGTGGGGTACTGCAAGGTAAATGATCTATGGAGACCTGCAAATTTCAATAGAAAAACACTTGCCCAATTAAAGACTAACCAGATATTTAAGTGATGCAGTCACCCTAGTAGGATGAACTAGCTGGTCTAGGAAAGAGTTTCTCAAACGTTCAGAAAGCGAGATTCCCTTTTGGCTCACCTGTTTCTGTGCCACCCTAAAAGCCATCAAGCAGTGGCATGGCTTCTGGGGGCAGAGGAGAGCAGAGGCAGGGCGAGCTGTAGCTGCTGGCTGGAGGCGCCCACACACTCCCCTACAACCTGGAGAACAGCGCTTCTGCTGGTGACTAAAGAAGGTTAGCAGCGCCCTGCCAAAGGAAAAGACTCCCTCTTTGTATCTGCTCCGTGTCTACTCGCTGCTCTGGAAAAGAAGTTTCTTGTGTTTGTTGTTGTCCTCTCACCTTCCTCTGAACTGCCTGGGTTCATGACCAACAGCGTGGGCAGCTCACTCTTGTAAGAGAAGGGAAAAAGCAGAGCGGCAGTGTAAGTCATCAACTCCTCTTTGTTTTCCTGGAGTTGGACGGCTCTGTACTGAACTCCTTCTTTACCAGACAGCTTACATTGCACAGTAGTGTATTTTGTTCTTGCCCCACGCGTGCTTCCAAACGTAGGCAGTACCGGACATTTCAGCGTGTCCAAAAGTGCCTTCCATCTGCCTCACAGCAGCTGAAATCTTCTTTGTACACAAAACCAGTTTCATTGAATGCATACAGACCCCGTTTGCACTCGTACTCTTGTTCCTCTTTGTCGGGATGTGGCGGGAACACTGCAGCATTGTCCCAGCGGGACATCTGTAGTGCTTCGCTTCTTCCTTCACATGATGTCCTTCCCCATGGCCCGCTGCACCCGTCTTCCCAGCACAGCGGGGAGGACAGCAGCCTTAAACATGGCTGGCTGTTTCTAATCAGCCAGATCAGTGTGGGCTCGTTACGGCGGCAGCGGTCGCGGATTGTCCGCAGGGCACGGCATCAGTGGAGCGGGCAGAACTGGCTGCATTTGCTGAGATGCGGGGTACCCATATAAGGCTCTTCTGCAAGTCTGTCTCTGACATGAGACTATTTAATTAGTCCGAACTCCATCAAGCATCGGTTTGCATCACAATTTATCAGACAATTCTTTGGTGATGGGTATGTGGAAAAAAACAGTGGGCTATCTAAGATGCTGGCTTTCTCTTTTCTGTGTAGATTTTTCAGGAAAGGGTTATGTCTTTCTGATTATTAGTTATTATGTTCAGTTTTAAGGAACAATTTTGGACTCACTCAGACCCTGTTTGCCATCTGTCCTTAGTGGGAGATACTAGGAACTGAGAGAAATACAGTTGTTACTGAATTGTTTGCAATTGTTTGGCCTTCTAACCATTTAAATATTTAGTTGTTACGCTACTCTCAGAGGAAAATTCCAGTTCTTGTCCAAATGTACTTTGGAAGTATATATACATAGATTATCTCCCTGGTGTCCTAACTGTAAATATGCAGCTATATGTATGCTGTAGCTGGAAAAAAACTCTACTGAAAGACCTTTTCACATAGTAGACTGCAAATTATTTTCTTCCTTTCTTTGGAAGATGTATACTGGAATTGCTGCTGCATTGGAAGGCTCCTCCACGTCTGCTTCACTACACTGTGCACACTTGGTGCCACTCACAACTCTGTGACAGGGACATACATATGCCTGGTGGAGACAAAACAGTGTAGACTATTTTGCTTAGAGATACTAGTTCAAAACCATCCGCCTGCCTGGCATGTCCCACTTCAGTATCCCTGGGAGATGTCCCGCAGCGGTGAGCATCCTTTGTACCTGTTGCGGTGCCTTTCCTTAGGGTCTGGATGCTGCACCTGAGCATGCTTTAAAACTCAAGGATTCTGCATTCAAGGATGCTCTGAAAGTTTTGTCTTCTCTGCTCTTTGCCCAGGCTAAGAAATCCAGATCTTTCTGTTGTGTGTTTTGATTGTAGATTTTCCTCCTTTTAGGAAATCTGGACTCATTTTATTGTATAATGTACAGCCCAATTGTGCCGTTGAAAATTTACTCAGGATGCTTGTTAGAAATGTCAGTTAGGCTTTGTTAGGCAGACAATGCCAGCTCTTACCTGGTGGGGCGTGGAACATGCCCACAGCCAGGCTTCGTTTCCCCTGCGCCCAGCGCACAAAGGCTGCGATTCAGACACCTCCTGAAGCACGGATGCTGCTTTTATGTACCTAAAGAGGCCCAGGAACTGAGAATTATTCAAATCCTGCACAGTTTGGTGTCTGACCGGCAAAGAGTTAAGTTGCTTTACATGCACTTTGCACAAATGGAAATGAGTATGGAAGCAAGAGGAGAGTGACAAAGGGGAAAGCAGTAGACACAGTAGGCACTTTTGTCAGCGACCTTGGCGTGGCTACAGCTTTACGCAAGGGGTAAATGGAGAGCAGACATTAGGACCTACTTTTTCAAGCTTAGGAGTTTCAAAATCCTCTTCAGCCACAGCTCTCCCTGAGGTCTGAGCTATTTCGGTCTGGGTTATTTGCTTAATATCGCAGGGAGACATGGTAACCCCATCTCTCTCTGCATCCCAGATTGAGGACATCACTGCCCTCCTGTCCAGTGCAGCAGCACTTTGCTGGCAGCAGAGTTCCTGCTCTCCTCATAGGTACAGAGAGGGCAGAGGGATGCAGTCTGTCATCTCAAGGACCTTCAGAAAGCACCTGCCCACCTCAGCAGCCACTGTACCAGCAGACAGGACAGTGCCAGTGGGGCCCAGGAGGGTGGGCTGCCTCCTTGGTAAACCTCACCCTGTGCCACTGAGGTGTCCTCATGGGGTGCCACCACTGCAGCCTGAGCAAAGAGGATGTCCAGAGATCAGCTGTCCCAAAAACAAAAGAGTTTTTTTAAAAAAAAATGAAACAAAAGGAGCAAAATAGACTGTTGCAATCTACTCTGTGCAGAAATTATTAAGTAATAATGATTTCATTCATTATGATTTTATAACCTTAGTGAGTAACAAAGTGTGACAGGAAAGCATCACGATTGCATCAGGATTTCCTTGCTAACCAACCTTGCTCTATCTGAGACAGAAAGAAACTGAACGCTGGAGGGGAGAGAAAGGGGAAGAAAAGGAAAGGGAGGGGAAAAGTACAAAGTAAAGGGAAGACAGAGCATGAGATAAACTGAGAAAGAGACAAGATTAGTACCATGGTCTGTACCCACAAAACTTTAGCAGTGTGTATTGCTAAAACACACAACTCTGTGTTTTAGCAATATAAAGCCAGACAGTTTAGTTTTCTGGTTTAGTGTTTGTAGCCACAAAAATGTGTATTATTTCCTTCTTGCCCACAGTGTACTCAGAGTCATCCATCCAATACAGAAGTTAATCCCAAATAATCTTGTCACCCAGAACAGGGAAAGTGCCTTCAGTTTTACCACCCTTTATTCACTTTTTGCCTGCATACATATCTCAGTAGAACTTGCCTTACAGTATATTGGAGTTTATAACCCTCTACTTGCTGTTTTTTAGATAAATAACTCCCTTAGCAATAAGTTATGCTTACTGACAGTTTTTCTAACTGTCGTGACGTAGTTCACAAACCTGGCATTGGAATGGACGTGCTGAGAAGGAATGAGTTCATCTTAAGGTAAAATGGAATATAATCTCTCTCCTAGGTTTCAGTGCTTAAGTAGAGGAAGATTCAAGGGCCTCTGTATTTTTGTCACCTATTTATATAGAGAAGATAGGATAAGGTTAGAGGTTGATGGAAGGAAGTACAGCTATGTCCAGGCTCACCTATAACCACTAGCTCTGTCCTAACACCTGGGGAAAGTTGTTCCATTAATATCATGCAGTAATGCAGTAATTTGAAGCTGTTATCATTTCAGTTGTCATATAGCTCAACTGGAGCATTTCCCAGAGCTTTGATCTTTTTCTTCCTGTACAGTTGTAGGCTCAAGAATATTGACATCACATCAAGTCACATCCAGAAGCTTTGCTTTGCAACTGAACAAAGTGAGAGCCGACTGCAGTCCTAAATACCTGTAACTTCATGGGCGAGAGGATCAGAATTTCCCAGTCTCTAACCCTAAACCCCTGAAGTGTTCTATGGCAAAGCTGTAACATATGGTGTAGAATGCCCAGGCTTTCCGTTTTAGCCACTGCATTTTTCATCATGTAGGCTTTAAAACATTTAAAGAGAAATCCCCAAGCTATGCACAACCTCCTTAAAAACCTGTTGGTAGCAGTTTGGTGTGAAACAGGGAGAAAATTTTACCCTGGGGATTACCCATAAGAATGAAATCAGTCATGAAATAGAGACTCATCAGTTTGAATTTGAGGCAGTCTATCTGTTGACTTGCTTTTGTAAATGTCTTTTGGTATCTCTAAGGCACTTGTCACTGTGGGAGCAGAGATGCTTTTTGCCTAACTGTAGTTCTTCTCAGATGACAGGCCTCTTGGGTTGAAGGGGCCTTTCGGGCTGTCACGTACATTGGCAGTATTGCCAGGCCTTATGGGGCTGAGTCTCACGCTGACTGATGTTCTTAAGGCCTCCACTTCTGTAGCTGATTGCAAAGAAGTTTCTCAGTTGCAAAGTCGTCTGAAAACTCAACACCAGTGCAACCTTAAAGGGTCAAAAACAGAGGCTACACAAACGCTCCAGAATTACATTTTTTTTCCAAAACCCAACGTGTTATTTTTAAGCTGATGGCTTGGAAGGGGTTTGGCTCTCATGTGGGAATTCACTGGGGAGTTTTCCCAAGAGGGAAAACTCTCTGTCATCTCTGTCATCCTAAAGCAATTAATTCCTACAGCTAGATCTGCTCTGAACTCCACCATCTTCTTTGGGACCGAACACCAAAAGTAGAGTGAGCAATGGGCAGAGTTTTATATGGGCAGCAGAGATTTGTGTCCAGCTGTGGCATCCAAGTGAGGCTGACTTGGGAACTCTGTTGTTTCAGGCAAAATCAAGTCTCACAACAGTGTGCATTCTAGAAGGAAGCTATGTACAAACAGATGATTGAAGAGAAAACACAAATGTAAATTCAGTCCCTCCTAAAACTTAGGTGTAAACCTAAACCTACAGAAAAAGGCATGCTTCCTGCAAAGTTTGATTATGTATTTGTATTCTCTTCTTCACTATCTTGACTGAGAGACTTTATTTCAATTGTGTAGTGTCCCTGGAGAAGTGATAGTTTATTCAAGCATTTTCTGTTGAAATATAGTTGCACTTTTCTTTGGTTTTCTGTTTGGTTCTGTTTTTTTTGTTGAGATCATGACAGTTCAGAATTAGGTGTTTTTGTAATTGCCATCAAAGAATACTAGGTGCAACACATTATTAGCCTCAGATAGGTTAATCATAGAATTTTTTAACTATTCTGTATTTTGAGATGATTGTGGGTTTCTGCATAGGATGGATTTGTGATATCTAAAAATTAGACATCCAGCAGGCAGAGGCTTTCAGGTGGTGTTTCATCTTGTCCTAAAATAGGTAGGGTAAAGTGAGATGATTCATCCAGGAAAAACAAAAAAAATATACATGATTAGCTGTGTCTAGACTTGCAGTTTTAAGACAACTCAAGCTAGGTATATTGCATCCTACCCTGCATTTCTTGACTTCTCTCTGAGTGGCCTAGTCTAAGCAGGGAGCTGACAGCGAGAGCTGAGCCATCGGTCATGCTATGTCACCGACACATCAGTGTTTATCCCTGCCTGCAAAATGGGCCCAACGCTATTTCCATACCCAGCAGATGACAGGTGACTGACAGAACTCACAAGCACTTAAAAAAATAAATAAATCTGTAGATCCTCAGGCTAAACAGATGATATAAAAAGCCAAAAAGGATTACCATGACCCGGAAGACTACTGATCTATCTAAAGGCAATACAAATTACAACGATGGGATTTTTCATCTCTTTCTCCATCGTGGGAGAAAAGGGCTGTAAGATTTTTCCTATTTCTCATTCCACTGCTACATTTAAGAATAATTAAAGCCATTCTGGCTAAGGGTGATATAATGCATTTATTCAGAAGCAGGCTTTCAGTTTAATTTTTCCAGCTGGTGGGCCTGTTAGCCCATTTATTTGACTAATCTTCACACGTTGACTGAAATAGGTAATTGCTCTGTTCCCCCTGAGATTTCGCTTCCATTTTATTTTTTTTTTCAGGCTTGAAAGATATTAGACTGTGTGTATTTTAAATTCAAATACACTGCAGGATAGATTTATGTCCTTAAACGCTATGCAGATCTAGCTATAATTCATTTCATATAGAACTGGAAAATGGATTAAAACGAGAGTGCTAGACAAGTAAATCCAGAGTCTTATCTGATGTGGCTGGAGTCCTTTAATCCTCACTCCTTCAAGTGACGGCGGTATCTCCCTTCACTTTATCTTCATTTCACATTTTTATCTTAATGGGCACGCGGGGTCGATTTGTTTGTTTGTTTTGAAATGGCTGGTGTTTCTTTAACATATTGGCGTGGGGTGGTGGGTAAGATACTGACAGGGGGCTACACCAGGACGGCGCTGAGGAACCTGGTGGGTTCGGAGATAGTGCATCCAGCTGTCGGCCTTGCGGGGCACGTTGTGTGGACCCTCACCTCGAAGCCAACAGGCACCAAGGGTTTTTTTTAATAGTCGAAGGCTGTGGACTGGCTATATTCAGAGCTGGACGCGTGCCAGCGAAACGTTGCTAAAGGAAAGAGGCAGTGAGAGTTTTAAGGTCCAATAGCTCATAAATCACCAGGGATAGAAACACATGCCGTATCCCACGGGAACGCCGGGATTATACTGTTGCAACAGTATCCAAACAATGTTCTAGCTCTATACTATCAGAGGATACTAACCTTGTATAAATAAAAGTCTTTAGTCATGTATATATAGATAGTACTTGTCATCTCAATTCAAATTTCAACATGCTTTTGCTGTCCGTTGTGTCAGGAGCTATTAGACACAACAACCCCCTTCTTTCTTCATATAGCCCAGAAATGCAGCGTCCTGGTGGTACAAAGCAGGGGCTGCTAACCCAAGGAAAATTTAACTGGTGGGCTGCTAAAACCATTTCAGATTTAAACAGCAGGCAGGGAATGGGAGGATAGGACTCAAGGTGCTATTTAGTATCAGACATGACTGAAGTACATGATTTTTTCAGATACAACTCCTGCTTCCAGGATATGTTGAGTTTTCCTGAAATAAGACTGAGGAAAGAGGCTGATGTGGCAAGAGTTTCTGAATCGATAGGCAAAGGCTTTCCTAGGTTTATTTGGTTTTCACCAGCTGTTCTTGGATTACTAGTGTTGCATTTTTCAGGTCCTAACAAAAGAGAATGGTATTTTCAGGTAAGAGGAAATCTTAATGCTGGGTTATTGCATAGGGTACAGTATATATGTGTGCATTTTCCCTAAAGGCAGGTTTAGCGTTGCCTCCATTTTCAACAAGCTGCAACCTCCTTGAATTCCCTCTCAGTTTGGAGCATGGTTTTCTGAGTGATAAAATAGGGTTGCACTTACTTTAAGTCCTTTGTTACAGATTCTTTATTTTGAACTTTGGAAATGATTGAACTAAACGCAAGCCTCTGTGGTATCTTTAAACGTGTGGGTGTTGCTCAGAAGCCTATTTCTTATCATTACTGCTTAGGTATTTTGCTCTAATATTAGCAAAAACACAATCCAGAAGAATGGTATGTCATCGTGTATTACAGATGTCTTTCAAGAGTGCCTTAAAATTCCTTGATGTTTTGTAGCTTTTTGAGAAACAGGCTTAGAATTTTCTTACCTATTTGCAGATGGAGAAACCCCATTTTGACTTCTTGCTGTTTGGGAAAACATTCCAATATGTCACCATCTGTGAAAAGCATGAAATGCTGGCTGAGGCCTGGAACTCATTGATTTCATAGATATCTTGTCCTCTGAATATTTTTCCCATAAACATGAAGTTGCATCACACTTTCTGTTTTTTCCTCCTCCTTCACCCCCCTCCTACCCCAACACTTAACAACTGGTAAATGGAAACCAAAAATTAATTAAATCGCCTTCTCCTGCACACACTTTGTTTTGGTTGCAGAGTTTGACTGGAGTATTTTCTCAAAAGATTAAGGCCACTATTATCATTGATATTGAGTAGATAAAATAGATATGAGAAATTATGAGCTACATCTTTTCCAGTGCACTTAATAGCATAGGTTGTCTTAATCCTGTACCCTTCTGGGGGAAGACTTTAGAACTTAATACCAAGAGAAATCATAATCCACAATTTAATATGGCTATTATCTGGTTTTATCTGTCTGTGAAGAAGATTAAATTCCAGATGGTAGAAGTTATAATCCAAGCCTGTTATGATCACCAAAATGAACCAAATAACCAAATGGAAAATGATTTCACCAGATTTATTTGTTCAGGAGCTTATCTGCTGTAGCCACCATAAGAAATGCAAAATATCAGCGGTACATTGGAAGGGATTTGGACAACAGCGTCCCCCAGCAAATTGAGAGCTGCTGTCAGGTAACAGTACTGGATGTAATGAAAGCCCATTTCCTAGGTCATCACTTCAGCTTTTCAATCAGCTTGTTACTGTCTAAGAACTTAGCTGTATATTCCCTCCTCACATCAGCTTTTGCAGAGGAGAAGGGATGGGGTGTATGGGAGAGGATGGGAAGTAACTACATAAGAAGAGGTGCCCTGTGGTGATGCTTGCCTGGTTACACTTCATGAACACAGTCAGGCTGTGTCTGATGCACCCATGAAAACACTAGCAATGAAGAGAGCTTTACAGCAGTGCTTCCATCTCTAGTGAGATATGGGGCTCATCTGACTGCATTGTCTGAGGCCAGGGTGGGGATGGTGCAAAAGCCATCCGTGTCCATAGTTGGTCTGATTTTCCTTTGTCTCAAAGGCCTCGCAGTCCAACAGAGATCTGGCAGATGTGCTTTTACCTTGTGCTAAGATTTAAGGCTTAACAAAACCTGCCATCAGTGGTTCGTGCACTACTTACCTAAGAAATTAGGCTATGACATCCCTCTGAAGTTGCACAGGTCAATTGCAAAAAGTAGGTAAGAGAAGCAGCTCTACATTTTAATGGGTGCTACCTGCAGAATCCACACTGGTTTTATTCATTCAGTAATGGTTTACAAAATAGGCAGTGCAACACGCTTCTTTGGGTCGTTCAGGGAAAGATTTCCTACAGCCCAGCTCAGAAGCTGCATTTTGGAGAGGTGTTAAAAACGATGCAGCCCAAGTACTCAGGTATGTGTCAAATATGTGATAATTCTTCCTCTTAGCAGTGACTTCCTTGCCTAGAAAAAGGCATCACGTCTCGTGTAGATAAGCAGTCCTATTTCCATTTTTATTGAAGAAGAAATTGAGTTGCGTGATGGCAAAGCGACTTAGCTATGGTTGCCCTTGACGGGAACTGGACAGGGCACAAAAACAGGTTCCTGTCTTCCCAGCATATCTCCTACGTGTCCCAGTTTCTCCAGCAATTCCAAAATATTGACTCCCAGTCAGCTGCAGAGATTTCCCAGTAAACAAAGTTACTTCATGTAGTCACGTGCAGGATCCCTAAAGGATTTAGGTTTTTTTTTTTTTTAAAGGGTATGATTTATAATAGCCCCTTTTCAAGGACTATCCATGCTTAGGTGAGGTTAAACCAGCAATTATTCCAAAGTCCTGTTTTCAGTGCAGGCTCTCCGGATGGTTGCTGATTTTGTTCCATTTAAAGCATTTTGTGGCATGAACTCACTTTGTTTCTGCCCACATCACTGCATTCCTGGGATGTTTTTCACAGGCCTTAGCAAGATCATCTGACAGCAACTAGTGAGGTCAATGAACTTTATACACAATTAAACACTTGAAGCTAGGAGAATTAATTGTTATTTTTTTTTCCCCTGCAAAGTTAGGGAAGGATACATGGTACGTTATAGCCTGTAACAGAGTCAATGTTATGTGTGGTAATCAAGCTAGTTTCACATGATTTAATGCTGAACAGAGTCAGAAAATGATTGCATCCTTTACATGGGCCTCACAGAGCAGTCACCACCCACACTGTTTATTCAGACTCGGAGCTCTGCCATTCACTGTTTAAGCCAGAGGAGGAAAAAAATCCCTTCGTGAATGCTCTTGAAGCCATGTATTCTCAGTGCAAAGTGGAGCTGGGGGGAGGAATCCAAATAAGGTCCTTTCGATTGCCGCAGTTGCAAGGAGGTACGATTTTCTTGAAACCTCCAGCGGCAAAGTAAAAAAGAGGATTGTTCGGAGGTGGGGATATTGGGAGGATCAAACCAAACATTTGTTGATGCCATTAAGATTTCAGGAGACAGCTGGGTAGCTTTTCTCCTCTCAGCCTTCCCATCTGTTAGTACCTGAATAAAGAGGTAGAAACACTGGTATGGTTTGCTAAAAAGGCATGTGGTATTGCAGATTTCATTCAGCTTGCCTCTTTCAAGAGTGAAAAGTTTTTCTACTATCTTACGCCTTAACTTTTTTGGTAGTAGAAGTGTTTGGGAATCAGTTCTTTGCCCTTCATGCTTACCCATCTTTTACAAACAAAGCTCTAAATAGAAAAGGTGAACGAGGATGCAAGACATCTATGACAGCCCAGTAAAATTGTATATGGATCCAGTGAGAGTGGTTTTACTCCTCCTGTACCTAAACTGATCTCATCAGGAAGGCTTTCGTTACCCTTCCATTGATATATCCCTTTTACAGGTTTTCATGTTTCTTGTGCCTAATCCCTTTCCTGTTAAAAAGAGATTCCTCACTTCCCCAGGCACTTACATTTTAAAGTTTCTGCAGGTCTAAGCCACTCTTTTAAATTTATAGTGGTTTCTGAGGTTACAGGAATGCCAAATGTATATCATCAGCTAGTCTGGAGACATAAACTAGAACACCTCTTTAATTTTATGCAGCAATTAAACTTTTCATCTTAGGTGCTGAATAATCCGAGTGGAAAGCAGGAATTTGTTGGGCCTTCATCTGAGACTGCTCCGGTGCTGTGCACTATCCAACACATGATTTTGGGTCCATAAGTGGGGGATTTTGTTCATCCTCTCTTCACCTCTCAATTGCTGGTCTGTTCAGGGTTTTTTTTCCCTTCTAATTTGTTTTGAATAAATGAGACAAGGGTTCCTTGGCCTTTTTTTCCTTCTTAAAATAATAATTGTGTAATATATAGTGATGTAGTGTTAGAGTGGTACCCTTCTGTTATCTTACTGCCTTCAAACATTTCAAGACTCACTCATTTTGTGTATTCCCTTGACTGGAACAATTTTATTCCAAGCTCAGGTATCTCATCCATTTTTCCATTTAAGAAATGATCATGAGATGAACAATAGCTTTGTCCACATGCTTTTGTTCTTCTCGCCAGACTCTTACTTCATAAATTCAAGCTGAGCCATGGTAAACCCAGGGATCTGGAGTGTCCTCCAGATTGCCGTCTAAAAATACTTAGGGCATTTTTCCAGTCACCCAATATCTAATAAGATGGATTTGTTTCATGCTCGTTGTAGTTAAACATTGTGGGTAAAATTCTTCTTGGAGAAGCACAAACAGGGCTCTAACTGACTTCGGTGAAGATCAAGGAATAAAACTGTGTCCAAAATGTCTCCCGTTAGGAGGTTATGGGGCATGTGAGCTTACAGAGGACAATGACTGTTTCATTCAATGTTTTCCTTGTTATTCAAAGCACTGACATAAAGCAGTGTCTGGAGGGAAAGAAAGTTAATTATCCCCAAACAGAAACCCCTTTAGATACAGTAAGTGTTACTGAAGCAGTATTTATATTTCCAGCATAATGCTGCTTTCCCACTTGCCTTAGAGCTGTGACAGAAATGTTCCTCTCCTCCCACTAGTGAGAATGCTGTTAATACAGGATTCATATGTACCATTGGTACATATTTGTATTTCCACACAGGGTCATTTGAGTACTTTTAACCCAGGTTTGCCTCTTCCCTCAGCAGACTGGAAGTTGCAGCATGTAGGGTTTCGGCTTGGTCAAGCTTGTTGAAACAACTAGTTGTACCTTCCTCCCAGCCCTATGTGTTTTGAGTTTCTTTGATAACAGGTGCCCCACCAAATCAGATGGCTTAAGAGGAGGAAAATTATTCTTTGCTTTGAAGTGAGTGAACTTGATGTAGGCGTCTGCGTGGAACTAAATATCTTTATAGATACAAAATAATAGTATTTGATATGGAAAAGTGTTTTGGGTTTTTCCTAGGCATTGTTGGAGTCTTTCCACTTTCCTCCCAGAGCTTTCAGCCTTATGAGGTTAGAGGGGAGTGCATGAAATCTTTGCCCAACTCAAGCTCACATGGTTAGTAATTAGTAACTACTCAGTTCAATGGTGCCCAGAGGCTATTAGATTATGGCACAAACTACTACAGAGCTCCTTAGGGCTGTGCCTTGAGCTCATGGGAAGGCATTGCCAGGCTGAGCTAGCACATCTCACTTTTACATGGCCCCTGTCCTGCCTATATTTTAATTCCTGTCCTCTGTGATCACAGCTCTGTTAGATCTCTCAAGGGCTCAAGGAGCTGAGAAACTAATTTTTCTTGCTACTCATTGCTTTTCAAAGGCTCTGCTCCACTGATATGTGGATGTCCTGTACCAACACGATGCAGGCAGTGGTCCTTTTACAGAAAATACTGACCAGAATTGCAAATAGATTTAGGGAAAATGTTAGCAACCACTCTGAGGCTTTGGTACAACCAGTGGCCACCTTACCCTATGAAGAGGATTTTGGTTTTCACTGTTGAAGTATTGACACAGCTTTCACTTCTGCTAGCTGTATTACTGAATCCTGACACTCGCCTAACAGTGGAGACAGATAGAGCTGTTATTATTCTGCCTGATAGAGCTTGTTAGTCTTCCTTTTGTCACCTGGAGAAAGAAATCCTTGGAAACTCGGAGTGTGGGTGGGGCTTGTTCATGATAACACGCAGACCCTTGATTCCTGAGAAGGCCTGCCAATAAATGTTTCATTGAAAGGTGCCCTTTACCTTCAGCTACACTTCCTACATGACAGGAAGATTAAACCTAGACTGACTAGAAGGCTTTCGGGTCACCTAGAATGCTCTGTATTGCTCGTATAATGCTGTAGTATGCTAACAGAGCATCAGGTGAGTCTCTGCTTTTAACTCCCACCTTCAGGTGAATGCTTCAGCAAAGGCTAAAGGCTATGATGGAGAAAGACCTGTGTGCTCTTTTTTTTCTTCCCCTGGTTTCCTTGGGAAGGGGACAGACATACATAACCCTCAAGGAGCATAGGATGTGCCCCATAAGTTTCTTTCTCCTGAGGACAGTTTGTGTCTCTGGAACTCAAGCTTGGCTAGTGCTGTGCAGGCATTGTGCTATTAATTCCTATTCCTTCTTGCCTATCTGAAATAGCGAAAACAAATCCACAAACGTAATGTTACTGGCAGTTTGTCACTTTGGACACCAGCATGCTGTAAAGGCTTTTTGTATTTCTCTGCTGAAAAAAAAATCAGATGAGCTCAGGGTGGCCCTGCCAGCCAGGCAGCAACAGCTGAGGCTGGGTCAGAGCACGCAGTCTAGGCAAGTAGGATCTTGTGGAGTTTGCTAGTCCCATAGGTCTCCACAAAGGGTTAAGTGTGGGCATAGTTCAAGTGAGTTTCTGAATCGGGATGCTTGCTTGGTTTGGAGACTGATCTGTTTCCTCCTGTACATGTTTGGGATCAGAGCACTTGTTTCCTCTGACTCCTCATATCTTGGTGGTCTCTGGACTGCAGCTCTGTGAGGCAGGGACTCTTACTTTGCTACGAAGCTGGCACAGTAGGGCCTCTTGGCACCTCTGTAACCCAGAAGATCAATAGCAGTAAGTGGTGGAGATGTTTCAGATGCCTTAAATTGAACAGTCATATGGAAAAAGAGTTTGTATTCCCCACGGCCGTAACATGGATGCCTAATAATGTGGGTCAGGAGGTTGTGTTAGGAGTCAAAATGCTGCATGTGCATCTGAAAATCCTTGCTTTTGGATGGCAGAAGTTGGGGGGTGGAGGTGGGATTTAAGACCCTTAATTCTATATAAATATAGCTTTGTGGTTTAATGTGCACAGCAGTAGCTCTGTGGTTTATCATTTACTGAGAACTATGCTTTTCTAAGAAAATGCTCTCTTCCTGGTGCATATCTAAGCCAAGGCCTCCGCTGTTATTTCGTTAACTGTAAGGACTGCTCTTTAAAATAACTGTTTGGTAGTAACAAGGCCAAACAATTGCCCAATTCACAACACAGGTGAGTTTAACAGAAATCGTGTCGGCTAAAGCTACCCTGAGCAAGACATCACTGTTGCATTTGAGTATTTGCCAAGAAAAACCTGAAAGTTCCTGAAACTGGCTACAAGAACAAGGGATTAGCTTGTCCTTCCAAGTCTGTAAATAAGGTCCTCAAACACTTTTTCCATTTGGGAATATGAACACTGGCTGTTTATATCTTTTAAAGAAAAAATAAAAGAACGCTACGATTTTGTAGATTTCAGAGTCTACTTAGCTGCTAGCATGTGGGTCACTTGATGTTCTTTTCTAAGCAGGAATTCATCGTGAAACTGCCATTCCTTGCGGTGAAAAGGCACTGGATTTTTAATTTCTAGTTGCTGTCTGTATTTTTCTAATAAATGATACTTTCTGATAAACCAAATGACTGAAACCACAAAGCAAATGAAACTCCAGAACAAAACCTTTCCTCTGGCACATGTATGGATCCTAGAGTTTGCCTGAATTTCCAAACAAGGTACACTTTCAGTGAAGTAGTTGGTTATTGGGAGGCCAGCTAGATTAAGAAAATAAAGGGTATGCACTCTGTATAGCTCTGTGAGTTTGGAATGTCAGAATATTTTGGTTTGTTTGTAAGCACGGGTGTTTAGTTTCAGAATTAGTATAGGGGCCGAGTAGTTGACAACGCAGGCTGTTATGACTACATTCACACTGCAGAAATATATCCAAGTCCCCAGAATTATAGCTTGATATTTGTGATTTAAAAAAAAAAAACCCACAACAAAACATCTTCTACTGCATCTCTTAAGGAAAGACCAAAACCATTGCTTTATTGATGGGTTTTATAAAACGTGACTGCTGTGAAATGCCTCTGTGTAATGGATTATTGGTAGATAGTCCTTTATTCTCTTATTTCCTCTTTCCCCTTCTTAAAAAGAAAAAAAAACTGACTTTTATAGCTAAGTGAACTGGTATAAAACTGGAACAAGGCAATATTGGACTCGAGAGCTTCAGCTTTTCTCCCTGCTGGAATCCATGCTGGGATAGGGCTTGGGTGCAGGAGAGACTGCGGCCAGGCTTGAGCTCCCTGGCTCGGAGCTGCTTGGCTTAGGCCTCTCCCTGTCACTCCCCTGCTGCTGAAGAAAATATTTCCATTTGTTCTCTCCAGGTACTTTATGGCAGTGCGACGTGGCCAGAGCATGCAGTCCTTCCTCTGTGAGAGGGGCAGGACATACATCCTTTATTTCAGTTGCCTGCTGCGTGTTGTGTTGAGCAGCCAATCTTGGTTCTGGCATCTTGGACCATTTGAGTACTTGCCTCTGCAAATTTAGGGTTCTTTTGATTGGAGAGGGGTTTGGATGTCCCGTTGCTATAACTTACAGATACTTTTTTTTTCACTGAATGAAAAGAAGAGGAAAAGACATACGCTTTGTTTTGCAGATTCAACTGAGACACAAAGAGCGCGTTGTTCTGGCCCTCCTGGCATGCCGGTAAATTTTTTTAATGTTGCCAAAAAGGATCTGAACTTCAGAAATCCTGAGCACTTCTGGTTTCTCATGCAAGAGCTGGGGCCTGCAGGCGTGAACCAGCACAAAGTCTGAGAGCTGTGTCCAGCAGAGTGAGAGCAGGCTGGTGACCTGCAGCGTAGGGCATTTCTCGGGTGGCAGAGGAGGCCTCCCGGCATCACGATCCTGCTCAGCTGAACCCTGTGGCCTGTTAGGTGTTGGATAGAGCTCTGCAGGAAATATTTGAGGCTCTGCAAGTGCCATTCATAGGCATCTGACTTTCTCTGTGGTACCCTGTGTACCACTTCACCTTACTTGTTGCAGCATTAAGGCGTCCACAAGCTGCCACGTAGGTCCCCAGCCCTCACTTAATATCCCAGATCCCATGCACATTTTGTATGTTTGGTGCAGGGAGCCACCTCCACGAGCCAGTGGAAAACCTGCCTCTGGGTTAGGAATCCCAGCAGCTCTGAGGGGTCCTGGCAGCTCCAGGGGGTCTCAGCAGTTGAGCTCAGGGTGGCCGGCATTGAGCTCCTTTGCAGCACCGACCCTTAGCTAATAAGGTCTAAGACAAGAGGATGTGAAAAGGATGTCCCAAATAGCATGTTTGTTTTCTCCTTGTCATTTTTTGACAGCCAAAATGATTGCCTGAAGAAGATGTTCCTTTTAAAACAGGGCAGTGGGAAGCACACAAATGCATCACTTGGGTTCAGAGGCAGCATCTTACATCTGATGGGCAGTGGAGATTGTAACTCCAGTTCCCTTGCACAAGGATAATGCTCTGTCCTTGTTCGGAGGGTTTGCTTCCTCACTGGGGACACATCGGTTTGAGCTTGTTTGAGGCATTGGTTTATGCCTTGCTCTTTGCCTGTTCTTCAAGGCTTCATGGTGAAGAAAACTTTTCTGCAGAAGATGCGCAGCAGAGCTTGCTAGCATTTAACCCTGTGTGTCAGCCAGGTATTGTGAGAGAAGATCAAAGGATACACTTCCTCTGGCAGGGTGTTTTCATGTGCCGCGTGCTTGTTCAGAGGAACAATTTGCTTTTTAGTTTTCTGTGGAACCAGCCCTCTTACCATGAAGTGCTTTAGCTGCATCCTCCCTCTGGTGTACTCCCCTGCATGCCTGGGATTAGGGCTTTTGCTGCAGTGATGAGGATGCCACAGGCTTGCCCAGGGACCCGTCTCCTCTCCCCTTTCTGCAGGTGCCTCCATGAGGAGAGAATCTTTTTTGCCTCCCATGGGAAATGCTGGAGGGAGCATTAGCAGCTGGCAAGGCTCCTGGGGCAACCAGAATTCCTAGTCCCTACCCACTGTGCTAGGAGGGCTGGAGCAAGCTGAAGTGCTCCTCGTCCATGTCTCAGCAGCAGACAGAGCATGAGCCCAACTGTAGTTACCCACATCAGGGCACAGGGCACCCACCGCTAGCAGCCTGGTAACTGGCTGAGGCAGAGATAACTGTAGATGGCTCTGATTCATTCGGCTTCCTGTCTCTCTCTAAGAAAAAGATGTAAATAGCTGAAAGCCAGGGATTCCAGTGAAAAGAGCAGGCTGGGTGCCGTGGCGTGCTGGCTGCGGCACCCAGCCTCGCAGAAGGCCGGTAGTGGTGAGAGCCAGAAGCAGGTTCTCAGAAGTGGGGGAGGCATGGGCTGGCGTGGCGCCGCATTGCCCCGTCGCATAGGAGAGGCTTCCTGCGGGCGGAGGAGAGCGTGGAAGGAAAAACCTCCGCGGTGATGGTGGCCTCAGCCCTGACTGCAGAAGGGATGCGCCTTCACCTCTGCCTCCCGAGCAGAGTCTTGCTGCCTGTGCCCTTGGAGCCTGGTAGGCACCCTGAGCCATGGCCAGCCCTGGGAATGTGGAAAGTCTCAACTGGCTGGCAGCTGGAGCTGCGGTGACAGTTTCTCATGGGAGTTTCAGGGCTTGAGACCAGGGTATCATAGGCAGGGTAATGTAGGCAAGCTTCGTGTCCACGCTGGATGCTCATATTCAGGCATGTGAGTGTTGAACAACTCCCTGCTATGGAAATAATAGCTTCCCATACACCAGTGTTTTCCCTGTTCCCAGCACAATAGCTACCATAAAAAGGCTGATGTCACTCTGTCCTCCCCACAGTTCTCAAGGGCACTGGTTGGGTAATCTCCTGAAACTAGCTGTGCTGAAGACACTTGGCAGGGAGGTGGTGAGCTCTGCCCCCCAGCTCATCTCACGCATCACCTTCACAGTTACCAGCTGGCTAAAGACATGCAAGCACTAATGCCTTCACCTGGCTGGCTCCAAGGCTGTTCTACTTCTTGCTGTTTCCTTATGCTCAAAAGGGGAAGCCAAGTGAAGATGGTGCAAAGGCGGTTCAGTTTTGTGGCATGGGTAATGTGTGCCTGTAATTGAGGGAATTAGGCACCCACTAACAGCTAACAGACGTGAGCACTCTCCTGTCTTGCTTGCCTGTGACAGTAATCCCTGTGTAAATCCAACAACCCTGTACTTTTTTTGATAAGGAAATAGGGTGGATGGCTCATAACATGGTGCTGGAATTACCTCTTTGGTGTTCAGCTCCATGCTCTGGTAGCAGGAAAGTATCACATCTTTAGTCTGTTGTCTTTAAGGCCATTGATGTACCTAAAAAAAATGCAAGAGCTGGAGGCAGAACTGGGGCCTGAGGTATTAACCTGGAGCAGAGTTTGAGATCTTTCCTGGAGCGTGGCTTTCTTAAGAAAAGGTCACAGTGACAGAGTTCGTGGGACTTTTGGAACCAGAATAGGAAACTGTTCAGTGGGGACAGACTTGTTAAGATAGCTTTTCTTTTTTAGAAGTAGCTGCATATTTAAATGGAAATCAACTTGTTATTTTTGTATTTTCTGTACTGGAACATCTTTCATACGAGGAAAGGCTGCGGGAACTGGGGCTGTTTAGTCTAGAAAAGAGAAGACTGAGAAGGGATCTTATTAATATTTACAAATAGCTAATAGTGGGTATCAGAAGGCTGGGGCATCCCTTTTTTCTATTGTAGCTAGCAACAGGACAAGGGGTAATGGGCTGAAGCTGGAACACAAAAAGTTCCATTTAAGTATAAGAAAGAGCTATTTCACTGTTGAGGTGAGGGAGCCCTGGCACAGGCTGCCCAAGGAGGGTGTGGAGTCTCCTTCCTTGGAGGTCTTCAGGACCCCCCGGACACGTTCCTGTGTGACCTGATCTAGATTGACCTACTTCTGCAGGGAGGTTGGACTAGATGATGTCTAAAGGTCACTTCCAACCCCTACCATTCTGTGATTGTTGATGGTGAAGTTGAGGGTGGGAGAGAGTGGGAAACATAATGCTTTTTTACAGGGAGCAGTAACCTGATACAAAATACATTCCAGGTTAGAAAAAACAGACACATTTAAGGATTAGCTAACTGTATCTTCTAAGTCTGGGCTCTAGGGATGCATCAAGGTTGCAGATAAAGCCACTCACCCATTATGAAACTGTCAATATAGCAAATACTGACAAAACCCCCACAAAATTTCACATACAGATAGGTTTAATAGTTAGGAATATATTTGCTAGAAAGAAGAGAAAGGTAGTGTACTGGCTGTCACTCTGAAAGAGGCCAAAACCACTGTTGATGACTTGAATGGGACAGTGATCTGCTTTCCCCACCATCTTATCTTCAGTTCTCTTCCAATGCACTCATTTTCCCTTTCAGACTGTTCAAAATGGTTTCTGCTTTCTTTTCGTAGGAAATTCAGGCTCCACCTGTGTTTAATTAGATCTTGGATAACCTGGGTTGTTGTATTACGAACATCTAGGGCAAGAGTCTAGAGAAACTAATCGGTCCTAGGTCAGAGAGCAATAGTTCCAGTTTTAAGCCAAGTGAAGCAATAGGAGATATAGAGCATGAGACCTGACAAATCCAGAACAATTGTTTAAAAACAATTAAGTAAACCCCGTTGTTTGTATCTACTGGCTTGTAACCTATTTGTGATTGCAACAGAAACAAGCACATAAAATGATCTTTCTCAAAGGCACATGAAAATCATGACTTTTTGCCGGAGGTTTTCATACTCTTCAGTTCCTTTGCATTCCTCTCGCTTTGTGGCTTTAAGAGTCAGGACTTAAGATTTGTTCTACAGGGAATTTCAGATACACGGGGTAAATCCTACTTGCAAAAGGAAAGGATAAAAGAATTATTTTCCTTTAAATGCTCCTGCCAGCTTTCAAAGAAAGGAAGGAAAGCACAGTCTGCATGCCTCTAAAGGAACTGCTCCAGTGATAATACAGCATTTCTATGGCCTAAGGAACCAGACAGGGGATGTGGGGATCTGCTGTTTGCTGCCTATCCCAGTGAATACTAGTGTTAGAGGGAGGCAGGGTTTGTAAGCAAAGATGGCACCTGTGTAACGTTCCTGGTCTACTAGGTAGTGGTGAAGAGAAGCACTTTTAGGCACGCAGACCTTCTTTGGTGCTGTATGTGCTGGATCTTCCAGTTGGGTGAGGGCATCTGCTGCTCCACCACAGGGTTTGTTCCCCCCTCTGTCTCAATAATTTAGCTTTGAGCAGTGGAAACCCTACAGCAGGAGGGGTTTGCTGCAATTTCATCTGGGGATAACCCCCAATGTTGAGTTTGAAAAGAAGCAAAGTAGTGGGCTGCAATCCATTTGAGTTGGGAGAGGAATCACCGTGGGTCTTCCCATATCCCTGCAGAGCAGGGTGAGCCCAGATCCCCTGGGTTAGATCAGAGAAGTAATTTTGGAAGGAAGAGGAATGTACAAGCCTCTGGCTTCTTTTTTTTTTTTTTTTTTTAATTTGAAGGAAAATAAGTGCTTCCAAATGTAAGCATCTAAACTCCTTGAGGATGGAGGCATTGCTCTGCAATTCTGAGTTAACCCCACACTTTGGCCTTGGGGTGAGGGCATGGTTTGTCTCGTGCATTGTCTCTGGGCTAGCTCTTTGCTCAGCCAGCTGATTTTCACCAAGTCCTTTCTTAAATGTTTAAAGCTCCATCTGCTCCAAGCAAGGCAGCCCTGGTGCCCCATGTGGGATTGGCTGGACCCAGCTGTAATGGTGAGGTGCTTGCAAGGCTTGGAGCTGTCATGGGTAAGTCTTTCCCAGGGCAAGATAGATAAGCACGTGTAGTGACAGGGGCTAATTAGAAAACCTGTGGCTTTGTTACCATCTGCTCAGATATGTGAAGGTGTCCTTAGTTATAAGAAATTTTCCTCAAGAGCTCCATGCCACAGGATTTCATTTTTCTAGCTGCAGGCGCAGTGAAACCCATACCATGCCTACAGCTGATGAACCTTCAAGTTCACTGCAAAACCTTTCAGCCTTCAGATGCTAAAATATGTGACTCTCTTCCCTCTTCACCCTAAAATTTCATCAGCCCAGTGGTGGTACCCTTCCCCATATAGCACCCACCAGGCTCTCCCTCCTCACAGAAATGTTACTCTTGGCAGTCAGTGGTTGAACTCTCTCGACCTTGGCTTTTTTCCCTGTGGGTGAAAAGAGAGTCCGCTCTAATGACGGAATATGTGATGGTTATAAACATGCTCTTCTGCTCTCCCAAGAGCTCTCCTGCCATGCATATACTCTCCTTAAGAGTTTGTGGTCTCCTTTCACTGCAAATGCTCCGTGAGTCAGCAAAGCTCCTTGGAGTGCTCATGTACCTTCACAAAGAGCTTTGTAAATACTGGGCTTTGTTTTTTCAAAACAGCCAAGTAAAAGTTATATGTTTATGATATGATACCTTCCATCTTACATTCGTTAGGGCTGGTATAGTTCCTCTGACACCAGACTAACCCCAGTGCAGCTTTGCATGCCTTCTGCCTTGAGATGAAGAGCACATCTTGCATTGCCATCTTTAAGCTGTCTGGGAAAGAGCTCGCTGGAGGGTAGTTAAGTGTGTTTCTGGTTTGTGGGAAAGAGTAAAATTCTCCTTAGATTTGTAGAGGTTGGAGGCACAGCAGCTGTTAACTCATCTAGCCTACTTGGCTCTTGTCTTGTGCGTAAGTTTCACCCACATGTTCATTTGCTAAGCCTGAAAGGTTTTACATTGCAGTGTTTTGAGCCACAAAGGGAAGGGAAAATTGTCACCAAGTGGGCTCAGAAGCTGGACGATCTCAGCAGGTTGATGGATCACAGTGACAGGCTTGTCTTCCAGCCCCGGATTGTTTTTGTGATTCTCTCGAGATTTCCCATGTGTCTCAGAGCTGTGGGACCTTTCCACACAATGCCATGCCACTATGGTGTGGAGCAGCCATGTGCAGGCTCCAAGCTACCTATGGGTCCAGAAACGCAAGCGCATCCAGACAGAGGCAAATGTGCTGTTGCGCCATGCTGTGTTATCCCCAACAGTCTTGTGCATAGCTCCCAATGTGGTGCTTCCCCCCTGAATAAGCCTCATCCTCTTTTCACTGGGTTGGGACCATGGAAACAAGCATTAGGCTTTTCACACCAGGCTCCTATGCTGATTTCTAAGTCCTTTACTAACCGAACTGATGTCATTTTGGTTTCCCTTCCATCTTTTATACTTGTATTTTTGTCACTGCTTTGTTATCTCCTTCTTTAGTAGAAATGTCCTTCTATCTAGACTGAAGTTTTAGTCATTTTTTGTTTTCAACTTGCCTGTGGAATTGTGGATATCTTCTTTTTATAAAACCCTGTTTTTGTCAATTCTTCCTATTGCTAATTTTTGTTGCCAGTCAGTTATGCTAATATGTTGAGTTTGAGGCTACTGATGCATTTAGGCTTCTCTCATACATTTCCTTGGTTGATGCTTTATTCTACTTGATCCTAGTATGACCATCGTTATGCACAGCCACCTGCTAATTCTTCAATGTGTAAACTCTTCTATTTTGTGTATGCATCCGAATGAGGTCAGTACTCATCTCAAGTATGCTGGGTGCATGACCGTCTAAGGTATTTTTTGAACAAGCACATGAGATCTCCAGCAAATATCTCTGAGGCTGAAGTCACCAGTGATGGTAATTCCTCTTTCTACACATTATAAACAGATGGTTGAGGAGATGTTCCATTCACTGGTAAAATTTGTTCTGTAACAGATGCCTGCCAGCTGCCATTCCCTGCCCTGCTGCGTGATTTTATAGAACTAACGAGATTAAGAAACTGTTGAAATTGATTTTTGCTTCTAAATACAGCAGATACGATTCTGAAAATGCAGGGAGGGCTCTGACTCAGGTGGTGCAAGCTGGCACAACTCCAGTGAAAAGCCAGCGGAGCTGAACCTCTTCGCGTTGGCCACAGCACTGCCTTGAAGAGCAGCTCTCTCAAATGAAAGCATCAGCATTAAGAAATCAACGACAGAAAGAAGTTTCCAGAGTAGAACAACGGCACAAAAGTGAGAAGAGGGGAGAGTTTGGGACAGTTTAAAAAAACTACCCTTCACTCATAACAGCAGTTCAAAAGTGCTGATACTTCTTGAAAAACTCGTCTCGTTGGAAACTCCGGCACATCAGATGGCTCATGGCTCAGCCTCCGTGCCATGGCAGAAGGTTGTTTTGCAGGTTTTGAACTCCCTCGCTACCGAATCGACACTTCCCACCTGTAGCCACTGGGGCTGAAGCTGTGAAACCTCCCAGGCTGGAATCCTTCTGCTGATAAAAATCTAGAACGAGCTCGGCATGAAGCTGTGGAAAAACGCAGATGTATATTTTGAGAATCCATGGTTGGGCTTTGAACAATCAGATGAGTATTAAGGGGAAAAAAATGCGGTAGTTTAAAAATAACGGATCTACTGCATGGCAGCCATAAAAGGAGATTTTAAGGAAAGGAACAGAAAATCATGCCAGATGCAGACATTAAGAACAGCAGTTGATACAGCGTGTACAAATGACAACATATATATCCTCTTTCTCTCCAAAATTCATGTGAGAACCTTACTGAAGCAGCCAGAACATGCTGTTGAAACTCTGTTAGCACGAGGTTCACCACATATTCTTACCACTGTAGGCTTTTGCTGAATGCTACTGCTGTTGCTTTATGTCTTCAGCCAAAATTCAAACTCAGGTCAAAACTTTAGCAGTGCTTAATTGAACAAAGCCATTAAAACCATCACAGGCTGTTCGAAAGCATCTGTGACCCAACAGATTTGAATAGTGAAAAACATGACATTCAGCATGACCTTTCTTTCCTCACTGCTCTCTCAGCTTCTTTCTCGTCAGTAGACTTTTGAATCTCTGCTGTTTTCCTCCTTAGTGCCTGCTATGATTAGGTTGCTGCATCCATCCCACCAGGACCAGTGGTTACAGGGTCATTTATTCCCTCTCCTCTGTTTTGTAAAGGGACAAGAAAGCAGCACTGGGGCTTGGCAGCATCCCCCAGCTAGCCACACAGTCACGGGTTTCCCAAACACCCTCATCCCCAGAGAATAGGCCTCCAAGGTCTGTCATGGTTTGAGATAATCAGCAAAAGAGTTCGGGCCTGCCACAAATATCCCCTGCCATCACCGCCCCACAAGCCCAGCCTGTCTTAAGTCACTGTTTGCCTGCTGCAAACATCAAAAGTCCTTTGTGAAGAGCACAGTTGCTCCTCTGTAACTGATCTACATGGAGCAGGTCATCAGATGCTTATGAGCTTTCCTTTTTTTTTTGTTTCTCAGATATTTTTTTTCTTAGGAAAAAATAGTGCACCACGCAGTCATGTTAGAAATAAATAGTCTTGTACTTCTCCCCTAATTATAGCAAGAAGTGTCTTGTTAGGCTACACGTGATTTTCAGTGTCAGCTTCTCACCTGGGAGGATATGTGGGTTTCCAGACTGCAGAGTAGCTGTCTCCACAAGCTAAAGCAATTTAATTTCAGCACAACCTGAAACAAAATGCTTCATTATCTCAAAGGATGATCTTTGAATTACTGAGCCTTTCCTCAAGGTGACTTTGAAAGCCATCTCCCTCACCCCAGCAACAAAATCTGTGCGTGGCATACAGCTGTGACGGTCCTTGGAGAGTGTTGTCCGAGCCAAGAAATAAAGAGCCCCATCTAATGGGGTCAGCGGCTGCTAATGAAGTTGCGCATTCATAAACTACAGCTACAGCCCTCATGGGACACTCCCCGTCATCCCTACTTTGGGAGGCACAGTGAGTCTGTGTCATAGGAGCTCACGGGACCCGTGAGAGCTGCTGGAAGCAATCTGCTGTGTGGGCTACCCCATAACCCCGATCAGGTGGTTCTTTCATTCCCAAATTGAATTGAGCAGAGCTTTAATTTTGTTGCCTGTGTCAATTTGTAAGCGGTAGCCAAATGAGATGGGAGTTATTCAGCCTTTTTCCTCCTGTGGAGGATCAAACAACAAATCTATATAAAGAATTCCTGATGAGGAAACCTAGAAGGAAGTTTATGAGTTTTCATAGCTGTGGCCTTGTAAACCAAGTGTCTCCGCAGACATCATGGAACAAGAGCTCATTAGGAATAATCATCTAAAACCTGACTGAAGTCTCTGTAGCTTTTCTGACTTGCGCCAGATGAAGATCTGATCTGTTCACCTAGTTTGAAGTCCAGACACGCACTCTTGCGGTGCAGTCACACTTTCCTCTGCGTGCTGTAACTATTGCTTCGCACTGTGACAAGCAAATGTTTCTTGGGTTTTGGAGGGCTCAGCATGAGCTTGTGATACATTTCTTTATGGCATTTATTTTGCTATACATGATGTGTATTTTGGTGGTTTTGCTGGTACTTTATTTGACGCTCGAGATCAATCATTTCTGAAGCACAAGTGTGACATCTTGGGAAAAATAACTTCCACTTACTCAGTGCTAATCTATCGTGTTGACTTTATTTCCATCACAGCATACCGAGAGCAAACAATTTCCAACTACTCCGTGCTTTTCAGCTGAATGCCTTTTCCAAAAGGCAAGGAAAATGCTTGTGTCATGGAAAAAAAAGAACGCAGCTACACAGAAAATAAAGAGATGCAGTGCATCAGGCTTAATTGAGCCCTTAACAGGTTCAGGCTAGCCTGAGCTTATGTTACTGGAACCATCGAAGCTGAACAGATACGGAACATTTTGGATATGTTCTGTGAAGATACTCTTTAGCATGGGGTTCTTTATCTGCATGTACTAACACATAACCACCTGGGCAGCCACACTGAAAATCTCTCCGCAGTGTGGGCAGAGAGAGGGACATTGTGCCTCTGCACAAGGCAAGCTGCTCTCGGATTCTCTGAGTAGGATGTGTCCCTCTGGCTCTGAAGATACAGCTATGGATTCTCCCAGGCTCTTGTTTTTTGGTGATTTTTTTTTTCCTGAGTGTTTGTCCTGGGAAGCTGGTATTGGGGGATATTCTCAGTATTTCAGGTGCCTCAGAGGTAAAGGGGCCAGTATATGACTTTGTGCTTGCTGCTTTTGCATGGCTTGGACATCTTGCTATATTGTGTTGCTACTTTTTCCTTTCTGAGAAGATAGTATCTCAAAGTCAGTGTGAGGATTGCCCCAGAAATCTCCACTTCACTGGAAATAGTGCTTCTAAAGCTGAATGTTAGTCTTTGCTAACTAGACAACATTGCTCCTACACCACCACAGCTGTCGATCATTCTACAGTACTCTCTGCTACAGAATGGATTTTTGGTTTTGACCTGAGGGAAAAAAAAGCTGATAAAACAACTGTTTTGCACACTGTTATCCTCAGACAGGTGATAATGTGACTGCCCTAGGTGATCACAGGGCTCTTTATATCGTTATTATATCTGTGATTAATTTAAGATTCTTTAAAGCAAATGTTTTTGGGGAAAAAAGAGCATGATTGCAGTTTAAGGTCATGCTTATTACAGCATCTCTGGCTCTAGCAAGCAAATCATGAACATTGTAGCTCAGCATTTTATGGAATGTAGGGATCTATCTGTTGGCTTAGGCTTTGCTAAAATGTAAGTGGTATTTACAATTGCACTTGGCCATGAGCTGCTGCTTTTTTATATGAGTCCAAATGCCAGGGTTATAATTACTGTGAATATTGCATCCTGCAATCTGGAAGCATAAGCTCAACATGTATTGAGTTGGTCTTCACAAAGAGCTTGCTGCGGGCTGCAGTGGCTATCCCTGAGGAATCTTCCCATGGCCATGAGTCACACAGCAAGCCCTCATCTATGTTGTCTCCTCTCCATGCTGTTTCATTTTGCCTGTAATAACTGTGTTAGACACCATTGCAGGCTGACTCTGCAGCCTGATGCTGGCCCAGGCATCAGATGTGGGATTCATCTTCCTCTAGTGCCTAACTTTAAATAAAACAAAATGGGAAAGCTTTGTTAGGGAAGAGACCCTAATATGAAAAAGGGATGCTCTCTTACAGAGTATTCTTTTAGGTCATTTTGTAGTCCTCATAGTGAGCAAGGGAGGGAATAAACTTTGATTCTCCCAAAAAAGGGGAAGTAGCAGTAGCATGAAGATAATTTGAGTCCTCTTTTCATAAGGCCTGGTCCTGACAGTGATCTGTGCAGGCGCTTACCAAGTCAAGCCAGAGCAAAGCCATTTAGGCAGCCAACATCTAGAGACCTAGGAAAATATTACTGGTGCAAAATTAGGACATCAGTACTGACAGCAACTGAGAGAGGTTGCCTAAATTTGAGACTGGCCTGCCTAAAGTGACAGCTGAAGGTATGAATCATTTTGTGGGCCTGTCTGTGTGCTGTTGATGATGAAGGATTCCATGTTGCCAGATGCCAAGTGGTAAGCCTTCCTAAGGGATGATGATCAACACCTCTCAGGCCAAAACAACACTTGAAATCTACTGGATGAAAACCAAAGCTAAAACCACAGCTGAAAGTTTGGGCCAGGCTATAAATAAAGTACCTAAGTAAACTGAGGAGAAATTGTTCTTAAGGGAACAGAGCAAAGGAAGGTACCTGTCCACATGCCTTCAACTTCAGTTTCAGGACATGGCTTGGTTGAGTTGGGTTTTTTTTTTTCTGGTGGGTACTAAAGTATATACTTACAGTAAATACATTTGGACAAAGACAGATGGTACACAGTGTTGATGGGGATTTTTTTTTTTCTCCTATAAACAACGTCATAACTTCTTCTGTAAAATTTGATTAGCAACAGCCTTTCTATAAAGTGTAATTGGTGAATTTCCTATGCTAAACATGTTGCTTAGAAATGTGTCGTCAAAGAAAAGTAAGAGATTCTTGCACAACAGACAGGTAGGCTCATAGTCCTAATTTTATCTACAAGGAAAAAATCCCCTGAAAACTAAACAGGTCTGAAAATACTTTCCTGTAGACTTTGGGTTTGCACTGTAGTCTTACTTTGACACAGCAGAAAAGTTTTCAGCTAAAGATAGAGGGGATTTTATACAGACAAGCTTGCTCTTTCTGTCCTGTGTGTCTACGTATATATATCTATAAATATATTTATATGTATGTATAGTTTAGAGATGAAAAAGATGAAATATGCCTTCTTTAGCTTTGTAATAAACTCAAACTTATATGTAGCCAGAGGAAGACTTTGGCTGTGTACTCAGCCTCTGCAGGTAGAGTCTCATTCCTAGTTTGTTCTATGAACAGACTCTTTTTCTTCCATGATTTAAAACTGTTCAGCTGCTTCCCTGAAAGAAAACAGCAAAGGCAGTTGAATACAGCCGTGGTCACATAAGTGGCTTCTTGTCTCAAAAGCTAGTTCATATTCGATGCTGCCCTGGTTTTTCTTTTCTCGGTCCTATAAAGGTCATTTTCAGAGTCGAAGAAATTTCATTTAGTGAGCTCTGAGATCTCTGTGTGAGGGAAAAAAAAATACAGTATACAGCATACTGCTATAAAATTACATATAAATATTTACATACCCTTTAATGTCACCTCGTGTTCAGTTAAGCTGTTCAAGTGGGGGTTTTTTTGTCAGCTTTTCTCTAGTCTTCATTTGGTCACTTCAAGCATGACTAACATATTTTGGATTATTTTTAAACTTCCAGCATCTTCTCTGCACAAACAGCGTAGTTGAAGGGGCAGGTGGCTGTGCTGAGTTCAAAGAATTAATTTGCTGAGGAGACCTAGGACTTTCCGACTGTATTTCTGTGCTTGGGTTTCTTAATAATAAAGTCATCATGTTATCCTGAACTTAGGCTAACTCCATGGTTACGGTGGTGTCGATTAACCGTGGTGTCAAAGAGAAGAATTCAGCTTGAAGTAGCCAATTCAGGGATGTTTTGTTTTCCTCTCCTCTTTACCAAGCAGGAACAAAGAGGCAGGTTGCTACGTTATTCTCCCGTTACACCTTATCTAAATATATTGATCAGTTCCTCCAGACTCTTATCTGTTTGCTCAGCAATGGCTGTGATTCATTCACACCAGGATTGCAGGGGAGCTGAATGGTTACGGCCACGTGAAAGGTCCCGGTGGGCTGGCTCAGCTGAGTGACACTGTGCCTGGCTTCTCTTTTGTTCCTCCTGACTGGCTGTTTGATATCTGCCAGCCTCTCTGTTCATTAAGTCGGTGTGATCAGTAGAAGGCAGCGAGTGTCATTTGGGCAACTGGGACGACCTGGTTGATGAATAAACATCCACTAGTGCATCTCTCTGTCGGCGCTACGTGCGTCACTAAAGTGCAAACTGCATAATGTATGACAGTGAATAGAAATCTGACATAGATGTGATGATACTAGCAGTTTCCAGAGTCACATTCAGCACTGGCTTCTCTTGTCCCCAACCTTTCTAAGCCAAATAAAAGAACATTTTTCAAAGGTGAGGTCCCCCCCTGTAACAGAGAAATTATGTTCATGTAGTAGTATTATTTTTTGAGCAGAAGACATCTGGTTTGCTGGTTTTTACACTAGGATAACTTTATTGGAGCGGATCCTGCACTGCCCCAAGGGCAGGTGTACCCAGCCACATGGGATCAGGCTGGTGCATACAGTTGGCACAGTGGTTTCTGTGCCATCCACGCTCTACGTGTGTGGCACAGGTGATGTGCCGGGGAAGACAGCAGAAGGGGTCTCTTGCAGCACCAGTAGTCCTTGTTCAGAGGTGAGGTGAAGCTCAGCCCACAAGAGTCCTAACACCAGCTGATTTTGAACACCAGCTTTAACTTAACACTCTCAGCCTGTGCCTTTGCCTGAGCTGAGCTCTTCCAGTCCCAACTTCAGCAGTGTTACCGTGGGTAGGGATGTGGTGTGGACCCAAGTCAGAGCCAGGGACATACCATTTCTGCACTTGACTTGATAATAGTAATTCATAGAGGCAACCTTGAACTCAATGCTGATCAGCTAAAGCAACGCTTAGGCATATAGGAACAGCCTCATGCTAGCCAGTGAGTGTAATGTCTGTAGTAATGTCTTTAGTAATGTCTTTAACAGACTTTGCATCATGAAGCGGTTAACGAATTCTTTTGTACTGAAGGGCTGGATTCAATAAAGAGTTTCTGGGGCAAGTTACCATAGCCTGCCGTACTGCAGTGCGTCAGACAGACCCTTTTTTTTTTTCCCCCTTTTCATTTATTTTTTCTTCCCCTTTTATTTTTAAATTGAGTGCAGCTGACTGCTTTCAATGCTGTTAACAATGGCACTTCTTTCCCTGGGACAATGTAGCATTTAAACAGATAAAAGCCCATGTGGGGCTAATAAAAGTTTGCCCCCATCCTCATTCCTGTAGGGCAAGTTTCCCCATCGTTAACATTTTAAGTAGCAGGCAGCTATGAGTATGAGTGTAATTGACTTTTACACACTATTACTCATCAGCGCGTAACTCTGAACAGGCGTCACTGGAGGGAGGGTGATGAATCTCAGAGAAACTTTGCGTCGCCCAGCAGCAGGGAAACAGTGTGAAGCTGCATGAGCTGTAGCCTTAGTGAGACTGGGGAGTCAATGGGCAAACAACTGGGGGGACCAGAGAGATGGACGTGGTAGTCCAGCTGTCCTGGACCAACAAGAGCAGGAAAATGAGAAGGATTTGCAGATGAGAGCGGTTTGCCCTGGAAGGACTCCTGTTTGCTCCTTCTGGTGGCTAATGGAAAGGGGGAGCAAGTCAGCAGGTTCCCATCTCAAATTTTCCATCTGAATTGCTTGTGCAGCTTGGTTTAGGGGTGTAAATGAAATCCTCTGAGCGTTGGTCTTTCTGCCCATATCAGGGGGAAGGCATGTGGTTTGCACACCTTGGATGGACAGCATTCATTGAATCCTTTCAAAAATCCTTGCAAACAATACTACAATTTCCAGGGCACTATAAAAGCATTAGGTTTTGTGGATGCACTTTGAGCAGTTTCTGCACAGTATATCAGTACTTTTATACGATTCTGTCTAAATTCTCCTTCAAACAGACTAGTTTTTAAATAGTGTGTGGCAGAGGTGTGTGTTTTGACTGTGCTCAATCCCACACGTCTCTGACTGGAGTCTTCCTTTGCTTTCATGGTCTTTGGATTAGGCTCTGTGTTGCTTTGTATATCGATGCCTCTCAGTGAGGAGGATTTATTTGTTTTGGTTTTTTTTTCCTTCAAAAACAGTTTAAAAGCTTCTCTTAGTGCTATCATGGGAAGGTGCCTTTGTTGCTTTCCTCCACCTTGTCCCAGTCTTCCTGGAGATGGACAGCTCTTGGTTCCCTCAGCAGCTGCAAGTGGCTGTAGCTACCAGACCTGGCCAGCCCTTTCCACCAATACTCACATCAGTGAGAGCCGACGTGGTAGGGACTGTTTTTATTTACAAGTCTAGAAATATGATTGCTCCCAGCCAGTGTTTACCAACTATGCATTCCAGCTGAAGCACGAATGAGTCATCTTTACATTGCTCGTAGAAAATTAAAAAAGGCTCAAACACCCACAAAATTTGCTTACTCTTCAGGTGTAGCCCCCCGGAAGGGTGAGGACAGCTTCCGCCATCTTCTGGTTGGAAACACCACTCACATGAGTACTGGAAAGTGGAACAGTCCCTGCCAGTAACAGGTGATGTGCAAAAATTAAGGAAAAGGCGGTGAGTTCAAGTCCCGAGGACAGTTTCAAAGAAAAGCTGGAATGCAAGAAGCGTGTTTGACTTTGTAAGGCCTTTTCATGACACATAGCCCAACACTGCTACGTGGTGCTCGTAGAATTAAGCCAATCTTTATCCACACAAGTATGAAGTTACTTCTTGGGGTGCACTAGTGGCCATCTGCTAAGTGATACAATTGGTCATTTTGTTCAGAACAACATGCCCAGAGGTATCCCAGAGGTGAAGGTCAGAATACCCGCATTGCTCTAGCGTGCTGCTCCCTCTCTTTCCATGAACACAAAATGGCTCACAGGTTCCAAAACACAAACATTGATCAAAAGACCGAAGACTGATTTACTGGTGTTGGATGGGACAAGAGGTTCTTTTAGCCAACAAACAGTATCTGTGTTTAGGGGTTGGTATTGCCAAGGGAGCCCAAGGCGGTGCTTACTTACTAAATTGGGTAAAATGCAGGGATTTCACCAAATGCAAATGACAATGAACAATATGTATGACTCAATGTATCCTCTACGCTTTCAATGTGCAGTCAGAGGGTGGTATAGCTGACCTTTTACAGTGATGGTTTTCAAACTACATTGTTATGATTATCAAAGTGTTCATTTTAGAATACAATATTTGGACCCACTCCCATTAATATTCTCGTGTAGTGTTTGAAGGCTGTTTGCCCTCCTGTTTATAAGAAAGTCCTTCCCAGGCAGCCCCAAGAGTGTCGTACTTTTATCTCCATGTCTGACCGGGGAATGAAATTTGCCATCAGTTCTCTGAGGCTTTGACGCACACCTCTGGAATACTTTGAGTCACGTATGGCATTAGCTAAAATAAGTTTGATGGTGATTTTGCCAGTCCTTCCTGTGTGCCAGAAATAGTCTCCGAGAACAATGTGGGGCGAGAAATATTCTCTGCTCTTTAGCCTCAGCTTCCTTCTAGCTAAAATCCATCGGTGGCATCACTGGCAGTGCAGAGCAGATCCCAGCACGGCTGAGGGGTGACTCCAGCTCTGCAATACGGTCAGAAAGAGAAAAAGGATTGGCATGAAATTTGTAAACCTAAGTGTAGAAAAGGGAGAAGGCAACAACAACAACAAAAACCAAAGAATTAATCACAGTGTCTCTAACGCAGTCAGCCCAAGGCCAGCAAGCAGACTGAAATGAGGCCCCTGCAAGTTCGAAGAGAGGCAGTTTTGCTGGGATGCGTTTCCTCCCTGTCCTCCATCAGCCAAGCCAAGAACTGAACAGGAAAAAAAAAACCAAAAAACCCAACAACTTAAAAGGAAGCCGTACAGAGCAATTTGGCTGCACAACATTGCCGATCACAAATAAAATAGCCTGGGCCTGGCTCTTCTGCAGTGAGAGGACTCTGCACGGGGCTGGGAGGCTGGGCGAGATGCTGCTGCTGTGACCAGCGGTGGCTGTTACCCTGGTCCCCACAGCACTGCTCAGCTGCCAGCTCCCTGAGTCACCCCCCTGACCCGAAGCATGAGCTGCGATAGTCAGATACCCGATCGGGTAAGAGTTAAGTGCTGAAAAAAAAGCCATAGCAGAGTCTTTTATCGCATTGAGGATGCCTTATTTTGATCGTGGGGGTCAGACATAGACGTGGGAATTCCCCCAAGTTGGTTTATTTGCAGGTTCAGACAGTTTCTTTTTCTTTTTTTTTTTTTTTGACAAATCAGCCTGTTTTTTATAATAATCTCATCTTGAAACTTGAGAGGAAGGGAATGTATGGGTGAGCAGCTAATATCTCTGAGTTCTGGAAACTCCCTTTTTATGAGCTCTCTCAGTTAGCAGCTGTACTGTTTTGATGCTTTCATTGCATTAAAAAGTTATTTGACAATACTGCCAATAAAGCAACTTCATCTGTTCCAGTAAAATTAGCTTCAGCTCGCAGTAAGTTTGAGAAAAGCACTACTAAATACTATTCATATACAGACAAAAGGCCTTTGATCTAATGTGTCTTCAAGAAGAAAAGCATCAGAGGTGTTAGGATCAGAGAAGGCAAACCTATTTTCCTTTGTCTTTACTGATTATACTCCTGATTCAAATATTATTGTAAGAGTGTATGTGTAGCATGTAGTAACTGGTAGATGTAAACACTGGTTTAAAATTAATTTTAAAACATCTCTTTATACAAAGCAATATATTTACTGATTTAAGTCATACCCATCTGGACATGTTTATCAAAATCAATCCTTGTCTATTATAAGCCATTTGCTGCCATTGCCACCCACTGGCCGGGGACAAATAACCATCCTGTCACTGACCCAGATCAACAAATATCCTGATTAAACAGACACATCTTGCTGCACATCCAATTGCTTCCCATACAGCATCTTGGCCTTTAATACAAAATCAGGGCAGCTTTGTACAAAATTTATTTACTGATTTTATCTTCAAAACAAAAGTCGTAGGCCGGGAGAGGGGCAGGGGGGAGGGAACATGTTTTGCAGACCGTGAACTCTGCTCTCGTAGTTTCATCCTTCTGTCGTCTCTTTAAACGTACCGTTTAGAAACCAAAAGGAGCTCGTCCATTTATGTTTCTGTAATGCAAGACACAGTTTTGGCAATATACAGTAAAACAGCAAAAAAATTAATTGCAGGCGGGAAGGGAGCCGTATTTCTCACATAAGGGTCGGCGCACAAGGTAATACCTTGGATTAAGGATGAAATTACTACAGGACTGTAATAACTAACCTTATTAATCTCTTCTCATGTTCTGAAATGTATCACAAAAAGAAATATTACAGCAATAACAGCTTAAAATTGGAATCTTTTCCTACTTTAATAGCAGTCTCTTACGTACTGTGATTTGATGTGTTATTTGGCACTAATTGTGCTAACAGTTCTCTTAATCCTATCTGTTGCACTCGCTGGTTTACCGCTTTCCTTCACAAATGATTTCAAGGCCCAGTGTTTGGGCCTTTGAAAGCAATTTGAAAAACTGACATAACAAACGATTCTTCTCAGGAGAAGACTCTCTCTGCTCTTCACTTAGGTACCTGTAAACAAAAGGTAAACCAGACCCTCACCTTTCCCTTTCCTGTGCCTTGTGGTACCGTACCAGGTGCATACCACAAATGCTGAGATAACCTTCTCTACAAATGGTTAATCAGAAGCGAAGAAAGGCAATAATGTTTTGTTCTCTGCATCATTAATAAGGGGGAAGGAGGAGGAGAAGGACTTAGCAGAACAACTGTGTCTTTTGTTTTTAAGCTCTTTGGAACAATTCTGCCAGGCAGCGCGTTTTCCCTCTGTTTCATTTGTCTTTGTTATTTTCCTATCTAATTAAAATTCTGCAATGCTGTCATTAAGTTGTTGTCCGTTTAAGGTCACAAACAGCTTCTGTCCTAATGAAATATGAATTGCATTAGTTGATTGAATTGTGCACTTATTGTGTCTTGTGAATGGACTGAGTGCACTTATATTCTTGATGTATACGGAGCATTTTATCAGTCTAGGGAATGTGTGGACGTGGAAAATGCTGCTATCATTCTTCGCTTCACAATAGGGAGATTTAATTGGCAACAGACAGAGCTAAGAAGTATTTGTGAAGGACAAGAACTGTAAGATCTCACGCAGGCGTCTGCTAGCTGGGATGAGACAGGCCCTTCAGCGGCCTGGGGTCAGGTCACGGTCCCGAGCGGAAAGCTGGAATAAACCCGTATTATGCACGGTATCTCTGTGATGTCTGTGGAGATAGGAAGAACCGAGGAAGAGTAGCAAAACAGCTGTGGCCTTCTTCAGCAGCAGACTTTTTGGGTTAAGTGAAACTCGTAAGCAAAACTCTCAGCGCACGGTCCAGACTGTTCTCTTCCAGGGTCTGCCTGATCTCTGTGCAGATACTGCCCTCATACCCTTGGTAACACAACAAACTTAGCTCAGGGGCCCTGTTTGCAGACAGGAGACTCTTCTTTGAACTGTGGGAAAGTTCAGCTTAGCATGTTGAGGACTTGAACAAAGTCAAATGAAAACAGGGCAACTCTTCCTACAGACCTCAGGGCTGTGGATGAAACAAGGGCTTAAGGGAAGCACAGGCTCTAGCACTCAGACATTAGAAGGTCTAAGATGGATATATTGCATCTGTATCCCCACAATGGTGGACTCTCCTAATGAAGCAGACTGTTTTAGAGGACAGTCATTAGCTGGAGAAACAGTAAGGGAATATGAATTTACTTTCTTTACCTGATTTTGATTTTTCACTTTAGTTGTTCAAACCATTCAGTTATACATGCATACAGATGTAGTGCCGTGTATATATTCTACATGTGTATATGATATACATATGCATATACATAGAACTTCAATGTTTAGCCTTTATTTACAGAGAAAAGTATATTTGGATTATGCATAGTACTTACGTAAGGTAATAGATCCGAATACAGTGCCTTCCAGTTACTCTTTAACTTGACAGGTGTGGATAGATGCCTACTGTTCTGTCACACAATGACTCTCTTAGCTTGAAATGCTATTTCATTCAACAACGGGCTGAAAGAAAAGATAAGCAAAGTTCGGGTTGAAGAGCTGTTGAGAAATTTCTTCTCTTTATCATTTTCCACTCGAGCTGAGGAGATTTGCCAATGGCAGTCTTTATTTTACTACAGCAAACTAATGCAGGACTATAAAACCACTTAAGATAAACACAGCTAAAATTGACTTGCCATTATATAGTTCCCAAAGGGAAATACCATGACCCTTTCTACAAGAATGACAGAGAGAAGAGTATCTATCCTTGCTCTGAGCAGGCATGGACAGCCTCTTCATGGGGGACTTCCCAGCTCTGTGCACGTGCAGAGCCACTCGTAATTTCTCATCATGGGCAGTCCTCCACAGCTGCTGCAGCAGTCACCTTCCAGGAACACTCCTCCAAATGCCCCAGTCAAGCACCTCATTTCCACCACTCAAAAATGATGCACCCAGATACAGAGATTAAATGAAGCCTTCTCACTCAGGGTGAAGGCAAGGACTTTCCCTGCACGCTCAACAGAGGAAGAGAAGGGAGGTTTTTCCAGAGGGCATCTCAAGGATAGCCACATTAGGCTGCTGCTTTTCTGAATCACCTTCTGGAAATGTTTCTCTCTCTCTTGATCATGGTGTTTGCTGAAGCTAAGGGGACCCACCTCTGGGTGTAGTTGTTGCATTGCAGAAGTGCTTTGTGCAGAAGTTTCCTGCACTCCCCAGTCCCTCCGAGATGGTCATACCTGATAAATCTTCAGAGTAAGGTCTTTCCCACTTGGTGCCTGTATCACTCTATTCTCTCCTCTCTCCCTCACTTTGAATTTTCTGCTTTTAGCACAGTACTGACAGCTCTCTCTGAGCTGCTGTTGAATATCTCTGCCCGCATGAAAGGCCTCCGGAGGTGAGTCAGAAGAGGTGGGCGTCTGCGATGGTTTGTTGAGGTGGGTCCTGGCAGAGTCACGGCAGTGGGCAATGACTGAGAGTGAAAGCGGTGGGATAGGGCTTGAAGGGTGATTGACGGTGGTTGCTTAGTGGTCTGAAAAGAGGTGAGTGAAAGTGCTCAGCTAGCGGGGAGGGGAGTTTGGGAAGCAGAGCTGGCCGTGGGAAAGGCACCAAATACGTTACCTGTGGCACACAACATTGTGTGTGCTGTAATCACTTCCGTCAATGCAGGTTTAAACGATGTCATTAAAAACATTCACGTACTTCTATCTAAAAATATGAAATATAATGATGTATAATTAAGGGGAGGAGGAAATGAAAGAGATTCAAGGAAGGCTGAAAAATAAAAATAAGCTGAGGAGTCCTCTAGGGAGAGCAGAGTAAAAGTAAAGACCGATACAGCTCTGCAGGCTTTAGCATGGCTTTGCTGTCTTCTGCAGTGCCATCATGGGCAGGGAGTCAGTCTGAGGCCCTGCTCTATGAGTGGCTCTCCGTGAGGACACCTGTGCTCAGGCTGCCCCTGGGTCCTGACACAGGATCCAGTTGCCCGTCTGAAGTTTGGTGGAGCCTGATCTCCCCAGCACCATCAGCCATACCTCTGTGGCCTCTTCTAGCATCCACCCCAGCCCTGTGGGGTGCAGCGACTCCTCTCTCCATGAAGGGAGGTCCTTAGAGCAGCCTGGGAGAGACTGCTTGCCCACTGTAATTAATTCCATTTAAAAACCACAACTAACCCTCACAGTTGTCTATAGTTGGCCAAAGGAGTGAAGGCAGCCATACAGGAACATTAACATTTAACAATCTGGCACAGGTTTAAATTCACAGAATGGTTGGGGTTGGAAGAGACCTCTAGAGATCATCAAAAAGTGAGTTCACCCAGATCAGGTCACACAGGAACGTGTCCAGGCAGGTCTTGAAAACCTCCAGAGAAGGAGATTCCACACCTGCCTTGTGCAGCCTGTGCCTGGGCTCCCTCGCCTGAACAGGAAAGAAGTTTGTCCTCGTGTTCAGGTGGAACTTCTCGTGTTCCTGCTTGTGCCCGTTACCCCATGTCCAGTCACTGGGTGCTACAGAAAGAAGGCTGGCCCCATTCTCTTGACACCTGCCCTCTAGGTATTTATAAGCATTGATAACATTCCCCCTCAAGCCTTCTTCTCTCCAGACTGAACAGCTGAAGGACACAAAACTACCCTGCTCAGCTAATACAAAAGTATTAAAAATGGCCTTTCTTCATCAAAATCATGATGCATCCAGCACAGACTGTGCCTATGCCTGGGCTTATGCTCAGCACCACTCGATTCAGATGAAGGTGAAGGAATGCTGCAAGAGGTGGATTTAGGATAATCTCTTCTGTCTCTCATCCTTCTCCCTGTCCTTCATAGTCCCCTTGAAGACCTCACACTAATACCAAGAATTCAGAGATTGATTTAATCCTTCAAGCAGAAAGCTTCCATTATTGTGATTGTTGTTGCTGTTGTTACCACCATTATTATTATTATTACTATTATTTTGGAATAACTGTTAACAGCTTTTGTTTACTACAGAAATATTTAGTGATTCTTTGAAGCTTGCTAAACTCACTCCTCAGCATCCCGTAGCAATCATCTAATTTAAATACTTTATATAATTAAATGGTCTAATTGTGGATCTCATGCAAGAGTACTCCGCTTACCAGCTTTGAATTTCCTGTCTTTCCTTATGTAAATGAAATCTCTCTTCATGTTGCATAATGAGGACCAGGAGTGCTGAATGTGCATCCCTACTGTTCTCTCTCCCTATCACTCATTCACTCCTTGCTCATTTAGTTGGTGAATTACTAGCATGGCTAGTTTTCTCTGCTCTTATAGTGTCATTGCTCCGCTCTGATCCCTGTCAAATAAACAGTGCAGAAAATTCAGACACAATATTCAGAAAAGGTTTTTCTAACTCCAGGTGCTTTTAATGAAATTATTATCAATGTATGTGTTATCAGATTAAAAATTTAGAAATGTGATCAAGAATTTAACGTCCTCTGTCCCCATTCAAACTGTGGCTTTGTAATATATTAGTTGGCTCAAGACTTTCAGTGCTTGGCACCTACCTAACTTTAGACAACAAAGGCAGAAGGGTCTCCTCTGTGAAACTCCATCTGTTAATTTAGGTGCCTACTCACGTGTTTAGGAATCTAACTTGAAAGCATATTTTTTTAAGTTCTAGGGAAATGGGACACATTACAGTGAGAATGAGAAAGAACTCTTCGGGGCAATATAGTACTGACCGTTATTTGCCCAGTCAAAACCCCACCATTTCATTAAAGCTTCAGCACGTAGATATAGATCTAAGTAGCTATGAAAGACAGTAACTCTTCTAGGAACTGGTTAAAATACCTTAGCTTCTGTTAAGAACTCTTGATCTTATAAAGCTGCTGCTGCTTTACTTTCAAATGCCCTGAAATCCCACAAGCATCTGTGAGAGGCTGAGGAAGCTCAGAATCTGAAAGGTGTCCTGGGAGAGGAAGGGTGGCTCTTAGGCACAAGCTGGCCAATGCTTTGTTTTAAGAAGCAAGCCAGCCTTCTGATGGAAAAGAAGGTCGGCCCACAGAGCAGAGTGTTGGATCACCCCTCTCTAGCACCAAATGGGGTTCTTTGTGACTAAGGATGGCTTCTGCCACTGGTCAGAATGAGACTGTCCCTAGTTGTCCCCAGGAACTCGGTCCTGAGGAATGTGAACTCAGAAAGCTTCTTAATCTCAGCCAAAACAATGGATTATAATGAGACACTTACCAGTAAGTAAGAGACGCTGTCTGGGAACTAACATCATTTGGCTAGATAAAGAACTCTGGGTCTGAGACAAGGCTGATGGCTTTGACTCACTTGTTCCCAGTTTCAAATGCAAGCTTGATGAGGCAGTGAGATCTGTGCCAGTTCTGAGTGTGGCCAGAAAAGGCTGTGTAAGGAGGTGTTTTAGTTTGTTAGAGACTGAGGAAACCTTCTGGGGAAAGGAAAGCCTAGCAAATGGAGAGGACCAGAACAGAAGTAGATCCTGCAAATAACCCAGAAGTTATGAGGATCTGGGGAACATATTAGTCAGATATGTCTATTAAAGACATGTGTATGTATGGCAGCATCTTGTGAATTCAATGAACACGATGCCAATTACAACCATCAGAGAGTCGTAATTTTGGTGTATGCATAAAAGGGAATTCAGTGAGACGGGCAAGAAAAAGGAGTTGAATAAGTGTTAGTGTTTAGACAAATGTAACAAGCTTAAGAGCAGAAGAACAACCGGGAGTATTTTGCCATGGAGGATGATTTCAATAATAGCGAGTGGTAGGGAAATGTAGTGGAACAGCTTCATTATCTACCCATAACCTCTTCAGGAAAGAAAGACTGGGCCTTAGTAAATGCTAAACTAGAAATTCCAAAGCATTTTAACAACTTTTGGAAAGTAAGGACATTAGCAGGTCTTCATTGCTAATACCCATCTTAAGAAGGGAAATGGAGTGAGCAATGTTGAACTCAAAAGAGCTGTTAACAAAATTGTGGTAATAGGGATTTTGGCTACTCCCCTATGCTTGGCCAAACAGATCAGGAGGCGTACAGACAGAATTCTTGACACTTGATGCAACAGCATCTTGGAAAAGTGACACAGAAAAGGCAGGAAGTAGTCTTAACTCTGGTACTAATCACAAATTGATTGTATCTGTCTCCCTAAGCCTTAACGACTTAACAAGTAGGTGGACCACAGGCTAATTCAATACAGCAGCTCCCATGTTCATGGATCATACTCTTCATCTGTTTGAAGTGGTGCTGTTTTGTTTTCTTTAAAAACTGTGACATAAATACATGTTTTAGTATCTAAGAAATTCCACAAAGAGAAACTTCAACTTTCTCCTCCTAAATCTACTCTTAAAAATTGGCCGGAGATGAAGCACTAAACACAGCTTTATGAGCTGCTCCTCCTCCTGGGAATGTGAAAGCCTTCAGAGAGCTTCTTGTATGGCTCAGTGGCTACTGGCTTCTTGATAAAACACATAGATGCACTGTGCCTTCCACATATTAGGATTCACTGAGCAGGGCTGAACTACAGCTGTAGTGTGCCCAGGTGCCCCTGCTTTCTGAGCACCATTTTGTGCTGGCTTCACTGCAAACCAGATACAACTGGTGTTTTTACTAAACCTTGCTTCAAACACTCTTACCCAACCCTGCATGCTTCTAGAGGAACACCACCTCAACTTAGGTTTATTTGAGACACAAACTGGAGTATTGGTGTCCCACTGAGTACTAGGCAGGGCTACCACGGTGTAGGGACACAACCTTGGCACAATGCCCACGGTGACTTGGCAATTACATCCTCCTAGGCTGCACTCAGCATTGTGGCAGCCAGCTGCAGTTAAAACCTGCTGGGACTACGGCTCAAGCACGATTAGCTGGCACAATGACAGTCATGTGTTTGTCTCCACTAACTTCAACTCTATAGACAGGCATAGGCAATATACAGGCAAGGAAAAGCGTATCTTGTGTACATACAAATGCTTTGTAGAAACCGTGCAAGGTAGTACTGGATGTGTGAAAATCAATAGTGAAAACAGCACTAATGAGGGAATGGAGGTTACACAGCCACAGAAAGAAGGAATCACACAAGGAGCAGCTGTTGAAGAAGCACACGTGAGAAGGAAAGCAAGTACATGAACAAAGCATGTGAAAAAAAGCCAATGAATGAAAGTGATGCAAGGTAAGAGGTACAGTTTGGGAGTGGATAAAGATGACAAAATTAGACTGAACCAAATACAGAGGGCCAGGCAGGCATGAGACAAGACTCGCCCAACTCCCATGGTTGTTACATACATAGGAAGACCATTTGGGTGGGAGAAAGCGTTTGGCAAAAAGGATGCAAAGGAGCATTGTATTTTTCCAATCAAAAGCCATCCGTAACCTATGCTGAAGATATCATTTTTCTTCAAATATGTTTACTGTTTAATTTGTGATAGTATCGCTGACGACAACGAGAACACTGAGCTGTAATGAATCAATAGATTTGTTTCATCTTTAACTAATTCGAACCTTTAATCCTCTCGCTTGTGCAAAGTTATCTTCCTTCGGGTCAAAGTATTAAATAGGCTCAAGAAGTAAATAAGGAAATAAATGCCAGAAACCCCGTGGGGCACATTTAAATTAAAGTTTTCTAATAGTCAAATCAACTTAATGCCACCATCACAGGCTCAGCTCAGCTTCTCCCCTTCCTCTGCACCAACTGTATGGCTAAAACTGTGGGAACAAATAGCCAAAAAAAGGAGAGGGCTTTGTTTTTTCTCTTTAGTTTTTTGATGCTTGAATTGCTCTAGATTGGGTGGTGTGTTTGGGTTGTTTTGCGTTGTTTTGGGTTGGTTATTTTTAATGTTATTTTAACTGCTGTCATCATAGGCATACAGAAACTTTTAGAACACAAATTTGTAAAAATCAAACACATAGCCCAACATAGGGGCCTACAAAATGTCGCCCGTATTTCATGCCTGGTTTGCACTCTGTTACATGGCCATGTTGTTTATGCATCTGACTTTTTAAATGGATATAAATTATACTGGTGCAAACCCCGATGCAGACAAAATCTTGCTGATATAACTGTCTTCCACCAGCACAACATATTTCGGTTAATGACTCAGAATATACTTTGATATCAGTATAAATGGTTCCTCCTGGGGGGAGGATTGCTTCTTTCCTGTTAAAGCGTAGATAAGTTCTGAACTTTTGTCTTCCCTTACTCAGGCTTAAATCAATCAAACCCATATCTAGTATTTCTCATCCAGAAATAATACAGCTTTTCTTCATCCCCTTTTTGTCTGCCAATCCCTGTCTCTATCTTGCTTCGATTGTACGGTGGTCAGAAAAAGGCATATCTAAAATCCTCCTGAAAGCAGAAGTTCTGTTTCAACCAACAGCAACCGCAGGATCAAACACCTCCAATCTTGAAAGACAAAGAAAGAAAGAAAATTCACTAAAAAATTTGAAGCTAACAAATGGTTTGTAGTTGGCCAAGACACTTGTATTTAGTAAGGAAGAAGCAATGACTTTCTGGCCTCCAGTGGAGCATCTCCTAGACAGACAGACAGATAGACAGACAGGCACATAGCAAAATGAAATCTTGATGCTGTGAGCTTCTTGAGAATGCTACAATAACGTTCTGGCAGACTGGGCTCCCTTGGTTCCTGTACTCAATGCCATGTGAACGTCTCTTTTGGTTTAGCGTGATGCTTGGCAAGTTTCCCAACTTTACATTATTTGGGAAAGGAAGACAAGAGAAGCTGGTATGTTCAGGGAGCCTTTGAAGAAGAAGCTTCACAGTTTTCTCATAGCAAAATACTTGGCTGCGTGTAGAAGTGTCAGAACTGCAGCTTATACTACTAGCTTGAAAGGGTTTTAACTGAATTGCATCCAGGCACCAAGATGCTCAGATACCACAGCAATGTGTGTGGCATAAAAGCCTAGATAGAAGAAGATTAGATTGCAAATCAGACAGAATTTTTGCATGTGATTTCCTGGGTTTGTCTAAACTTATAGCAGCAACAGTCAATTACAGGGGGTTTTGAAGGCACCTCCTGGGCGGGTTATGTCACTTACACATTAGATTCCAACCATAAGTTGCTAGCTGAGAGTTACCCCTGTGGCAGGAAGTCCCTGTTGATGGAAAGCTGATGGAAACCATCCCTGTGCCTTCCCACTGAGGGGTAGAAGGCAGCAGATATCAGTGATGAAGGATCTGGGGGAGAAATGCATTGACAGCAATGGCAGAACTCCAATGAAAAGAGCATCAAGATGGGCACAGGTCGTCACCCAAAGAGAGACAGACACAGGAGGTGGTTGCACACAAGAGTTCTTTGTGGTCGTCCTGTAGATGATTGCTGTAACTACTTGCAGATCTAGTCCCTCTCCTTCTGCCACATGTGAATCCCTCAGCTCTTGTAATCACTTCCTCTGGCTCTTAAGCAAAGGTGGCTCTTTAATAGCAGACTAATACTTTAATGAAATTCTTGAGGTTACTTTGAAGTGACTGGGCAAGGGAGACTGACCTTTCGGCAGGAGCTGAAAGCTGGCACGAGAGTCAGAGCGCACGTTGCTATATGGGGAAGGCAATGCCGTAGGACTCCTTGCACACAGCGGGATCCATCATTTTGTCTCTGGCACTGAGTGCCTCGGGGCACATCTACATGGCACTGCACAGGGCTGCACAGGGATGCTTGGGCTGGTTCTAAACAGTGGTTGAACTGCTGTGACAGGAGTATGAGTCTAATCTACCCATAGCACTTGTACCGCTATACCTGCCCCTGAGATGGCACGTTCAGTGTGAGGTCAGCTCTCTCTTCCTCTCCTGCACTCCACTGTGTGGGTCCATCTGCACTTTGAAGTGTTAAAAAAAGTAAATTGTAAAGTTTAGGACCTTATATTAATTTTGGTCTGCAGTTTATGATCTGTAGTGTCTTATTTATTATAGAAAGCCAGAAAGCTTTCCAGACTGATTTCACAGGTAATGCTTTGTTGTTGTTGTTAGACTATAGTCCTGATTTTGTTTTTATTCTTTGGGTGTCTGAATTTCTTCATGAAATTTCTACTCACTTGGAAACACCAACACGTGAAGTAATTACCAGTCTTTCCTGCCTACGTTAACAGCCTTCTCCTTCCTCATGCTGTTAGTTCAAGGTCACGGTGGTAGATTTAAATATTTCATGAATTTTCATCTGACTTGTCATCTGAAATTGTTCATTAAAAGATCCAATTTCCATTGGCATTCTCCCTTTCAAAGGATGTCAACAGGAAGTATAAATGCTCAGCCCTTTGTGAATTATCTGCAAGGACATGCAGGCTTATAAAAAACCAGCAGCAGTTAACCAAATCCTTTAGTTTCTGTTTTGAATGACTGGCCATAGGAATGCAGGCTAAGCTGTATTTCAGCTGTTCCCAAGGATGTATATGTTAACATGTTGATAGTGGTAGGTACTTCAGGCTCCAGTGACAGCTATGTGACCGCTCTGATGATCATTTTCCTGTAGCAGGACCAGCGCCTGGCTCCCCTCAGGAGCACTATGCATGAAGGAAAACAAAGAGGGATTTGTTGTTTCAAAAGGCTGGCACTCTTACCTCCTGCTCTTTACCAAAAGAAGAGAGATCCTAGGTCACCTCAACTCTCAGCCTACGCTCCCAGCAACCATTAGGCTGTGAGGAACTGCACGAGTTGCCTCAGCAATTGATGTGAATGTTGAGAGCTGAGCCTTCTGCTTTACAGGACCTTTAGAGGATCCAATTAATAGGAACAAAACTCAGTACCCAGAACACCAGCCTACTTGGCTGGGGACTAAACATCAACATCAAAGGCAACGATAAGTGCACCCCAGCCTTAGGGTTTCGGTGTTAACGTTTGTAAAATCTTCCTGGTGTCCAAGGTATATGTCTTTCACAGTAAAAATGGCTTGGAGAGCGCTGTGGATGCACAGACAGAGATCAGTGCCGAACATCTGGTTAAAATAAATTACAGTCTTATTTTGCAAATAAAAGTTCCTAGGGTCTACATGACAAAGTCTGGCCAGCATAACTATCTCATGGGGAAAAAATCACATCCCTAGTCTGCAAAGATAACTATTTTGGCATGATTCCCTTCCCCACTATGTAGACTTACGTAGACTTAGATACTAAGTACAGGAGACCTTTTGCCAGTATAACTCACGTTGTTTGGGAGGTACTTCAACCATGCTGGCAGACCCCTGCAGCTGGTGTAAGTCATATCCCTATTGAGGGATTTGGCCAGAACAGTGGCACCAGAAAGGCCCTTGAAGTACAGAATAATCCTTTTTCTCCTGCTACTAGTCTCTAACATTTTCTCAGTCTTAAAGCTTCCTCCTAAAAGGAAACACAGAATTTGTGCCCTTTCTTGTATCAGCAAGACATTATGTCCTTTTATAGAGGAATTAAAGTATGCCTATGGGAAGGAGACATGGCACTTTCAAACATCCTAGCGATACTTGCTTTTGAATGGGAGGAGGATCCCACTCCTGTGGGGTGCCTTTTGTTGGTGTTGGAGGTGGGAGGGCAGAGGTGGTTTGCATTTTTATGAAGTTTTCATATTTTGATTTTGCATTGGAATAAATCTAATGGTCATAGTTAATGGATTCCAACCACATATGCAAATGAATTTAAGAGCTGTATTAGAATAAGAAAACAAAAGTCCTTCAACCTGTTTATGAATTATGTTCTTATACTCTGACGCTTTGATGTTTTTTCATACGGTCGCCGTTAGCTCTTACTTGATAACACTTGCCAGAAGACTTTCTGGATGGTCTCAAAAATCCAAGATTTACCAGCAAACCCTAACCTGTGAGCCCTTCTGTAAGGCAAGGCAACTCATATCTTGGCTTAAAAGTAGGATTCAGCTCACTGTGGCCAGAGGCAGTTTTCCCTTGTCCCTTTTAGTTCATTTTCTCTAAATTCCCACTTGCTACACAGGCTCTCGTCATCCCTTTCCCTGCTCCTTCACCCTCCACTTGTCTCACAGGCCATGTGCTTTTTGCACACAGTGTGAACATAACCAAAAGGACAAGAAGGAGGAGTGGAGGGGAGGCCCTAAAAACAGTCTCTTCCAAGCAGATGCAGGCCAGCAGCTTCTCCTTGGGTTTATTTCCCATTGTCACTTACCTGTGAAATGATGAAAACATGAAGCAAATCACGAAGAGGCCTCCACTTTTGTGTGCACCATGTTGGAAGGCAGGAGGACTTGCATCTTGCTCTATTAGGCTGCCTGACACAGCCAGGATGCTCCTGTCTCTCCTATAGCTAACGCAGACACGCAGTACCTGGTGGAGTACAGCACCCAAGGGCTGACATAGGAAAAGGCAAGAGAAAGTAGTGGCCAAAAAATGCTGCCTCTTCTCTGCCTCACATAATGCTTTTACAGGTGAGCAGAAATGGTTTGGGCTGCTAATGAGGTGTAAGCTGCCAAAGAAAACACATGCACCGCATGCACAAGTTCATATTTTCCAGGTGGCTGCTGGTAGAAGTGTAACTGTCCATTGAAGCTGACAGCCGTAAGCCTTTTCGGGGGGGGGGGGGGGGAATGGAGAGGCTTGTTCATTAAATTGCAGATTTATCGTGAGGTTACTTTATCGCAAGGTTAACGGTGTTGTCTCATTGCCCCTGTAACTTATGAGTGTCACAAGATTTAGGGGAAAAAAAAAACAAGTGAGAGCCTGCGTCGGGTCATGTGAGGAAGGGGTGGCACCTCTGCACAAGGGGCCAGTGGCTCTGCGTGACCTGTTGCCACCGGAGCACCAAGGAGCACCAAAGGCCGATGCTCCGGCTCGGTCTTGCTCTTGCTCAATGCTGAGCACGAGTTACTCAAGCCAAAGGGATTTGGATCAGAACTGAGTGTTGAGACAACAAACACGGGATGGAGTGTGTTCCCTGAGGGATGTTAAAACAAGAAGCAGAAAAACGCATGACTGGGCCCCTCGTGGTTCAGCCAACGGGACAACCTGCTCAGACTGGTTTGATTTCACCCTCCTCTTTTGTACGCACACACTCCCCCTTTTCTGGCCGAGGCCACCCAGAGCCAGGCCCACTTCACTTCACTGGGAAGACAGCCTTGCTCTCTTGCTTTCCCCTGTCTACCTCTGCCGGTACCTGTGCCTCGAGCCTGGCACAGCTGGGCGCGCTTGTTAAATAAAACCCTCCGTGACCTCAATGGCAAACGCTGTGCCACAGTGCTTTAAGCATTTCTACAAGCAGCAGCTTTCGGTTCCCGTTTCTCAGGCGGTTACGTGATTTAACTCTTTCGTGGCGGCCCGAGAGCAGCATGGACAGCTGGAGCAGGCAGGGGACATAGCGAGGGATGTGTTCACATTTCCCTCTACTACCGACGGACACATTGGAGCCAGATCTCTAGATTTGGGCTTTTAAGTTAGGTGGGTAAAAGTAATCATATTGAAAGTAAGTTACGAGCAAGATGGATAATGTAAGACAGGAGTTTGAGGGAAACAGGCCTGCATTGTCATACAGTCCTGTTTTGTCATTATTTTCATCATTTAGAAAGTAATTCTGAAGATTTAATGCATCTAGCTTCTTTTCAGAGGATGCAGGTATAAGGATGATATTACAGGATGAGATGAATCCCTCGCAGCAACTCTCTGGCACTTGTTCTCTCCTCTCAAGTGATCCACAAATCCTTAAATGGATGTTTGCTAAGTTTACTGTCATATGTGAATGTGAACTCTCTAGAAAGCGTCTGATAAGTTTGAGTAAGAGGAGAAGGAGATGGTCTAAAACTGAGCAGTTCTCGGTGCAATTGAGGTTCATGAAAATATGTAAAGGGACACATTTATTTTTTAGGTAGGAGTCACATAGAGCTTCTAGGAATCTACCTAAGTAGTGTACCTTTGGGAGAGGTAACTAAAACTGCTAAATAGTGCTGCAAACAGTAAATTAGCTGAATTGGGTCTGAAAAGGAAATTGTGAATGATTAAGTAGGGCGGCTTTGACCATGTTTGAACATCAAGGGTTTTGTCCAGAAGACCTTCTCATCGTCTTTCTCTCTAATGCTAAAATTGCCCCCTAAAGAGTGGCATCCATTAAATACCACCAGCTGGCTGCTGTAGTGACACTGCAGCTGTTAACGCTGATGCCAGAAAGACCTCATTTTAGTGTGGGCCTTTCCAGGAATAAGAAAACAGGGCAGCTTCCACTAGGTCTTTTGCGTATTGCAGAGCCACGTCTAACTGAATTAAGCAGAGGCGCCAAGACTAAATTACTGAAGCATTTCTCTTGCTGACTTGGTTTAAAAAGAATGCAGCCTAGTTTGAACGGGGCATGGGTTTCAATGCAAGCTGAGTGATCGAAAGATTACAGATCTTGTGTTTGTCCTTCATCTTGCCATGGTCCGGAGGAAATCTGTGTGCCAGCAGAGTCACTCTGGCAGTGTGGACAGGAGGAATAGTCATCCCTGTTGTTATAAGCACTCATATCTGTATATTTCTAAGTGTCTGCATCAGTTTTTGTGAACAAACCTAAGCACAATTAGTCCTTGCTCCTTAGATGTGCCACGAGTGCCATGTTTAGTCAGCCTTGTGCAAATAGTATTTCCACCGATTTCAGTTCACACAGGCTTCAGTGAGAGCCTGGCAAGACTAGGACCTGCAAGACATACCCCCCCAAGGTCACAGGCTCACCCACGCAAGAATTTATACAAACAGATATCAAATACAAAGAACAAAGACATTAGAGCAGAAGATTATGATGAGAACCCGTTTTCTCCAAAATCAGAATCCTCAGATGTCACTGGAGATTACACAGCAGCTGCAGACCTAAGACTATGTCAGATGTTGTACAAACAGAGAATTGGAGATAGATCCATTTCTACCACAGGCAAAGGTGAGGGGGGGGGGAAAGAATAATCTGGATGGGGATTTGATCAGGGATGCATGTGCCGAAGCCACTCCCCAGGCAGGTTCTCTGCAGGTCAGCAGGACTTGTGTGGTGACGCTTTCTTTTCCTTCCCCTTATAATTTGATAACATGCACCTGGCTGGACTGCCAGCATGTTGGCACTCCCAGGTGTTAAAAGATAACGGCCTCTCTAAAGACACCGAGCTCATGAAACACCACACCTCAGCACAACACAAGTCAAGGTCTGCGCTGTCTGTATTTGCATGCAACCTATGACTTAAACTTGCATAAAAGGCCCATAAACACTTTGGGAAAAGAACAGCTACAGATTTGTCTATTTTTTTGTGTTCCAAGAACTTTTCTCGTTAGCTTCAAGATGACATTTTAATGAGGTTTTGCTGCATAGAAAACATGGGACAGTTTAACCAGCTCTGCCCGCTCCCTCCCTCCCTCCCCATCTCCCCAAACTCTTTCTGAAATGAGTTACCATTCGGGAACAAAAACTGTTAAAAAAAGCCTGTGCTGTTTGTATGGAGGCAGGGGTGAGGGAAAAGGCATTCAGCTGCTAAACCTTGGCATGGGAGTGTGTGCCATTCCCTCTCCTGCCACCGTATTCGGACCTGTGAGAGTTTCTTCAAAAGCCGGGAGCTGGTGTGTGTTTGTTTGTTTGTTTGTTTTGGAGTCGCAGAGAGGGCAGCGTAAAATAGCCACAAGGCAATTCCCTCTCGATAAAATGGAAGTCTCACTGGCTCTTCATTCAATACAAAGTGGCTCAAGAGGATATCCTGCCAACCCAATGATAACGAGGGAAATAAAGTCACTTCCTCACCAGCTGTTTGATTCAGGTAGAAAAAGGAAGCCTTTGCTTCCTCATGTTTTCTCTCTTCACCGCCCCCTCAGTTAGAAATGCCAGGCTGAAACTGCCTTCTCCCTCCGTATTTTCGGTAAGGAGCCATCAGACCCGTAATGCTTGGCTGGGCTCGGCCTGTGGGAAGCGTGTACTTCTCAAACCGTGCCCTGCTTCTCGAGCAGGGCTGGAGCCTGCTCAGCAAAAGGACTGAGGCAGAACAAACTCGTCTCAATGCGTAAGCAGAGAATGGCTGTGTGATTAAAGATGACATTTGTTTCTTGGATCAGAGCTGCCAAACGCTGGCCAACGGAAGAGCGGCGTAGTGTGATCTGGATGCTTTGTTTTGAGGCTGCCCTGACTCACTGCGCTATTACGCCTCTTAATCCTCCGAGGGTGACAAACTCCACTTTTGCCCTGGGCTGTCTGCAGATCCCAGGAGCTCTGGCCAGGAACAAACACACTGCCGTCCCTTCAGGTAGGCAAGAGAGCAAGCAAGGCAACTTTCCTGGCCCGCCAGTCAAGCACAGATAGGTGAGTCAAGCATCCTCAGGTGCTTTGGTGCCAAGAGGAGTTTAGGCAGAGCACCTTTCCCTGCCCCACCACCATCTTTCTTGCTTTACAGAGACAATCAACGTAAAGTTGCATAGTAAACCGGCAATGGACTGATTTGACTTAATAAAAGCCTCTGAAGAAACTGCCTTTTATAAAACTTACAGAGCTGAATGAACTGTTCTTTTCCATATAATTTTTAACTGCCCTGATATAATTTTACATCCAGGATATAACTTTCCATTAAATTTTGAACGGCTTAAAAGCAAGGCCTGCAAACATTTTCTTTTCCAGTTGTGTAAGACTTCCAGAAAGGTTGACCAAGCCAGAACTTGCCTCAGTTTGTTTGCCAAGGGGACCTTTACTTTCATTATAAAGAGTGTTTTTCAGAGGACATCAAGTGTTTCAAGCCATTTTCCTAACCTTATTTGTTTTAACAGAGATTCTCTTATTTTAAACAGACTGGTTTGGGTGACAAAAATCCAGTGACAAATACATAAGTTGATAGAAGGAGACCAAACCTTATGAAACAGTCATGATTCTGTTCAGGGTTCTCTTTGTGCTAAAATAGTTTTCAGCAATGGGTCATACTTCCCTCTCCCTCCCTCCCCCCCCCCCC
>WBNH01010708.1:156048-353445 GCA_013401255.1 Urocolius indicus
CACAGGCTCTTTTGATGCTTGATAGGGAATGAGTACAGCAGTGAGCCAGGTTTGTTTATTGTTTGTACTTAGCACTTGTTAAATAACTTGGAAATTACTTCTGAAAATAACAGCATCCAGCAAATGGGAGTTGTTGAGGAAATGGGCAGTAAACTTGGCTGTAATACTTGATACAAAAACAGTGAGGAGTTTCCCTGTGGCATTGCAGTATATTGTTGCATGGCCATCTTCTACAGCCATTAACCGGACAAATTGCTCCATTGTTTCTCTTTGCTTGGGTCAGGCTTTTAGCTGGGGTAAGTTGCTGTAATGTATACAGGCCTGAAACAATTCTACAGAGACACAGCTGGCAGGACAACTGGGAAAGAGGAAGGGATGCAGTTGCTATAAAGGAGGAACAATTCAGTTGTATCTTTAGACAGATAATTTGTTGGAACGTTGATCTCTCTGCGGAAGCCACACTCCACCCGTCCCCAACTCCTTGTTTTAGTACATAAAATGGACATGTGTTTATTTAAAACAGGTTTGAAACTTAAACAAATAGTGACAGGCTGTTCAAACAAGCTTCGGAAATAGGCCTAATCAGGATGTTTGAGAAGGGGAGGGGGAACGATCATAAAGAGCTACTTGTAATATATAGTGCAGACACCATTAGGTTGGGTTCATGTTATTGTTGTAGCAATGTCGAACCAAAAAAGTACTGCATGCTGCACATTTTTGTTAACATTCCTCATTTGGAGCCATAGGTTATGCCATGCTTTTGCCTCGCACTCAAGTTTTACTGTAACCCTCTTGACTATCTTCATACCTAATGCCAGGAGCTCTACTGAATCCTTAGAAATAGCCTCCCAGACAGCCTGGGCGGGGGGAATGTGCCTACACTAGGATAGATGGAAGGCACAAAAGATGCTCATTTTGGTGTTGATACTATGTATGTGTTGGCTGTTGTGAATATACAGAAGTGAGACCTTCCCCGCAGAAAGAAACCGTGAAGATCTTCGCCTTAAAAATGTTTTCACATGACTTGCATTTCCATGGGTTTGGATGGGTGGGTGGGTTTTTGTTGGGTTTTTTTTTTCATTTCCTCTCTTTTTTTCCACCCATAATAATATCACCAAGGGTTGAACTTTACCCTTGTATTTTTATAAGGCCTGATGTTGAACTCCATGTACAGGCAAAGCTCCCGTGGAAGGCAGTGAGTCTGCGCTGGCGACAGCAGGATTTAGCCCAGTCTGTAACATTTTAGGATATTGTGTTACTTCATAGCCTTAAGGAGAAATAAAAGCAGCTTTCCAGGGAGCTGCACAGCAAACAGAGTGTGCTGCTTTTTTTTTTTTCCCCTCCCAGCTCTGCAACAGCACAGTAAGAATATTAAGGCCAGAGTTTGCAAATGCCTATTTCAAAAACCGGGCGGCAAAGCAAAAAAAAAAGTTGCCACATTTTTCTCCAGAATGAAGAGTTTGCTTTAAGACATTCATCCCGAAGGTTAAGCTGCTTTCATTTCAGAATAGACCTTTGCAAATCCAGGTTTGAAAAGCGATTGCCTGGAGGAACGAGCATTGAGAAGAGGCCCGAGGCAGACGTATTTTCAGGTCAATCTGTTGGCAAAAGCCTGTAGCTGTTCTGTTACCGACTCTTACCTGCAACGTACACCAATATTACTTGATGCAGTAACGTATTTTGGAAGTAAATGCGTTATTATTGATTTGAATCTCAGCGTCCAGTGAACGGGAGTCAAAAATGACACAGTATTGAAAAAACCTTACACGCCCTCTCGTGGTAAAACCACGAAAATTCTGGTTCTGACAGTAACTGGAGGTAGCTAATGACAGAAGCTGCTTTAGTTACATAATGTATGGAAAATTAACTCGGCTACAAGGTTTATATTAACAATGGAGACCTTTTGCTCCTTGATTCCTTGTGTAAACCCCAAAATACATGCAATTTTAGAAGGCGGGTTGCTCCCTAACACTAGTAACACTATAAAACACCTAAGGGCACAATAACGTAGACAGAGAATGTTAACTTCTACCAAAAATGGGAAGTTTACAGTAATAAAGGTAGAGATGGAAATCCCCACATTAGATAGTTATTTCATGGGTTTATCTCAGTAGTTTGGAAGCAGGCCTCGGCTGGCTGCACAACAAAAGAATTGCCTTAAATGATGCTATCAGTTTTGTTGCATTTTTGAAGTAATTCAGCTTCTCTGTTTACTGCTTTCATGCCATATGGTGTGATTTATCTGTCTCTCAGGGGTGCTCAGGGGCTTCATGTTTGTCAGAAATTGCAGCCTTAAAGAACGACATTACGTGCAGAGCCTCACCAGGCTGACCACTAGCCCAGTCAAACCCCATTGTTTTATGAGCCCAAAAAGCTTTATCTTTGCTGCTTAAACAGCTTTTGCATTGGGTGCCTACAGGCACCTCCAGACTTTGCCAAAGCAGCTTCACAAAGTAGCTCTCCGTAGATGGAGGACTGCAATCCCAAGGAGAAAGCCGCGATGCTTTGGGCTGGGCTGAGGGATGGAGCTTCTCCTACACCTCATACTAGGTGACTTGTGGGCGGCTGTGAGAAGTGGCATGACTGTATGCATCCCCTCCTCTCCCTCTAGCTGAATGTCTTGGTTGTAAGGCAAGGCAGACTAACAAGACAATCCTATAGCATGACAGCTCTTTTCTAGGCAGAGCTGTCAGATCAGCTGTTTGGCCCAACAGACCCTACAGTGAGACCACTGCCTCACCCAAGGCATGATTGGCAGGAGCACAGGACCAAGGTGTCACTCCTTTTGGTGATACAACCTCAACAGCTTCAGTTCACGTGGAAGAAACACATGCGGCTGCTAGGAGCAGTCTTCTGAACCCATCCACAGGAACCAAATACCACCATACCGCCTTGTTCTCAGCAAAACTGACCAGCAAGGTAGCTGCCCCACATCCAGTGGAAAAGAGAGGTTTGGAGAACCAAGGTCCCTTTACCTCCTCTGTGTATGTTTGTAGGTACAGCGTTCAGGTACCCACGTGGTGCTACTCGTACTGTAAAATCTCCTCTGTTTTCTCTCAGACCGGGCATGCCTAAAGCAGAGATCACAACTGTAAGTGATTACAGCATTATTCGTTAAAGAAGCAGGGAGGAGAACTTTGCACCAAGCGCTGCACTGAAATAGCTATTTTAATAGGTTCATAGAGGGGGGATTGTGCTGGCATGATTATCATGGAGTGGGAAGAAGTTGCCCTCTCTCTTTCTGAAAAAGTGACCGCAATGCTGACGTTCTGTTATTTCCCTTCTAGGATGCCTTCGTGGAGTTATATGGCAACAGCATGAGGCCTTTGTTTGATTTCTCCTGGATCTCTCTGAAGACTATCCTGAGCCTGGTTCTGGTGGGAGCCTGCATCACTCTCGGCGCTTATCTCGGACATAAGTAGAGTCACCCCAGTTTGTTGTGGATTACAAAAGTCTTTCAAAACGACGAAATAATATTTTTTTTTTTTTCTTTTTCTGTAGCACAATGATATTTTATGAGCAAAACAGCTTCCCAGCTAAAGATTAAATCAGCTATTACTGCCAAAGGAAATATCATTTATTTTTACATTGCAGGAAAATTATTTATTAAAAGATATTTACATTTTAACCTGCTATTTTCAGAAACTCTGCAAGTTGCATCTGCCACCACATCACGTCGTTACTCAACATGGATGAGCTCCGAAGTCTTTTAGGGTTCCTTTTTCTCTTGTTGATTTTAATTAATGCAGCTGGCTGGATTATTTTATATCTCCGAAGAGCAAGTATACTGACAGAGACCTACCTGCTTACACCTACGAGAGCGGTTGCTTGAGCTGCTAAAGGCTGCGTAGTTGTGTTGGTTTCCCCCCCGCATTTTCCCTATGTCTGGTAGGGGATCCGAAAGACAAGGTCAGCGTGAACAAATCCCTCGCGCTGCCCTGCTGGCAAGCAGACAGTTCATACATGGTACATACATGGAGCCCAGGAAGGCAGATTCTCGAAGGACACCTGGCTGTCCCCACAGGAGACAGCTGGAAATACGATTGCCTATGCCTTGCAAACATGTGTTTTCAAGTTACCAGTTGTGCCATCACGTCATAACCACAATACCCTAATACATGTCAACTCAAATACTTCTTTCTTTTTTTTTTTTTTTTTAAGTAGATGTGTGAAGTTAAATCTCTGGGGCTTGCAGGAAATTGCCGTTCCGATGGTTTTCTCAGCGGTAAAACATTTTCTTTTCCCAGCTACTGACACAGAAACATCAGGAGACCTTAAGTGCCTGCTTCGACAGAGCAGAGCTGCAGTCTGAAGACCTGACCTGTGTCCCACTTTAGGGGGCTCATATCTGCAACTAATCCTGTTTACTTACTGAGTTCCTCCAGGGGTTTGAAGCCAATTAGATGTGGTCTCTAAATCCCTGAAAGTTGAAAAAGATCTTAATTTTATTTGGCAAGAGGCAGACCTCAGCTGAGTTACAGATTAGCTCTGACTAGCCTTGTTTATCAAACTGGACACCAAAACCAAGTTCATTTTCATAACAGGAAAAGAAAGTGAGCTTTATCCCCCTGCCCCTCGCCCTCTAAAATTATTTCATGCTAATAATTTCCTAAGACTGCCTACAGAAGAAAAGATGATGAAGAAACTCCAGATCCTCTCTCTGGACAGAGACTCTTTGACGCCTTGATCGCGCAGGTGCCTACTGTCGTTCCAAGCGAAAACAGGGCGGAGGGAAAGGCAGGGGGTGAAGTCACCCGCTCGTGTTACAAAACTCAACTCAAGTAAAATTAATGCAGAGTGCTCAGTACGCAGTTTTATAAACAGACCTGTGTTTTGAAGCCAGACATGTCGATCCGTTTTAAAGCGAGGCTTTTCTGTGCGCTCGGAAGGGACCAGAAGTCCCGACGAAACGGAAGAGCCTGAAGCGCATCCCACAGGCTGCTCTGAGTCACGGAAATGTCCAGCTTCAAATGTTTAAGTCAAGCACTCCTATTTTATTTTATTTTTTCTTTTCTGTAGAACTTTTGAAATCTGGGATTTGTGGGGTAAACGGACGTCCAGATGTAAGAAACGAAAGGTTGCAAAGCTCTGGATCAAATGTACCGTACAATACGTAAGTGCTCTAAGGGTGGAAGGAAAAGAAAATAATGCAGTGAATAAACTGTAGATTCAACCTCAAGATTTTAGTCAAATAACTTTGTGGCATTATATGCAAAAATCTCTCCATTAACATGGGAATGTAATATGTTCAATGTTAAGGCTGTAGTTGATGTTGTGTCTTCAAAGCTGCTTTTGTTTGTTTGTTTGTTTGTTTTAAGAGTTGTACATCTCAGCATTTTTACTGCTATTTAGTCGTGGCACCTACACTTTGTATGAGCAAAGATGGAGCAAGCTTCAATTTCGAATCTGAAATTGCTTTTTTTTAAGTTTATAGAAACATAGAAAGGAAATGTTTCTGAGTCAACAAAAAAAAAAGTGAACTGTGCTTGATTAAAGAAGAGTGAAAAATATCTCACCATCAAAAGAGAAGCACCTGCAGTGTTTTCAGCGTGCTTCTGTCAGAAGTGGGCAGGCTCGTGTAGGCTTTGTGTGAAAAATATTTGACATGGGAGCAACCGAATATTGTGGATCGAGTGTGGGCTTTGGGTTTTGGTTGGTTTTTTTTTCAGCTTCCAAGACGAATTTGTCTGCAGCCAGTTTCACAATTGGAATTGGCTGGTATCGAGCTAATGTTCCATTTCACAATCTAGTCTTTGTTTCAATTTGTGCCCATACGCCCATTAAAGTTCATGAACTATTAGACCTCAAATTGTTTCAATATTGTTTATTTTATTAAAGGTTTACATTGTCAAAAGTAGTAAAAGAGTAACTATCAATTCCAGTGCTGCTATACTACCAGGATAATTTGAATGGGTTTTATTTTTTAATACTTTCCAATGGCTAAAGTTTTTTAAAGCTGCTTTAGAAATAATATGAAGAAGACACGTGATACACATTGAAATAAATACTGAGGATTTTGTGTTCTGTTGTGTCTACTCACTGGACTTCCCAGTGTATTAGTTAATACCAGGCAAAAAGAAAGAGTCCTGATGACTGTTGATGATTTTATTTTATTAAAGAGCTAATGGAGTTTTCCCATCCTGACTGCAGAATAGTACAGTATTGTGGCTGCATTAGGTATAATGGTAGTTGGTAATACATTTATTAAGAAGCGTATTAGAAACATTGAATGTATATAAAAGCTTGAACTTCTCTAATAAAATCCTCTCCTCTCACTCCTGCATTTCTTTTGCAGTAATTCCTGCCTTTCCTATTCTTCATTACACTTTCACAAAATACTTTTTTTTGCCCTACAAAATGTCTTACAGACTTCCGTGCTCCAAGACTATGCTTCTGTGACAATTCATCCTCTGTCACTATGTGTGCACACACAGCTGACCGCTCCCAGCACATGCAAGTTAAAAAAGCAAAAACATAAAAAAAAAGGAGGGATACTTTTAAGGTTGGTCGGGTGTGGAAGGTCAGTGGACAACAAAGGAAGAGGTCAAGAAGTAGAAGGAAACAAAGGGATGACGGAAATATCTGCTTGGTTAAAGATGAGTGTTACCTGGAATTTGTTCATCTCCTGTCCTATCCCTTGAAAAAAAAAAAGGATGAAATAAGGGCAGAGTAAAAAAAAAAAGTCAGAGGCCCCACAATGACTCCTCACTGTAAAACTTTTGTCCTTTGCAAAACAGGAAATCCCTAGGAATCCGAAATAAATGCTTGATTTTGCTGTGTTCAATTTACTTGTTGTTAATTTGGTTTTCCTCCCTTTATTAAGACAATAGTAAAGGAAAATATTTTGCTTCTGGGGAAAAAAAAAAACCACAAACAAAAAACCTGTAAGATCACCTAAGATCTGTTCTAGATCAGTAACTTAGGAGCAGATGGAAAACCAAGAAAAAAACCTTGTAAGATAAGTACTCTGAAATCAGACCTTACACAGAGGACATTTCTTAACAGAACAAGCACAGGATCCACCAAAGGAGTAATGGGGCTCTCGAGGTAACAGAGAATATACAGACAGGGAAGGGGGCTGGAAGATACGGAGAATGACATTGGTATGTAAGAAAAAAATCTCGTGTTTCACGTGGTGCAGGAATTCACCCGAGATGGTCTGAAGAGTTTTAACTAAAGCCTGTTACAAATGTGTGCACTACATGACAACAATTACTAACAAATTTTCAATCGCAAAACTATTTGTAAGTCATTATAAAACTATCACCGTGAAAAGCTGGACGACTGGCTGTTGCGATCGGGGAGGATTTCACAAACAAGAGTAGGGCTGCGTTAATAAGGGACAATTCGGAAGAAGTTTCTCTAAACCCAGATGGGCAAAGAAACCACGAAGGTGATGCAGTTCCAAGAGTACAGAGTCAGCACCCCCCCATCCTTACCTGCACGCAGTCTCCCCAGCTGAGGTGCTGAGAGTCAGCTCTGCGTTAAGGACCGCATGCTCTGAGCCTGAGGCATGACACTGTGCTTGGCTGTGCACCTGTGCTCCACTTCACGAGCTTAGGAGTCCTAGTGCTTAAAAGTATAGTGAAGTAGCACGTTTGAAGCCTGTCTTTGCCCTCACCTCACCCCCAGCCCTGAATGATTCATTTGTATTATGAGTTTATGGCTCAATAGTATACAATAAATTAAGCCTCTTTTGGTTTATGACCATAAAAATTCTTTCTCACTGCAAAAGCCCAGCTTTGTTTTCCATTCCTCTCTCTCTTTCAAACAAGGCTGAATACAAGAACGACAAAAGAGCTAATTTCATAATCTGTGTTTGGTTTCAGTCACACTCCTATACTAAGTGAATGCAGCTTCGTCACGCCATGAAATCTCTTTCAAGAAGTTACACAGCATTAAGAATTCCAGGCGAGAACAGTATATTTTTATAATTTAAATAGCATATTTTTGTTTTCCTTTTTTTTTTTTTCCTTCTGAATATTTGAATTTGAATTATCACCAGCATAAATGTACATAAGCAGATATCCTATATCCAGTACATTTGGGTGATGTATGTATGGTAACGTAGTTTGTCAGTTTATCATCAGTTAATATGATTCTGTTGTTCTTTGTCTTCTGAAGTGTTATAAGAACATGCTGCCATTAAACTTTCCATGTCTGTCTAGTTAATATTGTGGAAAAAAAAAAATAATAAAGCACACTGTGAGTTACTTGTTCTGCATTTGCATTGTTTCAGATTTGTTGATAAAAACCTCCTCAAACGTGTGGAGTGTAATTGCACAAATGAAATGTAACGTTTCCTTCCTGATCGTTCAGTTGACACGTTCTGCTCAATATTGGCTGGTATTCACCAGCCTTCCTCTGTGCCTGGAGGTGCAATAAGCCGGGTTTGATAAGCTGCTGCTGCGTGAAACACAATCCACAGGTGTTGTACCGCGTGCTTTGGGACCCAAGGACGGTGTCGCCCATTCTGCTGTCCCATACATCTAATCTCTTGTGGAAAGGGCAGCAAGACTCTCCTGTTTATTTGCTAAAACTACTTCTTGTCCTTCTAAAAAAGAGATGGGAAAAGATGTTAGCAAGTTTTGACAGGTGAAAAAGAAGCATTTTTGTTAACTGTTGAAGGTTTGTTACAGTTGTGCTTGGTTTGCAGCAGGTATTTAGGTATTTTGCTTCTTAAAGGCTCATACTAACAGTCCCTCAAACCGCAGTTGTGGCTTTAGTGCACGTAGAACATGCACTAGATGAGCTCAGGGAATGAGTATTTAACTGCCCTAAGAATTAACCCAGCTTCTTGAGTGGGTTTTGCAGTCTGGTGTGTGCAGCGTGCTGTCACGGCTGCACGTGCTGTGAGTGCCTTGAGTTAGCAGTTTAATGCCTTTCAAGGACAATTCAGACATGTATAAAACATCTACCTCTCTGTGAGATGGTGGAAGAAGTCAGCCTGAAACCAAAAGGAGAAGGAACAGCAGAAGAACACAACTGATAGACTGTGTCCTCTGGGATTAAACTGTCATCCAGCAGAGAGCAAGGCTATTATATCCTTTGCAGGGCAAAAGGTAAGCAAATTTGCAGTTCTGAAAATGCTGCTGTTTTCCCTCATTATTCTGTGAGACTAAGAAAGAGGAAAAGGACTTGGAGGAAAAATAGCCTCAGCCCTTTTTTTTTTTTTTCTAGTGAAAACAAAGGAAAGCGGGATTAAGTTTCCCTAGGGAGACAAACTGATTTCAACAAAACCAGGTAAATTAGTTCGGCGATTCTAGTCCTAGTCAGGTGACTCCAGCTTTCCTAAAAAGCTAACAGTGTAGCACCCATGATTAAATGCCTGCCTTACCACTGGGACCAAGCACAGTCAACAGATGGGGACAACAGAAGAGGTCTGGGTAAAGACCAAATGAATGTTGGGCCTGATAACTAAGGAGGGGTTTGGCTGTCAGACATTTGGCAGGAGCACCTTTAAAACACGTTTTGCTGGGCCCAAACCAGAAAGCTCGCTTCTCAAAACGTGCTCAAGTGTTTTCGGGCACTGTAAGTGTCCACAGAAGCTTACAGTGCTGGCAGTGCACTGCAGTCCCTCTGCAGCGGCAGGCTCTGAGTCCTGTAGTACCTATAGCTCCCACTTTTGTCCTCCAAGCTCATTAAATATTTAACAGGAGACTGCAAATGACAGAAAGTGAGGTTTATTCCAGTATGAAGAGCCAGATGATGACTGTACGCCATGTAAGTTTCACATAACACCTGACCCTAAGACGAGTTCACGTTCTGCTTGCGAGTAACTTTTTGTTACCAAGAACTGCCTTTGAGTACTGAATATGTCCAGAATGGCTCTCTAAAAACTCAAAAGGATAAATATGCAAATCAGTAGGAACCATCAGGATCTAATTTTGTCAGGACTTCTCAAAGTGCAGGCACTCTCCTTGCTATCCTGCCAGATACTGAAAAGTGTTTCTGGATTAGTTCAACCAGAAGATATCTCTTCCATTCCTATGGGGATACCTCTGGTGGTACTGACTTGTGCAACTCAATTTAAATGTACCAAGTTGCCTCTTGGACATCCTGGAGAAATGTATTAGCATCCTCTCTTCTGCATGTACCCTCCCGAACTCCATTGCAATCATGACCACAACAGTGGGAATGCAGTGCCTTGATTATAGTGAGAAGCTCTGAAACCTGCACTGTTCTGGTCATGCAGATAAAAATGTGCATCTGGAGCAGACAGCACTGGCATAAAGCTTTCTAAAGCCACAGATGACAGAGATAAAAGCCAGACAATCTGTTTATTTGGAGGTGACATGGAACCTCCTTCCTTTCCTTTGTCCACCTGATAAGTTACAGACACCTGCCTGCCTGTGTGGTCAGAGATGCTTTCCAATGCCCTAGTTAGTCATTTTCTTGAGGTCACCTGGAATTTCATGTGAGTTTAAAGCCCTCTGCACCCATACATTCCCATTCTAAAAGACTACTGATCCTAAATACATTCATTAAGTAGACTTTTCCCTTTCCCACCTGTGCCCTCCAGGATATTACTGTTATCACCTCTCTGGGAACACTAAAGACCCTTTGGCAGATAAGGTGTAATGTATGTGGGTGATACTATTAGTGGATTATCGACAATAATGTCCAGTGTATGTGTCTTGGGCTATGCTACTGTGATCACAAGCACTGTGGTGTCTCTGCATTTCTAGACCACTGAGTTGGGAGAGTTTCATCCAGATTATGAAGAGACACCTGATGCCGTTTCTGTCAAAGCAGCCACAGCCCATGCTAAGATGCTTACTCAGGCTATAGAGGGATGAATGACACCCGATCCAGCATTATCTAGTTAGAATTGCACAAACAGGCTTTATTCCATTCACTGCAAGGCCCTGTGGCAGCAAGCTAACTTATAGGGGAAAGTACATGTAGTCAACTTGACCCAACAGGGGTTACACTGGAGCAGCACTTTGTGTAATGCAATTATGTGCACGCCTGTCATGCAACTGCTTCATATTCCTTCAAAAACTGCTCTTTCAGTCAGCCATCATGAATCCCACAACTGGATTTATTGTGCCACTGAAGCACAATGAGCTTCACGTCTCATACACGTGAACTGACAAGCATGTCTGATGCCAACACATGAAAGAATAATACATGCAGACTATTACTGATGGAGGCCACAAGGTTATTCGTTCACATTGAGGTGGCAACAGCTTTGATAGACCCTTAATCTTTGTCTTTGTTGGGGCAACTACATCAGAATTGTGAAAGGAGAAATTGCTGCATTCACCACTAAAACAGACGAAAAACCAGACAGGCCATTATTGCTGCAGTGGTAATAATCATCCCTGATTTACTGAAAGCAACTCACTTGGTAAAAAGCCTCTTGCTCTCTTCTAGGGTTCAACCCTCCAAGACACTTGCGTGACAGCAGGTACACCTAGTTGTTTGAGCATGCTTAGCATCATTCAAACTCTGATTTCACAGAATCAGAGAATGGTTTGGGTTGGGAGGGGTATTCAAAGTCATCCAGTCCACATCCCATGCCATGAGCAAGGATATTTTCCACTACATCGGGTTGCACAAAGCTCTGTCCAACCTGACCCTGAACACTTTCAGGGATGGGGCATCCACAACTTCTTGTGGGCAGCGTGTTCAGTGCCACCCTCACCATCAAGAACTTCTTCCATATGTCCAATCTAAACCTACCCTCTTTCAGTTTGAACCATTACCCCGTGTCCTGTCACAATCTTACACATCTCAAATCTTAACCTCAAAACTATATGAAAGGGGAAAAAAAAATAATACATTGACACTGTGGCTCCTGAATAGTTTGGAAAGAAAACAGCAGAAGGCTGGAAACTGAACCCATGAGCTACGTGACAGGAGGCAAAGCAGTTTGGAAACGCACATCCCTCAGGGCATTGTCACTGGGAAATGCTGAAGGGCATCATGGCTCCATACCTGTTACTGTGTGATCACACAGCACTGCAAACAGCAAATCAAAGTGACTTTGGCCAGACAGCTCCTCCTCCTGACCTGGGCCACATCCACTACCCTCCTCCCACCAACAACCGAGGAACCCACCAGCAGTAAAAAACACATGGACCAACCTCAAACACAAGTTTTGGCAAGATGGCTGTTGTAGGGCAAAGATGCCAGCACCTTGTGATAGACCTATCAGGCAGAGGAGAAGCCACAGTGCTGCAGGTATCATTGCTGTTGCTTTTCAGCAGGATCCAGGGCACGGTACTGTACAAGGCTTGCATCAGAGGCTGCTGCTCCACCGTCCAGGCGGCGTGGCCTGGAAGGGACCACTGCCTCCGCTGCTCTGTCCTCTGATAATTTTGCTCGAAGCCAAAACTGGCAGCGAACCAAGGTGTTCTCTCACGAGACTGTAAATTAATGTTGCTGAAGGAAGCTGGCTGGCAGTTCATGTGGCTCTGGGTTTGCTTTCCATCTGGTGTCCGACTTGTGACTCCCTGTGCAGCGAGGAATAAAACAGGTGAGGTGCCTGGGCCACTCAACACTCCTTACACATTACTAATTTACTTTCACCCAGGCCTTTATTAAAAAAAAAAAAACAACAAAATCTCTGATCTTGCTCCAGTTTTGAAATGTTTTAGGGTATTTTTTTTTTCATTTAAAAAAGCAGCTGTTATTTCTCTCCAGGCCTTGCAAACATTCTTCCCATTAAATAACTCATTTGCTCCTAGCAGCAGGCACAGCTCCCTCCAACACACAGCTCTAAAAGAAGCTGATACATTTTATGCTTAAAAAACATGGCTGGGTAAAAGAAACAGATGCATTTTAAACAAAGGTGCTCATTTTCAGCTCCTCCTCGCTCCTTTGCCTCACAGACAAGATGTCTAATAAGCCCTTCACTCTAGCAGCTGACTCTTAAATCAGCATGATGAATTGGCCCAGTATTTTCATTAGGGACATAAAATCAATCTTTAACTGAGGACAAATAGCACTGCTTCCAGCTACATCCAAGGCACAGCTTCCAGTTCTGGAATTAGATGTCAATCCTTTTACTTTGGGACTGCCTCCTTGTTTTCTGCCAATGTGGAAGGCAAAAGAAAGGCCAGTCCAGAGGTCATAAAAGGTGTATAAAAAGAAAAAAAAACCAAGCTGTGTAGATACCTCCAACAAGAGATGAGACAGCATCTGGGGTTCACATAGGTCTAGGCTCCTGTCCACACCACATACTTTTCAAAGCATGCTACCAACTCGAGAACTACTCCCATCGCCATCTAACAGGAAACTCCCATTAGTTTCAACTGGAGCTTGGAAGACGTGTTTTACTACTTGCACTGGAAGTGAAGCCATTGACAGCTGCAGAACAGCTTCAACTGCTGAGTGAGGTTATTTAAGTGCCTGAGAAAAGCATGGATCTTTCTTAATACATCTTTACCTTTCTTAAATTCAGGTTGACTGAGGTGGGGAGCTCTGTTGCTGGAAAAAAAGAACAGAGGACCATCCCAAGTACTGCTTATCCCTTAAAAGGACAAAACCCCAGCTCTCCCTTTAGAATACTTGCAAGCCCCTTTGAAAGTAACACTGAAATCTGTAATACTAGGCAGGTACTAGGGAAATGAAACGTGATACCTGGCTGTGACATGTGTCACAGGTGAGCACACCACGTGTACACACAGACCTACCCTGGTCTAAGTTATATATGTTTCTTTGCTGATTTTGCATACTTGAGAAGTGACATTTTGCCTCGTGCTTCGTCAAGTCTTTCTGGAAGTAATTTCTCTGTGCATCTCGTATCTTTCACCAACAAGCACAGGATCAAATCATCTCCATTTATTTACCCTAAAATGTTCAAATTCTCTCCTACAGGAGAAACTTTATTAAAAATAACCAAAGTCCCTGGTTCCTTTAATTTTCTTCAATGCAGTAGTTCAGTTGGAAAGGATTAGCTAGTCAAAAAATATGTCAGTTTTGGCAAAGGGAAGTACACACACCCACATTAAAAAAACCCACCCTGTCCTTCATTTTCAACTGTACATCCACTGCCGAGTCTTCCTTTTAATTACAGCTGACAATTGCACAGATGTCTCCAATGCAGTTCGCTCATAAAGACACATTCATCGCCACGAGATACATGACAGACTTCGCACTTAACAGTTGTCAACATAACTTCATTAATGTGTCTTGAGCATCCACTTGCCCACCCCCCACCCACTAGCAAAACCAAAATTAAAACCCGCTTTTCTTCTGTCATCACGTCCTCCAACTGAGCCGTCACCACTCACTCGAGTGTGAGGAAAATAAGTCACCACTTTTTCCGTCCTCTTCAACAACTCCTGCTCCTTCCAACACAAGCAGTGTACAAACAAGCTGAGAGGCATAAATGAAGGAAGCCGTTCTCGCTTCCCACAGACCACATCTATTTCTCTCGCTGACCCCATCCAATTAGGTGGTATGATTCACCAGTGACTGGTAGCACAAACATACATTCACGTCTTGAGTTCTGTCAAAACATTACAAAATTAGACAGCAGCCACCGTTGTCATTTTAATGATGTGCCCGTGATGACTGCAGCTAGCAAAACAAATGTTCCAGCATTATACAAGACCTTTTAAGTATTCCCTACAAAAATAAGCTTGTGTACTTAGAAGGCAACTGAGAGGTAGAGATCACTCACAAAAAAAAAAAGTATCTTTACTAGGTAGAAGAGACCTAAATGCTCTCACTATGAATGTCAGGCAAGATTATCCTATGCACCCGTGGGGCAGCAGCCCCAAATGGAAACAACAGAAGCTATAGGGCTCTAAGGATAAAGAATGCCCCTTATTTCATATTTGTCTAAGCAGAAGCTGAGCATATGATGGAACATGTCTAGAGATGGAACTATCTGAACTATCTGAAAACAAGAAATGTTAACAGATTTAATTTTTCAAGTAAAGACATTTATCAGTCATAACTACTTGTGACTCATGCTGAGATTACGTTTTATAGTAGAACAACCAATTAAACCACCTGTTTGTGTCAGCATTGAGAAGACTGATAACCTGCACACATTAACTTTCATGTAAAGGTCTTGACAGCAATAACCAGGGACTTGTTTACAACTCTGCTCATTTTTCATACTCTCACAGAAACACAAAACAAACTGTTCAACTCTGGTACTTCTTTGTGATTACTTGAACTGAGGGAGAAACGTAATGTACAGTGAGTTCAAGTAGGATTTGATAGGTCTTTCATACTCTGCCCAGATGGGTTTGTTGAATCTCTTTCTCTAGAGACATTCAAAACCCACCTGGATGGGTTCCTGTGTGACCTACTCTAGGTGGTCCTGCTGTGGCAGGGAGGTTGGACCAGATGATCTTTCGAGGTCCTTCCAACCTTTAAGATTCTGTGGTATTGGGCTTTGGATTTTGCAAGATGTTTGCATCTTTAAATCATAGCTGGAACTAAGGGTGTTGTGAGCATTGTAATGGTCAAGCCTTTGGTGACGTTCAGAGCCAGGAGAGCACTACAACCTGAAGGCAATATAAATGCTAGCAGGTAGGACACAAGCAGAAGAAAATTTCCCTCCTTATTGCAATTTGGCATAAAAGAGAGTCCCTTTGAGTCCCTCCACTGATGTCTCACTCTGCTTCTTTGTTGGCTCGCTTCTTTTGCACTTCAGACATGTGTACATACATAGCTATAAATTAAGACCCCTGCACTGATGAATGTCCTCCTTATTGTCAGACAGGTCTCCCCACCACTGGGCAGTATAGAGGGCATATACTATCACAGGTAAGTGCCCTCCTGAAACAATCCATGTTGTGAGTCAACTTTTTTTTCCTGAGTTTTTCTCTCTCCTCCAGCCCCACCGACCTTGTTTGATCAGAAGATGGAATATGATTAGGGAAGGAAATTGTACAGCTGGAAGTTCCCCAGGAAACCTTGGAATAGCTCTCTGGTGGAAGAAAAATATCCAATAAAGTTATAAAATCACTTCTAAAACAGATACATCGGGAGTCCTGTGTCCAGTTCTGGGCTCCCCAGTTCAAGAGAGACAGGGAACTGCTGGAAAGAGTCCAGCAAAAGGCTACCAAGATGATCAGGGAACTGGAGCATCTTCCTTATGAGGAAAGGCTGAGACACCTGAGACTGTTTAGCCTCAAGAAGAGAAGGCTGAGAGGGGACCTTATCAATGCTCATATATACCTAAAGGATGAGTGTTGAGGGGATGGGGACAGTCTCTTCTTCTGTCATGCCCGGTGACAGGAGAAGGGGTAATGGGCACAAGCTGGAATACAGGAAGTTCAGCTTAAGCACAAGGAAAAACCTCTTTGCTGTTCAGGTAAGGGAGCCCTGGCACAGCCTCCCAAAGGAGGGTGTGGAGTCTCCTTCTCCAGAGGTTTCCAAACTCACTTGGATGCATTTCTGTGTGCCCTGATCCAGGTCAACTTGCTTTAGCAGGAGCTTGAACTGGGTGATCTCTAGAGCTCCCTTCCAATCCTGATCATTCTGTGATTCTGTCTGTATTGCAGGAAGCATTTGTGATGTAAACATACGTAGGCAATACAGCAAGACAAATTCAAGTTCTGGCAAATGAAGACTTTCTCTTACCATATATACTCTACCAAGTACAAAATTCAAAACCACGCAGGAGAGAAAAAAAGCAGTGATACTGACAGAAGTGTTTGCTTTGGTTCTTTATTAAATGTATTTATTTTGCCAAAAAATCCATCTAAATGCAAAAGCTTAATACAACGTTAACCATGGTGCTGCTATTCTACCTGTAAAATCAGTTTCACGCTTCTGAATATTTAAAGAATAGTGCAGCAATTATGCAATTACATCTTAATGTCAGCTTTGAAATGAAGGGGGGAAAATGACTCCTGTATGCCTCACAGAAACAAGTAATTGCTTTAAATCCATCTTCCTTGAAAAGAGGCTGTAAAGTCTCGGTTTCAATAGAGACAGATGAATCTTATTCAATTTGTCTGGTTTCTAATTATTAAGATAATTCATAATAAAAAGCTGGAGGGGGGAGAATTAGGTGCTTGGGAAGGATATTTGGACATGCATCAACCACCCAAATGGACTGAGATCAGATGAAAAAGAGAGAACAGAACAGCTATTAAACTTCTGCCTAGTCTTCACTGGGGCTGTTATAAACTTTGAGTACAGCTGCACTTAATGAGTTTGTGTAAAAGCAGACATCACACAAATGGGAGAAAGTAGGAACTTCATCCAATTAGATAAGAGAATTGGCCAGCAGCCTCTAATGAACTGAAAAGCTTTTCCAACTTTAGGGGTGAGAGCTAATTATAACTCTATTTGTATGTGTGTGCTACTAAATTATTAAGAAATATTGTGCTGTCAAAAAACTATGTCATACCCACTGACTTGATTATTACTGATAGAGCATTTGCCAGAGACAGGATTGGAAAGTGATTAGCTTTGATAGCAAGAGAAGTCATTCTACCATCAGACTTCAGGGTGCAAATGGTTTCTCTTCTTGAGTTTCTCCCAAAGCCTGGGAAACAGAGTGGGGTGGCAAAGAATTTCTTGTTGGTAGTGAGGACGCAGCACGAAGACATGCTGACATGGATGAATGCCTGTTCAAAAAAAGGTAACTCAAGAGATGTTTCACTGTTGAAACTAAAACAGAAAGCGGGGGATTTTTTTCCTTTATCTACTTAACACATAATAAGATGAAGAATCATAGCTGGACATGAATGGTCAGATGGTCAGAAAGGTTCTCACTGTTTCTTCATAACAATAAGTACCTTGTCTCGGGGGTAGACTAAGCTATGGAGGAGGCAAGGAAACGATATTCCTTCTGCTCGTTCTTCCTCACTGCCAAGCACACCTCCTTAGCACACTAAACTAGAACTACTTAGCGTGTGCAACTCCCAGCAGCCATTGCCCAAAGAGCTTTCTTGTCTCTGTGGACAAGTAGGTCCTCCAGGCAACACTGTCCATCAAGTCAGGCAATTTTCAAGAAACAAATAACATTTTAGGTAAGGAGAAAAAAGTGTGAGAGGGTAAAGGTACCACAGCAAGTACTGTGCAAGTACATGCTGAAGGTAGCAGGGAGGGGAAGTGAAATTAGAGAATGTATTAACTGAATATTAGAAAACAGGTTCAAACTCCAGACCCTGCTGTTCTGCTTCACTCTTCTCTAAAACAAGTACTTATGGGCATTGCCAAATGGTGTCACTCCAAACAGCCTGATACCTAAGCTCTATGCTTGCCGACAACCTGTGTGACTGTGATTATGAGCATCAAGTGTAGCTTGGTTTTCTTTTCAGGGCTAGGTAGAGACACTGTGACTCTCTGGAAGAAGCCAGAAAAACAAGACCGAAAAAAACCCCCAAGAGCAGGCAGAGCACACTGGAAGGCTGCGACTGCTAATGGGACAGCAGGGGTGAAAGACTCACATATGGGATTAAAAAGGGCAGTGGGAAGAGTCCAGAGGAGTGCTGTGTTTGAATGCATCCAATCCATACTTCCAAATGAATATATTTTAATTAAATTCTCCTAGAAGCAAATAAACTAATTAACTTAGATTCATATCATCAATAAGACAACAGAGCCAGAAACATCTCAAGAGACTTACAGCAATCTTTTGAACTTTGAATGAAGGCTTCCAGTGCAGCTCCTAAAACTAACACAGACAAGAGAGGTTTAAGGCTTCTAAACACAAATCCAGCATGTCAGTTTTGAAATGCTAAATGAAAGCAGCGGCGCATTATTAAACGAAAAGCAAATCACCAAGAAATCAGCTTTGAAGGATCAGCTGAGCTGCCGCATTGTACTCGCAAGGAAAATTACCCAGCAGCTTTTTCTGAATCAAGAAACCCGAAATCAGTTTTGCTTAGTGAATGCAGGAGCCAAACTCTTCTATTGTGAAGGTTTCAATAGATGCTCGAATAACTTGGGCAGCGTGGAGGGGGAAGGGTGTCTCTGACCCAGTTTTGAGGTTGCAGCGTCGCTTGGGTGATGGTGGTACGAGCGTTCACAGCAGAAGCTCTTTTCTTTAATTTCTCTCTCCTGCTTGCCCACCATGGCTTTGTTTAAATAAGCCACAGATGTTATCGTGGGCTCAAGAATAAGATTAATTGAGCTTAATGATTGCTGGCAACTTCTTATATGCATTCAGCTGGTGATGTCTTCGAGTGTAGAGGCCCTTTATGCAGCGTGAGAGGAAAATTTGCTTTCTTCTTTGGCTTTCTTGTTTCATAGCTGTTTTGAAAGTAGAGTTCTCATTTCTTCCCAGCATCTTTGCCCAAAACCTCTCAACATGCCATGAAAAATTTTGAAGGTCAGACTTTCTTTACACAGTGAAATCTCGATGATCGTTTTTTTCCTAGGTTCTGCACCAAGAAGTTTCTTGTTACTTCTCATGCCACTGATCACTGAGAAGAGGCAACTGCTCCTTTTTGTAGAGCAACAAAAGTCTACTGAGGCAGGGAACTGGGCTCCTGAGCAAGGGAACTGATGCCTGAAAGAAAGGCTGCACATGCACAGGAGGCAGGGGAACTGGGAGTCCACAGGTGCAGGTGTGTAAGGACAGTGTCCTTGCCAGGCACTCGAGGAAGAGGTGTGACAGGTGAACTGGGAGGAAAAGCCTGAAAATTTGAGAAGCTAAATCCAAAGGATCCAAAGGATGGCAAGCTCTTCCCACAGCAAGGACTGAAATACATTCACAAGTCTGAATATCCACAATAATAATTTTCTCTTTAAAAAGCCCTCCCTGCTAGCCACGTTTCAATCTGGCTTTCAACCGATCCGGAACTATTATGAACTCTCACTTGTCTGCTTTGATATGTCACAAGCCATCAGTAGCCTGACAGTTTTCTGGCAGACTTTCAAACCTCTTCAAAATTACAAAATCAGCCTTGCTTCTAGTGCTTCCTCCACTTCCAGCTCCTAAACTAAAAGGGGCTTGAAAAAGAGCAGAATGAAAGTAGAGCTCACCAATGTCCCAATTAAGAATGTTGTAACTGAAAAGTTACACTATCAAAAGCCATGGAATAAAGGAGAAACAAAAAGCAGGAATGTTTTTATGTCAGCTTGTAGGCTGCACGTCAGCGTGTGCTACAGCAGGCATAACCAGCCCTTGGGAAGCACACAAATAACAGACTGGGATTACACCAGGACTCCCAGCATGGGTGCATGAATTTGGGAGCTACTTGTGCAGGTGAACCTGCTTTAGCAGGGAGTTGGACTGGATCATCTCTAAAGGTCCCTTCCAATCCTGAATATTCTGTGGTACTGTGATTGTGCACAATCCAAACCCAAGCAGAAGGGAGTGAGGCAGCAAAAGCTGCTAAGGAGATCCCTGTTCTATCCTGTTGGACAGTAAAGCAACCAAAGACTGTCTTCAGCCACAAGACCTCTTCCCAGCTCTAACTTTCCTTGGCTAAGGAGTGTTGTTCAAAGTGCTGGTGCACATCTTTTTAGGGTTAAGGAGATTAGTCACTCCTGCACTAGTCACATACTCAAAAAAATAGAAAGAGATTGATTGGAACATTTACACTGTAAACCTAACACCTTTTTGGGTTGAGTGCAACAACTTTTACTTCACTTTCTCAAAACACGTGCATTTTCTGCAAACATTTTGTGTTATTTCAAAACACCTGTTTGTTAAGAAAATACTGATGGTTAAACTTTTGACCGTTTCTAATGATAACTTCTTCATGATAAATGCAGCACTTTCCTGGAAAGCATAATCTAGTGTATGAACTTCAGGACTGTTACGTTTGCTCAAGTGACAGATGCATATTTCCCCTCTGCTGCCAGAGACTTCTCTCTTGGCTTTGGGCTGTTCATTTTGCCTCTGTGCTCTTCAAACACAGCTATAAAATGGGTATTATGGCAACTCGTACCTTACAGAAGCACCATGGGCATAAAACCACTCATTATTGTGAAGATCTTGCATACTGTGGAGGAAAAAGCTATAGAATATGTAATAACCCACAATAATGAGGCTTTAGAAAGTGCTGCAGAGGATGATAGACTGAACTGTGACGAGCAGCTGAGCCAAGCATTGTTATTTCCTGAACAACCAAAGCCTGAAGATTCTCTTCATGTTGCAAATAGCACCACAAGATCTCTAATGGATTACAGATAGGCAGGGCTTCTGTTTTTTATATCTCAAGCAGAAGATAACAATAATTCTGCAGCTTTAAGGGTTAAAACTATACAACGGGTCAAACAGACAAAAAGGGAAAGCAGCCAGTACCCTAGAGTCAAGACCTACAGAATACACACCATCATTTCTAAAGCACTTTAATTCTATTTTCCGCAGACAAAAGCAGGCTAATGGCATGTGAAGAGTTCCCTGCCCGATTCAGTATGCCTGTGACTTTGAAGCTGGACATTTGTAGCTCCCCTCCTGTAATTCAAAGCGTGTTTTCGAATGCAGACTTAGCTAAAACCCTTTCTTGACAAGGATCGATATAATTTACCTGCTAGTCTTTGACACTCCTTGCCCAGTCTAGTTGCCTTCACGTGCCAGAGCTCCCTTCACATACCAGAGCTGAGCTGACCATGGCGAGGCCAGTGGCTTCCTGGTGCTAACAGGGAACAGCCAAGATCCCAGGGCCCTCCTCTTCCAGGGATTATCAGCAATACCTGATATTGGAGCTGGTGGGGACTGGGGAAAAAAAGAGAGAAAAACTGAGAAAAATGGCTCAGATAATTAAGGGCTAAAGAATGGCAGATGAAACTAAAAATAGTCCCTGCAGCAGTTGTAAAGGAAATTCGTTTGACAGGAGGCTGCTTCTTTTGTCAAGAGTGGTTTGTTATGCAAGAGACGATACCAACACCGGCTCCTCTTATCTTGGTTGTCAGTTTAACTGACAAAAAGGAGCAGGGGTTAACATGCTGGAGCCACAGCCAGTCTTAACATTTGTTTGTTTTCATGCATGTGAGTGTTTTAAGAGGCAGCCCAGGGATTAATACTGACCAGAAACTGTGGTGACAGCTCAGTTAAGCAATTGCACAAAAATCTTAAGAGTATCTACTTGTTATTAAAGGCAACAATTAAGCCCCAGCAGGAGACAACTTTGCCTCTACACTGCTCTTCCAGTGCTAAAGGTAAACCACCCAAAAGACACAGAGCCTTCTGGATGCAAGAAAGTGTAAAATCAAAATGAACAAAGTTGTTTCATTTTCTCCCTGCTCCTTCCTGATGCTGAGCCCTCAGCAGCATTTACACCTCTACATACAAAGGTAAGAGGTAGGAAGGAAGAGGCTTTAAAAGACATCAACTTAACATCTGTTCTCTGACAGAAGTCACTGTAAAACCTGGAGGAGAAGAGGGAAAAATGCCTACAGGAAAGCAGGTGAGCCTCTATGTTCCTCATTAGTGTGCCTTATGGCGTGCCTCCAAGCTTTTAGAGAGCCTGGTGGTCACAGCTGCCAATATCTGCTGGTGAGGAGGTAAGCAAATCAGTCTGTCCAAGTTAAACAAGTAAAGGCCAGGACTTTGAAAAAACCCAGGAGACACACACATGCACAGACACAATATGTGGCAGTGACCAGTTGAGTAGGATACAGATGCAAGGGAAAACGACTCTTTTTAGTCTTCTCTCCATCAGACTTTCCTGAAACTTTGATTTTTAGACCAAGTGTGCCACACGACACCATGAGTTAGTTGAAAATGGGACACTCATGAAAGCTTCTCTATTCTTCTTTTCTGAGGAAATGCTCAGCAGCACAAAGACAACAATACAAAACTCCTGTCTCCTTGGTGGATAACTGAAGTCATCCCCTCTGCCTACCAAAATGTTTGGTAGAAAAGTAATCAGCAGAACATAAGATAAATTGATGGAAAGGCCCTATTGAAAGGTAGATTGCAGCTTTGTACTCCAGGTTGAAAATGTGCACCGGGTTGAAACACCGTGGGCTTCCTTTGTAAACTAACATAGAAAAACATGATCTCTTTCCCACTTGGTGCGGGGAGACCTCGTTGGTGGATTCTGCCCTGCACCAGACCCACCTGCCATGAACTGCTCGGGCCACAGGATGCCACTGTTGCGTTTCTTTTTTAGGAGGTCAAAAGAAACCGCAACAAATCATTTCATGAACTGGACACTCATATTTGATGCCTCTTTCCCCTTCTTTGTGCACACAATTGCCAACATTACAGCCCCAGACAGACCAACCAGATGTAAATAGCTCCGAGCTGCACAGGGTTATGTGTTTTGATCAGGAACAAAATGTTTGGATACCTTTTAAGGCTAGATTGCTGAACCTAGCATCTCCATGCCTTCATAAATTTTCTGTGAACAAAACAATCTTTCCAGTGTCTGCCAGGAGTGTTGACTCCAACCCTGATAGTTTTGACCACAAAACAAATACCCCATTATTGGATTTTATCTGCGTCCAGATGAGGAAAGAAAAACACTAGATGGAGGAGTAGATTAAGTGTGAGAGAAGGCAGACTGCTCGTAATTCCTACCTCTTTTAAAAGAGGCAAGAGCTCCTACTATGTTAATAAAACTTCATAAATATTTTACTAATATAAAATGGAATGTAATGTATTCATGCCAGGAGACAGGGAAGTGGTGTGAGCTCCCAGATTGCTCTTCTTGCTGCAGATTTGTGCAATTTGCAAGCCAGCACCCAGCATCTTAAGTCCAGAACTACCGAGGCCTTCAGATCAGTCAAGACAAAGGCATGTCACAAAGGTCCACCAGTGTGAATTTTGAGACAGTCCAGACTGCCAACATCTGCACAAGGTTTAAATGTCCCTTCAAAGCAAATTTCAGTCCTGAAACACTTTTCCGTTCAAGTGTTAAATTACTGTAGAAAACCGAGTATGGAATTTCAGATAGTCTCCAAGATCTACTCAGACAGGGTTTCCCCCAAGTTCAACACAACACAGATGGAGTTCGAGAGAAAAGACTGTTAAGAGATGAGGGAGAATCTTTAATGCTAACAGTTTCTCAGGTTTCAAAAGCCATTTTGGTTTTGCTCATCATTTCAGAAAGGGAAAAATGGCTTCAGCCTACTACAGCTTCACTTAAGAACAGGAAAAAAGAAAATGAACGATAAGGTTTCAGACACAGCTTGGGTGGCCAGCGACAGCAAAACCTAAAGAAAGTCGGCATGAAAGTGGCAGCTGTGGTGATGCAGAGCATTACTGAGAGTGGTGTTACAGCTCTATACTTCAGACTGTTGTAAATATTGAAGGGGCCCATAGATAACAGTCTTTCGTGATTCAAGGCTTCAATAGAAACATCCTCGCTGCCTTCAGCCTGTTTTAGATGTGTCCCAAAAGCTGACTGTTCCCCAGCCAGAGTGTAGATTCAGTGTGACAAAAATGCCACTTTTCAGAAAACCATGTTGTAAGATCTTTGAATCAGAACTAGGCAATGACTCAGAAGATTCTGGGAAGGTCTCAGCCTTAGAAAAGCAACAACTACCAACCAAACAATTCACACATTACCAAAGACATTGAAAAAAAAAAAAAGGAGCCTAGAGATGGTTTCCAATGCTTTTAAAATAAGTATTTGTAGTAGCACAGGTGTGATATTGATATGAAATCAGTCATGACTGTTTACATTTCTTTTGCTGAAGCAGTATTTGGTGTTCTGATGTGTTGGTTTTTTTTTTTCCATTAGGACAGAAAATAAAATGACCAACACATAACCAATTACTTTCCAAACTGAATTTACCTCCCGTTCCAAAGACCAGGGATTTCAAAATCTCTTTAAAAAGAAAAAAAAAAAAAAAAAGAAATAAAAAGAAGCCTTCAACCCAAATTCTTTTATTGTTGCTTATAACAATAAACAACAGACTTCACGTAAAAGCAACACCAAGAGAGTAGAAAAATAAATGTTCCAAAGCTAATTTTAGCCCTGCTGATCTCAGGAGCTTAGTGTTCCTGTCAAACTAAACAGAATCCGATGGTTCCCTGCCTGGATGGCTGGAGAAATCTCTCCCTAGAGATCTGTTTATGGCACCTTGTACCCTATACCTAGATTGTTTTTTAGGGTTTTCTTGTTTTGTTCTGTTATACTGGAGCAAGTATCCAGGACTGCATTGATCCAAGTCACAGATGTGACCTACTCAAATAAATTACACGGAGGAAGAAAACAAAAATCAATCAAAATGTTTCACACTTCGTTTTCTGTAAATCAGTCCCTATGGAATCCCTCATCTAGCCAAAATCCAGTCTCAACAGTTATTTCTAGTAAAAGAAGAAACTGCTGACATAATCAAGTGTATCTTTGATACAGATCTGCCTACTTTCATACAACACAGCATCCTTTTACCTGCAACAAGGTAAGAACAAAAAGGACATATTTTTCCTTGATGTCTCTCATCCAAACTCAAGCAGTACCGTATCCAAACCCTTCATGAGCTCTTTCTACTTTTTCTTCGTCTTGGAGATGTAGTTCTACTGCTCCCTCTGGCTGTTACTCCCTTATCAGCACCATTTTCTGCGGCTGGTTTCACTGCTTCTATGTCATATACAGGCGTCTCCAGCAATCACCACCTCAATGCTTTGTGTTTGCTTTATGAGTTCCCAGGGAAAATCTCTTTGGTCACATAGTTAAGTTTTTAATGTAGATCTCACTATGTAATTCGGAGTCAATTGTGATGCTTTTATCTCAACTACCTACTTCCATAATGACTTTAACCACTTTTTAAATACTTACTTTGCCCGTTAGATTCACTGAATTTTACCCAGTACATAATTGTATCTCTTCACTTCCACCCAGTCTTCCACCAAACCAAAATGGCCAGATCCAAACAATTCCAACCCAGAAAGGGAAACACTTTAACAAAACTACAAACTATACTGTAGACAGTGGCTAAGGTACTCTGATATACTCAGCCCCTGCCAAAAGTCTGTTTCCAGCCATGTTTCCTTTTGATTTTTCTGCTGTTTGTTTGAAACCTGCCTGCTTGAAGGGAGCTGTAATTCCTTGTACTCTCCATGAACAGCAGGCATCCTCTGCTGGATGCAAGCAAAGAATGTGTTTCCCAAATGTTTAGCATCTAGATAGGAGAAGAGAATTCATGAAGGCATCCTAACTCTCTTCAGGGTGAAATCTGCCAAATTAGCCTGAACTACCTTTAAATAGAAACAATCAGAACTAGAAACAAACAGAACCATGAAGCAGCAAAACACTCCTGCTGTTAGATTGCCTTTGCTCGCAGGATGACATCCCCAAATCGAAAAGGCTTAGCAACTAAGTGATGGGTAATGGTGTCTCAAACTGCAACTTCACATTAGGGCTCCGGTTACCACTTGCCGCTGCCAAGAGAGGTAGCCCTTTCTCCCCATCCCTCCCCCAGTTTCTTCCCAGTGAGACACATGCTTCTGCCAAGTCCTTGCTCCAGTATATGTTTGATTGCAGCACAAAGCCGATTCAATTCACTAAAACAGCAGAAAGTAAATTGAGTTTGGCTGGAAAGCAAGCTCAATTGGCTTATTACGTGATCAAGCAAGCATTAGGGTTGGTGAAAGACAGAGAAAAGACAAACTGTACAGCTGAAGGCAGGAACAGCAGAAGAGGTCTAGGTGAGGTAAAAAGCAGAAGAAGCCGTTAACACAGCTCAACTGGAGCAAGGAATCACAGCCTTACCATGGTCCAGCAATTTACAAAACATATGTCTGGAGAATTCAGTTCCTATAGAGATCCCCACATTTCAGGGACAGTGGTTCCTCTGATACCTTCACGTTACTTTAAGGGCATTTGGGATTTAGCCCTATCATACTGTACCAAGAGTTACGTATCTGAAGCCGAAATTTGAGGCACTGGTACCCCAAGCATGCAGCTTTACCTTGGAAGGAAAGGGAATTTCTGGTCCCAGCTCTTGTGCAGGGTAGCACCACAGCCTAGGGAAGCTTTCCAAGGCACAAGATTAGCTGGGCTTGGTGCCATGTTAACATCACTGCCCTGGGTTGTTTTTGTGTACAGGACTGCAGAATGAACAAGTCATCTGTTGCAATGCTGGTTCATGGGCCTGTCGCAAGCTCTCTACATAAACAGAGATATTCCTAACAGAAAGCTTCCTGAGGAGATGTGCCTCCTCCCAGGTAGCAAAGGGCATGAGTCTCCCTAGCACTGAGGCTTGGGAGGTCCTGACATCATGGTGATTCACATGGGGTGAAGGAGGTCCTGGCTGGTTGCAGTAGCTCTGAGGTGACTGGACCTACACCAGAAACCATCTGTGAGGAAAGGTATGGAGCTGCTTCTTGCACAATGGCTTCTGCCTGGAGCAGAGCAGGTGAGTTTCCCCAGAGGAAGGTACTGTCTATTTCTTTGTTGGTTGCAAACAAACAAAAATGAATTTCTTTCTTCAGTGACACCCTAAGCAGAAAGAAGGGAAGTCATTAGGTGAGTCCTCAGCTTGATCAGTCAAAATGAAATTGACCACAGGCACTTGGGCAGAAATGTTGAAGGGCCATGGTGAAGGCAAACGAGACCAAAGATTGCTTAGGGGCATAAACTCTGTGTTTCTATATTTTACAGGTTTGGGCTTAAGTGTACTGCACTTGAAAGTGAAAAGACACTTTCAGGAAATAACATCCCTATAATATTTAATACCACATGATCAAGGATGTATCTCATCACAAACTTATTTTCAGTGCAGCCCAGCTTTGCCCGTATCTGATGTTCATCCAAATCCCAGGTGACGTCTGATACTGAGTGTGTTTTCACTGATGGGTACTCTCAGAAACTACCAGAACAAAGATCACAGCCTGCACATTCAGGTTTGCTCTGCTGCCAGTAGCAGTTGTAGTCACACTCATGGAATGCACCAGTCTTTGCTGGGTTTAATGATACTTCATGTAAGAGACAACATTAGAGAAGCCAAGATTCATGCCTCGTGCTTGCAGCAAAAGCAGGAGAGTCAGGGCAGACCTAGTAAGTAAGCTAAGCTCAAGAAATGTTGCATATAGAACCATTACAATTACTCAGTGAATAGGAAAATGTAAAGTAAAACTTTCTTCTGCAATGAAGTTGCCTACTTGTAGTTTAAACGGGTTTACTTCCTTCACTTCTTAAGGAAGCTCGTACTAAGTCTTGAATCAGAGTGAAGCGAATGTGAGGGCTGGTCAATGAGTAACTTTCAGGAGAGCTGTAAAATGAACCGGTTTCATTTCTCTGCCCCAGGAAGTTAACTTAGAAAGAAGGAATACATGTAGGAAACAAGATGTCTCACGCTGGGAAACGATACCAAGATAAGCAGTACAGGCATCAGGAGAACCATGGATCTCATAGATACGACGAAGACAGAAGAGTGAGAAAACCATACCCCTACAATGCAAGGTATGTCTTTATCACCTTAAAGAAACATATCACAGCAGGTCTGTAATCTCTGTCATCTTCTTTGTTTGCTTTTTAATACCTTCATATTACAATAGCAAAGAAAGCAATTACTCAGCCTTGAAAACCAAAGCATGAGCACGCCACATTTGAAATCAGGGAGCTATTTTACACTTAGAACCTTTTTACACTTAAACTTTTTCTTTGTATTGAGCTGGAGAAGGGGAAGAAAGATGGGCTGTGTGTCACAGGCAGAGATGTGAGTTTTCTGGGAGTATATCTGTATCAAGATGGGTCACAGGTAGGTGAAGGGTGGCTGTGCGTCTCAGTATAGTTCCTGAAAAGGCTGGTCCAGCAAGGTGACAGCAAGCCATGACTTGCCAAATATGCATTGTTTAAATGAGAATGTTACATGGCAAAGATCAGCACAGGGACTTACAGAACTCTCGGGTTGCTTTAGTTCAGCTGTGAACAAATCCATGTTAATCTAAACCCAAGTTAATTTCAGCAGTTGCAGTCTCAGGTAGCTGATAGTGAATCAGCCCCAATCAGCACAATAAGCAGATCAACTAATAATAGGTTTTGAGTGATAAACTTTTAGGATATTACACTTCCAGCCTGGCCAGCTTACAGCATGTTAGATGTGAGCTTAGGCTGTTGTCCTTTAAGGGTACGTGAGTGACTGCACTATGGGAGAGAATTCTGTAGCACTAAGCACCACTGTCAAATTAGCCTTGGTAGTTGTGTTCATCACTGCTGTTTAGTGTCTAGGGGCACGATTGTAGGGCAGTTTCAGAATGGAGGCAAAGAGGTAGAAAGGATAAACATAATTACAATTATTGAAAAGGTGAAGTACTGAAGTACTCCCTGACAATATGCATTTTAGCAAGAAAAACGGGATGAGACTGAAAGCAGCAGTGAAGAGCACTGTGTGGACTAGAGGGATTACTAAGTATAAAATATTTGGATGGAGGTAATTCTATTGTTTTATGAAAATGGCTGGGCTTGATTTGCATGGAGCTGGGGCTTTTTGGTAACGGGAGGAGGCTGCAGTGTAGACCCTATAAGAAGTACTCGAAACGTCCTCTGGCTCTGAGTCAGACCCACCTCTGGCCAATCTGGTGCCTCTGTCATCACTATTAAAGGAGGGAAATCCCCGGGAGGGGAGGAGTGGGACAAGATGGAGGCAGCTATGTGGACTCCGAAGTCAGCCAGGGAGGCAGGGAGGAGGTGTTCCGGGCCAGAGACCCCGTGCAGCCCACGGTGAGATGGCAGCTGTGCCCCGCACCCACAGTGGGACTGACACCCACCTGCAGCTCCAGCAGAGCCCCTCAGCAGAGGGGTGGCCATGCCCAGAGGGGCTGGAGCTGTGTCGGGAGGCAGCCGTAGCGCAGGACGGGACAAGCTGAGAGCCTGCCGGGGAAGAGAGCCACACGGGAGGTGGTGAGAAGCTGCGGTCTCGGGATGTGCCCACAGCTGAGAGATCCGTGAAAGGCTGTCTTATGTGAGAAGGACCCTGTGCTGCAGTGGGAAAACATGAAAAGTCCTCCTGCCCTGAGGGTAAAGGAGCGTCAGGAGCCATTGGAACAGGACTGACCAAAATCTCTATTCCTGCCCAATGTGCTGCTGAGAGGTGGGGAGGTAGAGATACAGGGATCAGGTATCTGAGCCTGGGAAGAAGGGAGGGGTGGGGAGAAGGCGGTCTGAAAGGGCTGCTCGTGCTCCTCATCGTCATCTCACTTTCTGTTTGTTCGGCTTTTGATTGGTGGCGGATTAAAATCATTTTGCGTTCTTCCCCATATGGAGCAGTCCTGTCTGTTTGGCCTGGGGCCGGAATCAGTGAGTGAGCCCTCCCTGTCCTAAGGGATCAACATGAGTCCCTTCTATACCTTTTCTTTTCCCCTCCTGCCGGGGGTGGTGGTTGGGAAGAGTGAGCGAGCAGCTGCATGGTCCTTGTGCCCGGCTGGGCCTGAAGCCAATAACATGTACTAGAAGCAAGTGCATCAAATATTAGAAATGTATTAATTGCACTGTGGAGAGAGAATAAAAAAGGGCTGAGTGGTTTTTTTTTTTGGTGTGTTTTTTTTTTTTTTTTTCATATATAGCATAATACAGCCAATGTTTGAAAGGATAGCTATAAATTAAACCAAAACTTCTTAACAAAGTGCTACTCTGGACTTCTTGGTTTTACTGTTAGTTTTAAATGATTGGATGCATAGACTGAAAATTGGTGGATGGACTGGATGAGTTCCTGTGTGACNATCATTTTGCGTTCTTCCCCATATGGAGCAGTCCTGTCTGTTTGGCCTGGGGCCGGAATCAGTGAGTGAGCCCTCCCTGTCCTAAGGGATCAACATGAGTCCCTTCTATACCTTTTCTTTTCCCCTCCTGCCGGGGGTGGTGGTTGGGAAGAGTGAGCGAGAAGCTGCATGGTCCTTGTGCCCGGCTGGGCCTGAAGCCAATAACATGTACTAGAAGCAAGTGCATCAAATATTAGAAATGTATTAATTGCACTGTGGAGAGAGAATAAAAAAGGGCTGAGTGGTTTTTTTTTTTGGTGTGTTTTTTTTTTTTTTTTCATATATAGAATAATACAGCCAATGTTTGAAAGGATAGCTATAAATTAAACCAAAACTTCTTAACAAAGTGCTACTCTGGACTTCTTGGTTTTACTGTTAGTTTTAAATGATTGGATGCATAGACTGAAAATTGGTGGATGGACTGGATGAGTTCCTGTGTGACTTACTCTAGGTGGTCCTGCTCTGGCAGGTGGGGTTGGACTAGATGATGTCTCGAGGTCCCTTCCAACCCATGAGATTCTGTGACCAGAAAGACTAACAGACTAGTTCTGAATTGCTGGGGATTAGGGGAAGAGAAGCTGCAGCTACAGATCAGTAATCGCCATGGAGTTACTTCTTAAACTCCACTTGAGAATATAGGGGGCACCAGCCCTCCCGACAACTAACCAAAAAACTTTTCCATCGGTTGTTTTGATGGAGTTTGGCTTAACCTAACATTTCCCCTGCTCAGCTCACATGACAAAACCAGCTGCTTTCGTAAGCAAATTTCAGTATTTTGGTGAAGACTTAGCTGATTTACCAAGAGAACTCCAGATACTATAATGAGCTTGAGTTTTCATTCCTGATGAGCAAGACTTTCTAGCCAGAATACTTCTCTTCCAAGCGCATGTCTGTCTGAAGCTCCTACAGCGAGCTTCCTCTCACTGGTGAGAAGAAAGAGTTGCGTTACCCAGAACTGGAAGTCCTGAAGGAAAACAGGAGCAAAGGTGGCCAGAATCAGCCATTGTGAGACAAAAAGACTCTAAAAGAAAGGCTTTTTTTTTTTTTTTTTTGGCCTAATTGTACTCTGTTGTTGAACATTAGGGGCTTTTTGTTTGGGTTTTTTTGTTTTGTTTTCTGGCAAGTGGCAGGATACAATAGAGAGAAGCAGCTGCATCAGAAGTACCAAAGGGATTGCTTTCAAGCTAACTAGAAGTCTTATAAATCACACAGCTTATTTAATTTATGTGATACAGCTGTGCAGGATGCTTTGGTGGTTGCACAAGACACAGGACAAAGGTCAGGAAAATCAGAAATGTTTCAGCTAAATAGAGCTGTTGGCAACTACATACAGACATGTTAGCAGTGGTCTTGTTATTGAATGTCTTAATTAAAATGTAAAAACAAGACATGTTAGCAGTGGTCTTGTTATTGAATGTCTTAATTAAAATGTAAAAACTACAAAGAGCATGATTTAATGTCGATGAATGAGATAATATTCCAAAGCTGAATCTGGAAATGGATGAAGACAAATCCTAGTGAAGTGCAGTGATAGTAGGAAACAAAACTACAATTGGAAATGCTGACCTGTGGATAAGAAATTCAAGATAAAAACTGAATAGGAGGAAGACTTTTAAAAACAATAATGCTGAACGAGACTTAAAATATCCCTTAATAACAAAATAATCCAGCTGTACTTTAAAAAAGGCAAGCTCCAATTCTCCTTCAAGTGAGGGAAAACATTTACATTAGAACAGACACTTACAAAACAACTTACAGCCAATGTTTCTTGTAACCTGAGCGTTAACTTGGTTTTAAAAGGACAAATGGTACTTTTCCCATAGAATAATCTAAATCTCACCAACCTTAAATATCATCAGGCTTTACATACCGAGCCCTCTGTCATGGCAGCGAAGTGGACAATTCCATTTTGAAGTATACAAATGAAGAGTCTAATTGGAGAAGCAAGAAATTGATGGTTTTGAGGTCCATTTTTAGATTCTCCTTCAAATATCATCAAAGACCTGAAAAAAAATTAAATATTTAAACAGGCATATTTTATTCTGCTTTAAAATCTTTATTTATCCCTTCTTATTAGCTTCTGTTCTTTTAAAAGGCATCTTTGTGAGACATGATAATTGCAAGCACAAACTTGACAAAACATCAGTGAAATAGTTGTGCTACACATTTATTATGTGAAAATATTGCTAATTGTTATTCTCTGGGCTGCTATGGGCTAGCTAAAAAGATTTGTTTTGCATAAAAAGGCTGTTATTTGTTTAGGAACAGGAATTCTCCACATTCTCCTCCTTGCAAGTAACCAAAACAATTCAGCAACCTACTCAGTGAGTATGGAGTTTTCTGAAGTAAGGATATTTGCACTTGATTGCTCTTACAAATATGCATTTATGCAAGAATTTGGGATATTTGCTTTTGAAATGTGTGAGCCAAAAAAATTTTCAGATACCTCTGAAGCAGGCTACCTCCTTCCACAAACAGGAGCTTCTGCCACTTTCTCATGGTTTAATGTTCAGCTGAGACCATGATCTCATTAACATACAAGGGTTGTTTACTCCATTGTAGATCAAGAGAAGACATCGGAGGTGGCCAGCACTCTACTGTTTACTCAGAACCTTACTCTAAAACCTCAGGAGCAGCACGGGAATATTTTGGCCCACCATCAGAGAGTTATCCTCCCAAGGAAACGTTCTCAATGAAGTGTTCAAAGGTATGCACTACAAGAGGTATGTGAGATTCTTACTGCCTGTCATCCACCCCTCTCCTTCCAAGGATTTATTCTGATTTGGGTTTCGTTGTTTAGAAGCACAATGAAGTAAAGCTAGACCAATGTTTAAAGAAAAACAACAAACAAGCTGGGAGAGGTAAAGTTCATGCATGGCATAACTGTGGGTAACTAGCATGTTTTAGGCATCTAAAGGCAAGATTTTTAGAGCTGTTTAGACACTTGAAAATGCATCTCCAGAGTATGCATCCAGAACTTCAGAGTGAGTCGTGTACATAATCACTCAAGTTGTACAGCAGGAGTTAACCTTTGGGATTTAGGAATAGAATAGATATTTGCACCTCCAGGCAGTTTAAAGATGTCTGTTGAAGTTTTGATACTGGTTTATTTCTGATACATTCTTCTCAGACTTTTAGTCAACTCTGGATTTAATCTAGTCATCACTGATACATTGTAATACAGCAACACTGCAGGAGTTAAAACTGGTTTACGGACGTGAATCCAATAAAACAGCTCTTGAGAAATAACTTGTTTTTTTCATAGCTGGAAAAGGACTACAAGCAGCAGAGAAATGAGCATTAACATGAGTGGAAATCAGCCTTAACACTTAGTAAACTCGTTCCTGTAAACTGAAAAGAAAAACTTGCTGAAATATCCGTTACTCCTTGAAAATGTTCCCTCTTGCAGGACAAGGGTAGTCTCACCTTGTTTCTAGGAAAGGCCACTGCAGCCTGAGTGCTGTGATGCATCAGCCTTTGGCTGATGTCTATAAGCAGCCTTTCATTGTCCTCCAGTAGAGGCACAAATGAACAGTTTTAAGAAGTGAGTTGAACTCTCTTATGAACATGCTCTGTGTGTTTCTGCGCAGTTTGTTTTTCATGTGGAGGAGATTTAACTCCCAACAGTTGGTAGAGCATGTTTAACAACACTGACATTGTATCCCTGAAAACTTTATCAGCAGTTTCTTCTTCAACGATACTGAATTATTTTAACTTGCCTGAGAAGCTCTAGAAAACTCCATGCCTTGTTTTATCACAGCTTTAGAAAAATAAAGCGGCAAGTTATTTTTAGTTTTCAGTTTCACTGGTTGTTGAGACTTACAGATAGCTTAATGCGACTTGTTGAGGGTGTTCTCTTTTTTTTCCCCCCACATTTGCTTCTCATTATTTCACATTAACATTTTCAAAATGTCCTAATTTTGGATGTGTCTGATAAAGATGATTTCACTCGCACCCCTCCCTCAGGTATTGCTCGGTTTTATTCCAAAAATTTCATGTCTGAGCTTGCCGTGGAGGAGGGAAAAAGAGATGGTGTAGGAAATAAAACCGCTAATAAAGGAGTTCATTTCAACAAAATGACAAGATGTTGGAGGTTGATAAGATTATTGAGAATGTTACTGCACTGTTTAGTGTTTGAAAGCACCAAGATTTACCAGAATTTTGCAGAACCGTTTTGCTGAATCTGCATTCCCAGCAGTCTTGGTAAATGTTACAAATGAAAAGCTACGTGAATTGTTGAGTAAGAAGTCAATACGTGAGAGCTACGACTACTTGCAGGATGAAAAGTTCTGGCAAATACTGCTTAACTATCTTTTGCCAATGATTTATCAGCACTCTGGTGAAATTTTCCCTTCCCAATCACCATCACTCTAAAATAAACAGCATCAAACAAGGCTGGGAAATCAAGTGATGTACTACAGTCTTCCAAAGCAACAACCGAAATGTGAACCTCAGTTTCTGGCCGTGCATCATTCTACTCTCTTTTCTCTATGGGTGGTTTATTTGGGTTGTTTTTTTTTTTTTGTATTGCCCAGCACAAACACTTATGCTCTTTGTGCATGTTGGCCAGTTTGGCAAAGGAGAGAGAAATTCTAAACAACCAGAGCTCTGAGAAGTAGTTGCTTCACCTAGATTCTGCCCTCTTTGTCTGTGCTTTTCAACAACAATATCTGAACAGACTGTAGCTGAATTTCAGCTGTAGGCAGCTATTTTCACAGGGATCCTTTGAACACCTGAGCTGCAGGCAACAGTATAAAAAAAGGACGCTATCTTCCTACCTTTGTTGTTTACACCTTCCATCTCTAATCCTTGCCCCACTTTCTCCCTACAACTGCATTAAGAAAATAAACCCAACACAAATGTAATGGAAAAAACAACTGATATGGACCCCTTTTGCCAGTAGAAATGTATAGCAGTTCAAGCCCAGCTGGTAAGGGAGCACTGCATGGCCACTCACTCCCCCTCCCCACACCTCTTGTGGGATGGGGAAAGGAATAAGAAAAGTAAATCAAAACTCATGGGTTAAGAGAAGAACAAGTATAATAAACTAAACCAAAATATAGTAACAGTAAGAAGAAATAAATTACAATAGTAGTTATTGAGAGAAACAAAACCCAAGGAAAAAAACCAAGCAATGCCCAGTGCAATTGTTCACCAACCCCTGACTGATGCCCAAGCAGTGATCTGTCTCTCCTGCCTCATTCCTCCCAGTTTACACACTAGGCATGATGTCCTATGGTCTGTTTCACTCGACAGATACTCTCCCATTGTACTGCTAACGTGAGCAAAACTAGTCTCAGGCAGTACAGACCAGAGATTTCTCTCTTAATTCTACCTGTTTGAAAACTGATTGTTTCCCCTGCATTTTCTTTTATCCACTACTAACCTGGGAGAGGATCTGTTACCTCACAGGAGCTTGTGTCAGTTAAGAGCACTACCACTTGGATTGCCGTTCCTCAGATAACTGCTGGTTCTTTTCAGACAACTTCCCTCTAACAACCTTTGGACTCTTCCCTACTGTGCCAGCTTTTGGTCTAGACTCTGTTTTATGGGTTTTTTTTCCACAAGGACGTCACATTTGTGGATCTGAAATCAGACTTCTCTTTCTGTAATAGTGAAGGAGACTTAAGGAACAGCTTATAAACTGGTGTCAAGCTGTCTAGGTGCTCTGTGTGATTATATGGGAATTGGAAGTAAGCTGTTTGTGATAAAGACAAAGCTTTCATCAGCTAAGGAATTACTGCTTGCAATAACCATTTCTTACAACTTTGGCCCAACATTGTCTGCCACTTAAAGTAGCACATGCTGAAAACAACAGGAGTTTTTGGCCTGGGGATACTTAGAGCTGAAATTCTTTCAGAAGCTAACATTCAACTTGCTTTTCACAAGGAAAATTTCTGTAGTTCTCTCTTCCGTGGAGAAAAACTAGATTAGTAATCATGTTGGCCTTTCAAAGGACCCCCTCCATTGCAAGGGACCTCTTCTCCCCCTTGGATCCTTTGAAAATACAACCACATTCAGTGCTTGTGGTTACCAGAGGTGATGAGAAAAGTGTTCAAGGCTGACTGCCACACTGCTCCCTCCACCTTAGAGAGAGCACAGTCTGAGTCCAACCCAAGAGTGAACTGTTGATCTTAAGTCAGTGGTAGATCTTTGATCCCTTGACCTTGAAAACTTTTCATTTCCTTTTACTTTTTTTATACTGGTGTGAAAGAGGTGGAGCAACATAATTCCAGGATAACGTTTCCTGTAGTTTTACTTAAGCAGTGAAGGTAAACCGAGCTTCTGCCATGGTCAGTCAGTGTGTGACTCAGGAAACGGCAGCACTTTTGCCTTGCACAGAATTGCACTGTGCTGGTCATAGTTTCTGAGCTAATGACTTCTTTAAAAGTCTTCAACCCACTTGACATTTAAGGGAGACAGCACAAAAAAGGTTAGAAAACAGTTTGTGGGAGAGCAAGTATAATTGAATTCCTGTTCTTTGCTGCTGTGAACACACATTTGAACCATGAATAGTGTCAGATTTCTTAAGCATACTCCAGGCACTTCCAAACAATCATGCCTTTAGCCTATGTTCTAACATCCACAATTGTTAAAAGCTTCAGACCAATTTCCTCTCAGAAAAAAAAGATAGCATTATGGTTTGTAACAACAAGAAAAGCTTCCAATTTCAAGCATAGCCAAGAGGAAATATCAAGCTGAATTTATTTGGGGGAGGAAATAGAATTAAGGAGTAACAATGACTTTCTCCAGGATATATTCATGCATTAACAAGCCAGCATTAATTCAAATATAAACATCTATAAGCTTTTGTCTTTACAAAGCACGGCTGAGTTTTATTTTTCCTGTAGCTATTCATGCTGGCAAATGCCTACAGACTGGAAAAAAAATGGAGAGGGAAGGTCACCCTAAACACAGAGTTCACACGAAGAGATACTTGGTTTGAGTTATGCCGTTGTTCATAACTATTATACTGTGTCTCAGCTGTGTCCTGATACTGTTCTTCTTGGAGTCAGATGTGGGAGCAGGAGAGAGAACTTATTTTGCAAAGCCCTTGTATCCCTTCCAGTCCCTGTGGAGAGAGGACCTGGGAGACTATTCTCCTAGGGGAGAATAGTGGTCTGCAGGAGGCATTGGCCTGCAGTAAGTGACCTTGTGTAGCTTCAGTTATGCATGTTCAAAAACACGGAAGGGTCAGTAAAAGTGCACAATGTAGATAACTTTGTGGATGAAAACAAGCATTTGACAAGTAGGTTCAGCGTGTTAGATGTTTTCAGCAGTGGTCAGCAAGATACATAACCAATAGGCTTCCAATAGAATGAGAAACTTGGATTTCACACTCACTGTCTTCCCATTTTTGCCTCTACAGTCTCCCATGTTTACCTCCTTTAAATTGTGCTCAAAGCTGTCACGTACTGTTCCTGTGGCAGTAACTTCAACATATTTCTTCTGTAAGAAGGGATCACTAAGGTCCTCTGTAGCCTAGTTGTAATTAGATGGCTTCTCCTTCCTATCTGTGACAAAGTATATTTTGAATACAGTGCAAGTAACAGACTGATCTGCTATCAAGATTTTAATCTTTTAATTGAGAAGACAGAGGATATTAATAGTGGGAATTGGATGGAATTACAATAATCCAAGTTATTCAAAATGCTTAATTGCACAGTAACAAGATACAGTGACAGGGCTGCAGGTAACCTTCCTGCTCTGAAGTATTGCACTGGGAGGCAAGTCCTGTCTGCTGTGAAATACAAACAGCCATGAGCAGCGAGCTCTATAAAAACGTGCAGGGGAGCCACACTAGCTGCAGATGCCAAACATTACTTTGAGCCAACTGTTGCCCTGCCAACACAGGAGACGTCACTCTGCACACGTCTTCATATCAAATGTGTTTTCACCCACCTTTTGGCATTGTGTTAACATGGATGTGATTATTTTTAGAGAGGGGAGAACTACAACTGAGAAGACTCATTGAAGTTGGCAGGGGAAGATGTTGGCAAAGTTGCTATCAGACTCTAATCTGTGCTTCCTTACTGAGAAATCTTAATTTTGTCTGCTCTCTACCAGTGTAGGACCAGAGTTGCATCATCTTGTAAGACCACGGGGTTTGTCTTCCCCACATGTGACTCAAATTCTGGGAACCAAGGAAAACTCTTCTCTTTAAATAGTGCCTCTCGAAGCTAACTGATACAGCAGAGCCACTACAGAATGAAGCTTGCTCTCTCCTGAGCAGGTGATCTCGGCTCACTTTAAAGCAGAAAAATACACCCAGTCAGGAATGTTGCTCACCGAGTGTGGCAACACACAACTGTTACAGTGAAGGAGAAGCTCAGGTTCGGGGGTGCTTCCAACCTGACCTACCTTTATCCAGACTATAATTACTTAAAGAGCAATAACACCCCAATCTTTGTACTTTCTAAAGGTGGCTCAGTTTCAATTCAGCGAGGAGTGGCAGCTATGGAAAGTTGGCATAAGGAACAAGGGAGTTTCATTGTTTTCTGATCTCTTCTGGGAAAAAAAAAAAAAAAGAAGAACCTTCCACAAGTTTGTTTGGACACCAAGGTATTTGTTTACCACTTGAAAGGACTGTGGGTACATTAGGAAGAAAAAAAAGGCCATTTTCTGAAAGTCAGAACATGAGGTGACCACTCAGAGAGCTCCCAGTGCTACAAGTACACGTTCAGCCTTTTGCAGCCCTTGTGTTTTCATCAGTATTGCCAAATGCTACAGTTGAATGCCAGACCTTTTGCTTCCCACCCTCTCCAAAATTGTGTAAGATGACTCATGCTTGGTTAACAGGAGAGAAATCAAGAACATGTTAGAAGTGATGCTTGAAGGAACTACTGGGAACAAGTAAACCAAAGCTGTTGCTCCCAGGCGGGGGCTGGCTTGGGTTGTACTGAAACTTTGTCTTGATGGCAAGTAAATCTCATACAGTGGTGGGAAACAATGGGGATTGAGGCTGCTGCAGTAGTTCTACAAGTGAAATCCACCCTTTCCTGTGAAAATTGGACAGCACTGTTGAGAGGATGAGAGGGTATGAAGCGGAAAGAATAGAGCAGGTGGGACAGTAGTCCTTTAAGGGAAGATGACACATAGTACAATAGTACAATACATTTGGATCTGAGCACTCCAGTGGGGGACATAAGGCTTCTCTGAATCATTAAAAACAAGGTTGATCATCCTTTGAGATTTCCTAATGGAGTGATTATCTTGACTAAAGAGGGACAACTTACTTGTTAAAAGTCAATAACAATGCTTCTTTCTAGAGCACATAAATCATTTGAGTTTCCTAGTTTTTAACTATTTTTTCCATTGATTCCAGTAAGACAGATATCTCAAATGAGCAGAAATGTGTTGGGCACTTACGTGCCATTTAAATTCAGTTGGCTCCGAGTACATGGTTCCCTTGAGTCCTCTGAAAAGCCAAGATTGTGTTGGTGTTACATTGCCTAATTCTTATTTTTTAGGGTTGGGTTGTGGTTTTTTTCTGCCTTTGAACATGACTCCATTAGGGAGATGGAAGCATAATTCAGTGAAAGCTAAATCCCATCACTGGCTGAAGAACAGAGAGGCCTACAAAAACAATGGTGGGGTGGGGGCTTTGGGGAGGCATATGTTTGTTTATGACCAAGCTGTGTATTGCCCTGATCCTGCATCAGTGTAGTTGGTTGAATTCTTGTAACTGGTTTCAGTAAGAGGTGCGTTGTACTGGTATATGTGAGGATAAGAATAGCATTAGCAAGATGGTTTAGTACGTTGCATCCAGATTTAGTATTTTTACTCTGTTATGACTGTTCTCTATGCTTCCTTTCCTTTGTTCAGTTCTCCATTGTTTTTCTTCCTCCCCACTTCTGTCACATTTTTGTCCCCTACCAAAAGCAGAACAAAACGCCTCTTTTCCTTTGATGTTTTCTTCTCCTTCCCCCTTATCTATTCCTCCCACTAGTGACTCAATTTAGCAGAGAGGTGACCAAAGCTATGTGTTAAGCTGTACCTTCACTCTCTGGGGAATGCCAAAGCTGCACTGACAAGAGGAGCTCAAGCATTTGAGATCCTTTTCAGGACTGACTGCTGCTTTTGTAAGTCACTATATATGGTCAAAATACTTGCCTGAGGAAAAAAAAAAAAAAAGCAGAAAACTACCCAAACTGGGACCCCTTCCCAACCGAAAAAAAAACCCCACCAACTTTCAGTGAGAAAGGCTGGGAGAAGGTAGCCTCTACCTCCTCTTTGCTTCTCCTGGAGCAAGCCCTAAAGGGTTGTGACAGTGGTGCCACTGACCTGAGTGGGTTCCTCGCTGCTCTGTTGCTGGGGTCAAGTTGTCCAAGAGGGGCTGCCAGCTGGCTCCTGCTGCAGGGGAAGCAGAGGTACAAAGCACAGCCAGTGTGGAGATCGGCAAACATGAAATATCCTATAAGGGATAAGAGGGAAGAGAAGTACCAAAAGAACCCAAAGAAAGAGTCTGTGTGCAGTCAACAGAGGAAAAAAGCGACTACTGTGCCAAGACACGGTGGAGGGAGATGCTTTTAGGCAGTGGAGTTCAGCTGAAACAGAGCTGAGTGACCTACAGTTTGATGTTGACAGCTGCAAAAACATGGGGACAAACATGAACTGACCGTTTTCCTCTCTGTACATACGGGCTGGCAACATCCTGGCAGCTGAACTCTGGGGCCATCCTGCCACAGCACCTGGATGAAAGAGACTCCTCACACTGTCCAACGCACGAGGCTTGAGTTTTGTTGCTTGGGTACCACACAGTCGGAACGTGCAGATTTAACATCTCACATGCTGAAAGAAAAGAGAGTTTCTGGTCTTTCTCTTGGTCCTGGCTGTGTTATTTGCCCTGCCAAACTCACGGCAGCACGCTCGCTGGTCAGACACACCGTGAGTCACTCCACGTTGCTAAAGGTGCAGGAAAAAACAGCAGCACACAAGAAGAGCTGAATCGTTTCCTGCTATTTTAGTTACATAAAGCAGCTCTTGGAAGGGCCCAGTGCTGGGCAGGGGACAAAAGTGGTGAGTGCCCAGCCACAGGTAGGAGCTGTCAGAGTGAGGTCAGCTGACTCTTATTTGTACCTTTAGCAGCTTGCCTGGCTGTTTCACTGCACAACAGAACCACGGAGCAGTGGGTGAATGCCACGGCAACAGCCCAGCAAGTTCCTGGTATAGAAGGGAAAGAAAAAGTGAATAGTAGCTTAATAGTATAAACAGAAAGGTTGCTGTTTTAGCAGGAAGTCTACTCACCGCAAGAAAAAAAGAGTGAATTCAAACAAAAGTCAACGAGTATGATACATTGGAGTAACTATCCATTGCAGATTTAGATTTCACGCAATGGTAGGACAAGGGGCAATGGGTATAAGCTGAAACATAAGAGGTTCCAAAGAAATACATGGAAGAATTTCTTCACTGTGAGGGTGAGGGAGCACTGGGACAGGCTGCCCAGATGGGTTGCTGAGTCTCTTTCTCTGGGGACATTCCAAACCCCACCTGGACGAGTTCCTGTGTGACCTGCTCTAGGAGATCCTGCTCTGGCAGAGGGGCTTGGACTAGATGATGTCTCGAGGTCCCTTCCAACCCTTGAGATCCTGTGATTCTGTGAATGAAACAAGTATCTGGAAAGCTCTGGCAACAGCCACTATCTTTTAGATTGCAGTCATTCTCCTCATCCTCACCGCTGAAGGTTGGTGCAGGGAAAAAGCATAGGAAAGGAAAGGAAACATAAATCCTGGAGCCCAGACTTGAGTCTCATTACTTGGTCAGTATGCAGAGGGACAGTAACAGTAACATTTCAGATAAATCCCAAGACGTTGAACTTGAGAAAGAAAAAAAAAAAACCCCACAACCAAACCAGTGGAGTTCTGAGGTTTTCAGACCTCCTGTCATTTTACACTCAAGTCTTGAAGTGCATTCATCGTTGCATGGGATCAGGGGATAGTTGTAGAGATAGGCAGCTTCCCTGTAGGAAGACCTTTTGGCAATCTAGTTTCTGCAGCTCTGACTCTTAAGATGATGTAGCTCACTAGCCTGGGAAAGCAGGAATGGCAGCACAGACTCAGAACAGTGGCTTTGAACCCAGCCCCTTCTGCCAGCACCACGCTGCTTGGCTATGTGTGTGCTAGCATACTTTGACAGAGCTGACATTCAAAACGTAACTGGCCTTTTATTCCTTATTTCTAAAGCCTACCCTGTTTATGCTAATACAGCAGGATTGGGTATCAGCTTGTAATTATCAATAGATCAAAGTGGCATGAGGCTTTTGGGTTGCCTGGGTCAACATCTGAACGTACTGTAGAGCTTAATATTTCCATCAAAGCCCTGATGATTGTACAAGGCTTTAGGGATTTCCACTAATTGTCTGCTGCTATCACAGCCCCCGCTGGCTGTCATCGTAGATGTGTCATTTACAGCTTCATTCTACATCCTGCTTATCGTTGTTAGGATTTTCTTTGGTACAGGAGGCTTTGTTATTGCACTTAGTTGGGCTTGTCTTATAAAGCTGATCCACGTGATGCAAATAATTGGTGGAGTAACTGCTAATGAACTTCTCTCCGTTGTTTAATTATTCTAATTGTACAGCAGGCTTGTATGGAAACTGCACAGGTACATACAAAACCTGCCCAACCTGAATGCCCTGTCTAAAGAAATCCTTCCAGCGCGCCATTAAAGCAGCTACTGCTGCAGTTAAAAAATACAGCAGACCTACATTGATCGCATTTGTCATCCCTTGAGCAGAGATGCGTTCTGCCAGGCCTGCTGCAGTACCAGCGATCGGCTCAGTGAAGTTAAGGGGTTGCATAGAGAATTTGCGTGAAGGCACAGGAAGTTTTGGAGCAGCATCATTGAGGATCGGGGTCAGTTATAACCGTGAGGAGGTTAGCAGCGGGTGCTGAGTGCTTGGACAGCAGAAAATTGCCTTTTCTAAAGCTCAGCAGAGCGATGTACAGGAAAAGTTTGATGCTCAGCGGGTCAGAGTGCCCCACCAGTCACGGACAAAAAGGAAATTCTGAAGACATCAGTGGAAGAAAGCTGAGTGGTCACAAATTCCCTATTTCCAAGTCTCCAAACATATTTAAAATTTATGTTTCCCTTAATCAAATAGTCTTTCCGCCCTGTAGACTCCCAAGAACTTTTTCCTGATGGAGCATCTACCAAATCAGTGGTCAGCCCTGAACAAGGGAAGTGGCTTTCTGTGTCTGAACAAGACTCCCTGTGTTTGGAAGGCACATTGTGCAGCTCAACTGGGCAGGCAGAAAACATCTGATCCAGTTCCAACGAATGTCCTGTACAGCTATTACTCTCTCCAAATATTATGAACAGTCCTGGTGAAGTGATGACTCTGTACCCTTTAATAACTTTGGGTCTTTGGCTACATTGTTTGAATTTGGTACAAGGAGGTCCAAATCTTGTCTCGTGGGCTGAGATTTAAATGGCTCTTTCCATTTAGCGTCACAAATATTTCCTTTGAAACATCTGAAGCCCCTTGAACAGATTTGGTAACCAGCACGGTTATTGCCCTGCTGTGCAGAAATGGCTGGGTGGAAGAGTTTAGCAAAAGGCATGTTGTCATGCAGAAATCAGCACTGCTTCTGAGAAACACAGACCTAGAACTGCCTGCTGAGGTTCTCCTCAACAAGTGCACTTCAGCTTCTCTGCCTGCTCTACCTAATTCTTGTTGGGATATGAAATCTGCATGTGTATATGTATATATGTAATCTGTATGTGTAATCTGTACCTGTGTATGTATGTATATATATATATATATACACACACGTACACACACAAACTGACACACGCTGAGTCTCACAGATTCTCTTCCCAGGTATAAACACCTTTATCACTGCTCCCCTTTGTGCTTCTGGGATGGTTTGCAAGGCCATGGTGTGGATGGGCTCAGGATGTACCTACAGCTGCATGACAGGGAGGGTATAGGGCAAAGTGGGAGGTTGTGAAGTGGCCAAAGGCCCTTGTCAGACCATTTCAAGCATCTTCCAGCAAAGAGAAAGCAGCAGCAGGAAGGTGCTCATGGCCTCAGCCCTCTGTGGAGGGAATAAGAAGAGGCAGAATGGGAATATCCTGTAATCCTTTATGGTGGCTGTCGCTGCCTTTCTTTAATTAGAAGCATCTGGCAACACAAGAGAGGCATTTGCCTTACTCCCTTGTGTGCTGCTTCAGCCCTCTCTTTCCAAGCCCATGCAGCTTTGACAGCAACTGAGCCATTGCTCAAGAGGAAAATGCCACTCTGATCAACGCTAGCGGCATAAAAGGAGAGTCTGTACGGAAACCTTGCCCCACTTTAAACACAAATGCAGGACCACTGTGTCGAGCCTCTCGTGTTCTCGGCTGTCAGACTGCAGTGGCATAATAAGAGTTGCGTTTCCGTAATTAACTTCAGAACCCGAGGAGCAAAATCCGTGAGACTCTCAGGGTTTTCATTTCCCAAAGAGGCAACTTCAGCTTCGCTACGCCTCAACATCTGTCATGTTTACTAATCTTAGTCTGACCCCTAGTGAGCCGTCACAGAACAATCAGCTTTCTCTAACAGATGCTGCACCTTCAAGAAGGCATTTATCAATGGGTGTTATTTTTTTTCTTTTACAAAACCTTCGTTACCTTTATCGGTAGCATTACATAAGAACAAGAAGAGTCTGCTCAGAAATCACAAGGCTTTCTACTGAAAGCGGGGTGTGAAACAGAATACGTAACCTGGGATCGAATTTTCTTCACTTACCTCTGCACAGGAGGAAGGATTTACCTCCTTCCCCTCCTTTTTCTTTTGTGTTTTTGTGCAATCAGGAACTGCTTCTTCAGACCTGTGAATAGATTTCTGCCTCCGAAGGAGTCGAAGCAGAAATTGCATCTGGTTGGATGATAAGTTTAAATAACAAACACTTAGAAAAACAACGACAACAACAACAACAACAAAAAGGGTGTAAGTTAAAGCAGTAAACACATTTTAAAGCACCTGAACGGCTTGCCCATTTTTTAAAGCCATTAGAAGCTTCTAGGTTTCTGACAGTTTTAACCTCAGCATTTTATTCGTGCTGGATATTTCTTGCTCGGGGTGTTTATGCCAAGCAGTTAGAGGCCAGAATGCAATCGCTGCGCGCTTGCCTTGGCAATAACACACGCACAGTAACATTTTTATGGATTTCTATCCCTGCACGAAGATCCATTTATCAAGCGCACTGACAAATTAAAAAAAGCAATTTGCCCAACCTCTGAAATGTACCCACAAGAGCTCCTTTTTTTTTTTTTTCCTTCTTAAAGCAGCAGCGTTCTGATGCTGTAGCAGAGAACTACCTCAGCGTTCGTGCTCTCTCTCTGCGGCTTTTGGTGTACTTCTGCCACCTCCAGTTTGCACCAGGTGTGATTTTTGACACCTATTGCCGTCTTTCTGCTCCTCACAGGCGTTTTGAAGTTCGTGGAAATCACGGTTAACCTGCTGGTGCTGATCTGCGTGGGTGCCGCTCAGGCTTCTGTCGCGGGCTTCACCTCCCTCGGCGGCTTGGCCATCGGATCCTTTAGCTTGAATTCTGCCTACAGCCCCTTCGAGGGCACGGAGCTGAAGGAAGTGAGGGAGCTGGACATGCAGTTCACCCAGATGAGAGCCCCTTGCGTGTACGGCGGAGTCGCCTTCAGCTTAACGGCAGCGGTGCTCACTCTCTTCTTCCTCGTCGTGGGGGCAAAGCCCATCCAGCGGCTCAGTGTGAGGCTACTGGTGGGTGAATGTGCCTTCAATGCGCTGGCAGGTGCAGCCTACGTGGCGGCCGTCGGCCTGTACCTGCACTTTGTCAGGCAGGTGAACGCCACGGAGGTGTGTGCGCGGCGGGAGCGGCTGTATGCGCGCCGCGGCTACACCTCCATGAGCTGCACTGTGCAGGGCGGCGATGCCGCCGTCGGCCTCTTCGGGGTGGCCGCTGCCTGCCTGTACTTTGGTAGCTTCGTGGTCTGCATCCTCGCCATTCGGACCGTCCGAGCCTTCCGGAGCCAGGCGGCCGAGCCTCAGCACAGCCCCAAAAGCAGCGTTGGAGACAGGAGTGGCAGGAACCACCGTGCTGTCCCCAGGAACTCTGAAAGCTCCCACAATGTCCAAGCTCTCGCCACCTTAGTGTGAAGTCGGCTCTGGGACTGTGCCGGAGAGCTGGAGCTTCAGCGAGGGACAGACTTTGAGCATCTCATGCTAAACAGCCAACCGCTCTACAGGGTTTTGTCCTACAAGGTGTCGAAGTGTGCACTCAGGCACTAACTGCAACAGCACTGCTATAACATGATGTAATAAAATCAACGTGGAGGGGATGTTTTGACAAGGTTTTTTGGTTTTGAGCCTGTCTGTCGAGCTGGACTCCTGCATTTAAAATGTATGTGACTGCAGTGTTTGCAGCCTGCACAGAGCAAATCCAAACAGCAATAGGCTGCTAACAGGCTGCACCCACAGTGCTGCCAAACTTGTTCCAACAACTACTTCTTTCCTCTCCCATAACATAAGGAATTGAATACGCAGTGAGAAGGTGCAGCAGATCCCCTGCCCCGCTGTGTATCTTACTGCCTTACACCACTCACAAAGCAGAGGACACTCGAGTGCTTTTCCAAATCACAGCTGAAGCTCCACAGGGCTAGTGAAGTCCTTTATCTTTGAGTCACAGGCGTTGATACGTGTCTATCTTGCCCTCTGAGGAATGCTGCTGGGAGGAACTGGAGCAGTTCCAAACGCTGCGTTTTGGTCCTGCTCCAGTTCCTTGCTAACATTTCCCCATCACTCTGAGCACAAACCAGGCAGTACATTTGGTGAGATATCAGCTCGGTAAAGACCTCCCTTGCTTCTGTAACCACCTAAAGAAGGTCCTGCTTGCTGACTCCACAGCCAGCAGTGGGCAGAGCCTGAGTCAGGGACATGCTGGCTGCTCTAGAGTTCATAGAATCATAGAATGGTAGGGGTTGGAAGGGACCTTTAGAGATCATCTAGTCCAATCCCCCTGCNGCCCCAGTTCCCGCAGCCTTTCCTCATAAGGAAGATGCTCCAGTCCCCAACCTACTCTGAACCCTCAAAAAGGAGAATAAAATGGCCACTGCCATTCCCAGAGATGCTGGGAAATGGATGCAGGTTGCAGGGTGAGCTGGAGCTGCCTCACAGGAGAAAAGCCCCTCTGCAGATGACGGGTTTCTGGCGAAATGCACTGGGGTGAGTTGTCACTCATTTATCTCAGTTGCCCACAAGACTCTCAGCCAGTCCCTTTGGATTCAAACCATCCATTTGTACCTGTCTCCTTCACTGCCTGAGAAAAGGAGCTTTAGTCAGTCTGAGAGCCAAATCTCCAGCTGAGCTTCCCAGCACTAACTATTCACAAAGGGACCCCCTCCCCATGGAAGAGCCTTGGAGAAAAACAATCCGCCTTTGACAAAACGTGTCATCATGCTCTAATTCAGACGGAGGGAACAAAGGGCAAAAGATATTTAGGATGACTGAATGAAAAACAAACAAAACAAAGGGGAAAAAAGAAAGAAAAGGGAAACCCATCCCCCTGATTCCACATGCTACTGAGGAAAGTGCTGTGACAACTTTGCCATGCTGAATTGGGTACCTTTGAGCAGTCATTTCCCTGAATGTCTCCTCTAGTCCAATTAGAGTTCACAGCAGTAGCTCAGTCAGGGGAAAATCTTGTCCAGAACAGAGCAAATCAGCATCCAAACCCACAAGCACTTCAACATAAAAGGCAAAATTGTGGAGGGTGAGGCCACAGAGGAGAGAGGATATTTACTCCTCCAAATAGGCTTAAAAAAGCATTTAAGTTTACCAAATAATTCAGGTATCTGGCACTGTAAATCTGGCCCTGCTGGAAGATTTGCATGTGTGAGGGCATTGCCCCCCTGCTGCTGCTGACCAGCTCTGTGAAACAGGGACCTTTGGACCCATCCGCAGAAAGACAACTTTCAAGTAAGCACAAATAACAAGTTTTCCTCGTTTTCTTAATGAGCTTAAGAAAACATTCCTGGAATAGGTTAAATTTTATCATAGTTTAAGTTGTTTTGGTTTTGTGGTTTTTTTTCCCATTAGCTTTTCAGAGGGTTTAAAGTGTATCTGATGTGGAGAAACAGCTAGGGACACAAGCTGGCCATGCGAGAGCAGAAACTGAATTCAAGGCTTAGCGTTAAGAAAAGCTGGGATCTCACTTTACATGGGAAACTGCTTTAAAATTATTAGAGTATATACAGGGATTAGAGTACCAAAGAGCAGTCTGAATGGAAAACGTTCTTTCATAATCCATGTATTTTAGTCCCAGTGCAGTTATCTTCATTAAAGTTACTCTTCTGGTAGTTTTCCACCACCACTTACATTCACCTTAAGTTAAGCTGTAGATTTATAGCTGAAATAAAGCAACAGACCTTTGGTAACTTCCATCTCTCAATTTAGATTTGCACAGCTTGAGTGTCCCCTTTTATTTTCCAAGACTCAGGCAAGTTAGTGAATTTAAGGACTGTGACTGGGTTGTTTATGACAGCTGAGACATTCATCGTTACTCATCTCTTTCACGACATCCACCTCTAAGAAAAGGTGGTGCTCTGTGTAATGCAGCAGCTTAATGCCAGCACAGCACAAAGTGTCACAGATGGTCACCATCACCCGTCATAAATAAACCATGAGGCTCCTTGCAAGGCCCACGGGTTGTCAGGGCATTGCATGTAATTGATGTTGGCGTGTGACAGCGCAAAACGGGCAAGGCACAGGATGCCCTTCCTTACTACAAACAGGCCACGAATCTCCAGAGGTGCTGTTCACACACAGACCTGTACCTGCTACTGCCCTTCCCAAAACTCTCAGGCAGAGCTCCAGCAAGGGAAACGTGTTACAGGTAAATAGCTTTTCACAAAGACGTAGGAAGGCTCGTGAGACAGCTGCACACAAGTAGAGGCTGTATGTTTTAAACAGGCTTGAGAAAGCTGTTATCATAGAATCACAGAATGGTAGGGTTGGAAGGGGCCTTTAGACATCATCTAGTCCAACAACTCTGCAGAGGCAGGTCCATCTAGATCAGGTCACACAGGAAGGTGTCCAGCCAGATCCTGAAGATCTCCAAGGAAGGAGACTTCCACACCCTCCCTGGGCAGCCTGTGCCAGGGCTCCCTCACCTCAACAGTGACATAGTTTTTCTTACGTTTAAAAGGAACTTTTTTGTGTTCCAGCTTCATCCCATTACCCCTTGTCCTGTTGCTAGCTACAGCAGAAAAAAAGGATGCCCCAACCTTCTGACACCCACCATTTATATACTTATAACTATTAATGAGATCCCCCCCCCTTTCAGTCTCCCCTTCTCCAGACTAAACAGCCCCGGTTCCCGCAGCCTTTCATAGTAAGGAAGATGCTCCAATACATACTTTAAATACAAGAGGAACTGTATAATGGAGATCCTCAGGCTTTAGAGATATATGCAGACCTTGAAATTTTGCTATCCCATACTGACTTCCAAGATAAATATGAATAATGGAAGTGCAGGTGGACAAAAGTTCAGACTGCCCAGTCAGACAGTGAAAACTGGAATTTCATGGGCTGTGAAGACCCTGGTGCATGGCACATATGTTGCTCACAGGCTTCCCACCATACTCAGATGTATAGGTTTAAGCATAGAGCTTGGTGCTGTGGATAATTTGCACACCCACACCACTTCCCACCCACACCACAGCGGCCCGGAGCTGCAGAGTCATGGACATGCCACAGAGGCTTCCAAATAGTGTTTTGGGGCAGGATTCTCAGCACATAATCATGAAATTGTTTTGATTGGAAAAGATCTTTAAGATCACTGATTCCAACCACTCACCTCACATTGCCAAACCCATCACTAAAACCATGTACCTGAGCACCTCAGCTACGTGGCTTTTAAATATCTCCAGGGATGGGGACTCTCATCCACTCCCTGTTCCATCGTCCCAGAATGATGGAAACCATGGGACACAGAGTGATGCAAAATTAATGAGTTGGAGGGCTTTCAAAGTGGAAGTTAGCTAGCATTCCTGGTCACTGTGAGGGGGAAACAAACAGTATAAAGGGTTTTTTCCCTTCCTTCAGGTTGTACACAATTCCCCAACTAGACGGCCCCTGAGCAAGTTAAGGAGATCCAGCTGTTTACACTGTTGTGGATCAGCCCTGATGGTGAAGTTTAGGCAATGCATTGGTCCAAATGAATATGGCACGCTCTGATCAAGACCGTATTGCCTGTCTGCTATGACTACTTGAGAGCTTACCAAGATCATCATCTTACCTGGCAGCACTGGAGATCCTCTCCTGAGCAGCATCAGGCTTGGCTTCCCTGGCTCCCTCAGCCCTACACGTCCACGTTTATAGCTTCCAAGCCTTGAGGAGGCTTCAGAGCGCAGGGGAGCCTTTTCCCTGTGGAAGCAGCCGCCTGCTCTGTCGGTGTTGCTCCCTTGCAAGCCGTTTGTCCGGCTGGAGGAAGGCTCCTCCGAACCCCAGGCATTCCTGCATCGTTTCACACGGCGGTGATGCACACACACCGCCCCCTCCCAGATCCCAAATCCTTTCACTGGCACCCTCCAAGGAGGAAGATCTGTAGCACTTCTGGTCCTGTCCCGCGGTAACACGAGGGGGAGCTCTCGTAGTTCTCAACAGAGACAGCAGCAACACGCCTTTTCCTACCCCAAATACAGAGGCTCGGTTCCTGATCAGGAGAAAAAAACAAACCCAACCAGGAGGCCAGAAAGCCATTCCCTCTTCACAAGATCGTTTCTGGTTCAAACAAGTGTAAGCCAGAAGGTGACCAGGAGAGGGGAAGGTCACTTGCTAAGGATCCCGTCCCCACACGTCCCTTGTTTCTGAAGAAGAGGCAGGGGGCACGACAGCCTGCAAGTCATCTAATTTCTCACTTCAAAGCACACCATTTCAAGGCCAGAGAAGCTGCTCGTACCTGAACCGATTCTGAACAGTGTTATGTTCAAGTTTTTCCCAATAGAAATGAGAGAATGGGATCATGTCCTTAACCCATCATTGGATGGCCCTACCATGGCACTATATACTCTGACAAAGTCTAATTCCACCTTCATTCTGAAAACAGAATGTAAGTACTAACTGCCAAGTGGTCCTGCTGCAAGATTTTAACATGTTTATTGTGGGTTTTTTTTTGTTACAAAATGCTGGTATTTCTCTCCTAAAGAGGGGTTACACCAAAAAAGCACTTTATTCACAAGTCCCTGAGTCATGTACTTCTGCTACGCCAGCCTGCCTTCGTAGTTCCGCATACCAATTTCCCTTAAAGCGTTCAACACCATACATTTAATGAGCAAAACAATTCCATCTGTTCTGTGAGTCAATACTGACAACTTCGCTGTTAAAATACATGTATTTCTCTTGGTGCAGCTGTGCTTAATCTGTCAGGGGAGAAGAGCCTGCTGTACTCAGGGCACCGCTCCTATTGGCCAGGCTGCCATTGCAGGGCTGCAGCCCAGCTGACACCAAGGGCTGCCCAAGGCCTCTACAACCCTATCCTTGGCGACTGGCACTCTTAAGTCACCTACATACCCTAAACACAGGCCACCAAAGGCGCCTTCACAGAACCACTAGTAAAAGATCACTTTTTTGGTTGTTTGCTTAAGTTTTGACAAGTGACACAGAAACGAAACGGGTGCCAAGGGCTGTGACAAAGCAACAGAGCACCGGAATTGAGACCTTAAATGGGGGATGGAGCAATAAGAACCACCTACACCTCTTCCTTCACCAGCAGTAACTACCTCCCAACCTTGGTACTGCTGACTTCCTCCTGCCCCTTGGACCTGAGATGGAAGAAATCAAGCTCTCTGGTTCTCCCACAGCAGAAGGTCTCCGAGGCTCATCTACTACTGTGTCTCCATGTCAAGGACCAGCCCAGACCTGCCTGTCCCAGGTCTCTGCCTCTATGCGGTTATCACACAGCATCCTCCTCATCACCACAGTGCCTTTGTGCTCCCCATGAGCTCTGGCAGATTAAGTGCCTCCCTTCAGCTTACAATATTGAGAAAGTATGTCAGCAGATGAGATAGTGTCTGCCCCATTTCAGACCCTGCCTCCACCACAGCCCCAGAGGGCAAGCTCAGCTCATGGCAGGAGACACAGGGTAGGATGAGGTATCCAGGTTAACTGCAGGCGAATCCTGACTTGTCAGCCTCAGAAAGGATGGTCTAAAGGAAGAACTCAACAGGAATAGAAAGATAAAGTCTGGGGGAAAGTAGGGACTAATCATTTAAATCAGGGACTTGGATCAAACCAGGAACTTCTTCCCCAGTGGTGTCCTAGACAATCAATCAGTATACTGACTCTGCCCTAGGGCTGCTGGTAATCCATGAGATATTTAGGGGCTTTCTGCTCCCACCTTTTGACTGAAATGGCTGTGAAGGGTTTTGTCAGGTGGAGATGGATTTATCTTTCACCTTTCCACACAAACAGTAGTCTTGTTACATAAGGCACCTGAACACTTCCACCATCAGCACAGGGCGCAGCGTACCCCTCTCCAAAACACAAGCAATTGAGAGGAACAGGTTGGCTCACGCAGCACTCCAGGAAATGCTCCCTGCAAGCCATGCAAGCACACAGGTTAAAATGACACCGGTAACAAACAAATCAATTAACCCATCAACAGTGCAATTAGTTGGCCCTGAAACAAGTCAACTGAATTAACAAAGCAGGGCATTAAAGCAGGTTAACAGGAAAAAAGTAAACGTAGAGTCATTCCACAGGTACCAAGATGTCTCGGTTCCAGTTGAGCCCAGAAGATATTTTTACCAACTTCTGGACAGGTTGATTCTTCTACAGCCTCCAAGGTCTCCAAGGGACCTCACAACAATGCTGAGAACTGCCTGGCTGAGTACATTCTCCTCTTAGGAAAGCTCAGTGTCCAGAGAAGTCAGGATGACCAAGCTGAAGTTACTGCTCTGCTTGAGTCAATTTAAGCCCTTCTGCACCCCCGATCAGTAAACTCTTCAGTATGTTATCCCAATCAACCCACTCCAGTGAACATCTGAAAGCCCAGATCAGCAAGGGTGAACCCAAAAGACACCATTGTGAGAGCAGAGATGCAGAAATTACCCCCAAAGGTGTGTGTGACACATGATTAACACCCACTCTCATGCACATGTCCTTCCAAAGTAGCAAAGTTACCATAGAATCACAGAATGGTAGGGTTGGAAGGGACCTTTAAAGATCATCTAGTCCAACCTCCCTGCAGAAGCAGGTTCACCTAGATCAGGTTGCACAGGAAGGTGTCCAGGCGGGTCTTTGAAGACCTCCAAGGAAGGAGACTCCACACCCTCCCTGGGCAGCCTGTGCCAGGCCTCCCTCACCTCAACAGTGACATAGTTTGTTCTTATGTTTAAAAGCTTTTTGTGTTGCAGCTTCATCCCATCACCCCTTGTCCTGTCACTGGATACAATAGAAACAAGGGATGCCCCAACCTCCTGATATCTAACACTTATATACTTGTAAATATTAATGAGATCCCCCCTACAGTCTCCTCTTCTCCAGACTAAACAGCCCCAGATCCTGCAGCCTTTCCTCATAAGGAAGATGCTCCAGTCCCCTGATCATCTTGGTGACCCTGACAAAGTTATGCTGACAAAATAAATAAAATAAAATGACATGAGCTGTAGGCATGATGGCTAGTGACCAGGCTGGTATGGCTGTCAAGAGACAGTCAGTCTTACCCTCTAAGACAGAGGGTGATCCAGCAGCAGCACATTCTCCAGTGGTGAGGAAGACAACTCGCCCAGGTGGGGCTGCCTCCCTCCCAGAGCAACAAGGCAGAGGAAGGCCATGCCCCGCAGGAGGCCATCAGTGCCACATGCTGAGCGTGCCAGACAAATGCCAGCGGGGTATTCATGCACAGCAACAGCCATTCTGTCGAAGCACTGCAGCAGGAAGCGGCACAAAAGCTCTTATGGCACGAAAAAGGCTGGCATGGACCAGCACGCAAGCAACTTGGTTACTCCTCCATACTGATTCGGCTTCCCATTTAGAGTTAGCTTCCAGGAAATAATGTGAATACTCTCACTTTCCTGCCCCCTGCCATCAGACACCTCTTGTGGATGCATTTCTGCCTGTCTCACACGTGGCCATCGGCAAGTTTCAAAGGACACAAAAGGTTCGATGACCGAGGCTCTATGTCAAAAGCCTTCCTTACTTTTTAGCCCCCAATCTTTGCCACTGCTACAGCTGCCAAGTTCTGCAAACAAATCCATTTCTCTGAGTCAGATAGCTCCCAGTAGGTCAAGATTGTCTAAAATAATCACCAAATCCTGTAGAGTAGTAACGCACCTAGATGAGAGCAATGACTTCAACCTCAAGCCTCATGAGAGAACACCACACCAACCCCCTTTCCGAAAGAGGACAGTGATGAGTTGCAAAAATTGACTTGTTCTTCGAGTCCCAGTTTAAAGCCAGGACAAAATACCTTTTGCCCTTGTTTAAAAATAAATGCTAAACCTTCTGAAGATGCTCCCAGCCATCCAACACACTGATTTGCTTCAGCACATTATGGAAAGCCCAGTAGAGGGATGAAGTCACTCCTACAAATGCATCAATCCTACAGGCTACTACCACAAACGTCTTCTTCAGGCAGACCAGAAACACAAATGTAGATGCTACAGAAGCCCTGACTCCAGAATGCCAGCAGTGACTTCACAGAAGGTACAAGGCTGAACAGGGCAGCTTTTGCTTGGCCACCAGTTTTGACCATCTGTGCTTCAAAATAAGAACAGAAGAGTATCATAAAATCATGAAGGTTAGAAAAGACTTTTAAGGTCATCAAGTCCAACTACTCACCTCATGCTGCCAAAGCCCGTCACTAAACCACATCCCTCAGCACCTCAGCTACAAGGCTTTGCAGTATCTCCAGAGATGGGAACTCTACCACCTCCCTGGGCAGCCTGGGCCAGTGTGTAACAACCCTCTCAGGGAAAAAAGTCTTCCTTATCTCCAATCTAAACCTCCCCTGGTGCAAGTTGACATTTCCTCTTGTCTTATCATTCATTACTGAGACCGGCTTTCACCTTGCCACAATCTCCAAAATTTCAGGTAGTTGCCGAGTGATTGTGTCTCCCCTCAACTTCCTTCAGGCTGAACACCCCCAGTGCCCTCAGCTGCTCCTCGTAAGACCTGTTCTCTAGACCCCTTCACCAGCTTCATTGCATATGTCTGGACATGCTCCAGCACTTCAATGTCCTTCTTGTAGTGAGAGGCCCAAAAGTGAACACAGTATTTGAGGTGTGGCCTTACCAGCATCAAACCAAGTACAGGGACATAATCACTTCCTTGATCCTCCTTGGTCATGCTATTTCTGATACAAGCCAGGATGCCCTTGGCCTTCTTGGCCACCTGGGCACACTGCTGGCTCACGTTCAGCCGGCTGTTAACAGCTCCAGATCCTTTTCCACCAGATAGCTTTCCAGCCCCTCTGCCCCCAGCCTGTAGTGTTGCCTGGAAGAGTTCTGAAACTGCATTGTTGCCTGTGAGCTGCTAATGCCACAGGCCTGGCAACTTCTTAGTAAGGAGTCTGTCCTTCGAGTGAAGGGAAGGAAAAGCCTTTATGAAGCATTTGCACATCTATTCCTACTCACACAAACAAGGACACAGCAGGGAGTGTCAGTTCTCAGTGCTGGGACAAAGTTTAGCTGACATGAAATGGTCCCCCTTCCACTCGTACTCTGCCCTCTGCTCCTCTGGAGTCGCACAAGTACCAGAGGCACCTTGTCATGAACACACATTGGCAGCAAGATTACTCCTCCACTAGCAGTGGGTGCTGCGTGGAAGAGAATTGCCCTTCCAAACCCCCTCCCTTTTAAGGTACAAAGAATTTTCCAGCTTGCTCAGGAAACCCTAAACTTGTACTCATGCCCTAAGGCCACGCTAGCGTCCTTGCTGGTTATCACCTTCAGCCTCAAGCTACATCAGAAGAAAAATAAGCTGACACTCTCCAAGGGCACCAAGGAAAATGAATTATTCAGCAAAATCAGAAACATGCAAATCTTTTACCAAAGAAAACCTAAGAGTTACTAGACAATAAACCATCAGCTTTTGAGTTTTTGTTTATACACATAATTTAATGAGTCTGCTTTAAGAAAGGTATTTTGAAGCTGAAATCACAACAAAGTACAATCTTCCGTGTGTACAGTAGATAGTACTATAAACATTTACCAAACAAGGTATTTCCACGCTTGCTCCTCTGCTGTTCACTGTTACGTAAGGAAAAGGAACTCAAACTCTCCTGTTACCAGCAGTCCTGTCTTAACTTGTCTCTTTTATCCTACAACAGCTTAAGGATAACAACAGCCTGTTACCACAGTCCTCTCCCACGTGTCAAGCAGGAGCAAGACATTGTCATGATTGCATGCTAATTCAGCTTCGTAAAGACCACGAGCACAGTTGGAGGCAACAGTGAAAAGGGGTCCCTGTTCCTTTCGCAGGAGGGGGTCACAAAAAAGTGCCCTTTGGCTACCCAAGTCCAACTGCCATCAAACTCATGCTCATTCAACACATTTGAGCAAATCAGAGTTTAGGCAGGTGGTGCCGAGTTTACTTTTCCACCTTCTGCTTTCCCTTTTCTCCCCATATCGTGTTTTCCTCCTGCCTTTTCTTAGCCAGCATTATCCCTTCATCCTTTCTATCCTCAGTTACTCTGTCCTGATGGGACAAAGCCAGAGCACCGCTCCTCTTCAGTCTTCTGGTGTTGTCAATACCGTGGCAAAGGGCAAATCAATAGCACTGAATTCATACCCAGAGGATAAAAAGAAACAGGTCAATTCCTCAGAGAGTTGTTTCGTCTCTTTCAAAGGCCATTTCGCATGGCCTTTGAATTCTAAAAGTACACACGAGCTTCCGCCCTTAGTGTAAAAATGGGATGGAGCTGAAAAAGCTCTCAACACTTGTTGGTTTGAAGCGAGCAGCGCTCTGAGGGAACCCCAGCAAGCTCCTGAGGCTCGGCTAAGTCAGACATAAAAGCAGACATCGGGTGTAAATTTCATATTTATTATAACAAAAATTATGACATGTTCATTTGTGCATTCGGCTTTAATATAACTCTCGGTATGTAAATGTTCTACAGCGAATGAGCTCTATACAATCATGCTGGTTGTGGCAGCAGTAAGGAACACAAACAAAACGTGTCTGTAAAAGGAAGGAAAGAAAGAGACCGGAGGAAAAAAAGTGGGTTTCTTTAAATGGTCTACACCGTCTCAGCTCTAGCTAACTTGTACACAGCCACGCAGTCCGTTATGCTCGATGACCATGGCCCAAAGAAGGTCAGCTTTTCAGGTTGTGTCCTTAATGCCAAGGCTACAAAACATGTAAAGCGTCACTATACAACACTGAGCTATTTACAGGAATTTCCCAATCAACTGTTCTCTCAGAGAAAATTAGTGAATCTCAGTGACTTAAGTCACCTGAAAGAGTAAAGCAACTCCTAGGAGTTAGTCTCCATATTCTACAAATGTCTATCATTTTCAAGACCAAAAAAAGCCTTTTCTCTCAAAGAAATACAGTATTACAATATTACTTAAATCATTTAGCACTGGCTACTGCCCTGCTTTTCAAACAAAACAAACAAGCCATTTTAAAAAATATTACATCATCATCATCTGTTTCTCAGCAATATATTAAACCTTTTTTATTACTTCGTTTGTTTGTTTGTTTGCTTTTTACACTTGATATGTTAAGGGAAGGTTAACTATTGGAAACTTTTACCGGTCAAGCGTCTCTAGAAGAAAGTCAATGAGTATTAAACCTAACAAACCGAAAAGCTGCAGTTATCTGTAGTGGCAGGATAAGGAAAAGGAAGAATATAAAGGAAAAAGGATAAGGAAAACCCCTGCTGTAATGCGAGCCCCACTGGGTCCTGCACTCAAGTCTCCTTGTTTGTTAGTTAATTTCTGCACGGTAAATAGAGTGGGTCATAGTGGTGTGTCGTAATAGTCTGCCAGGTGGTCCATCGGGTACTGCCGCTGCTGCTGTTGCTGCTGCTGCTGCTGTTCCTGGTGCTGCTTCATGATCTCTTTCACTTCTTCTTCAAGCTCAGGTGGGATGATGAACTGGTCGTCGGGGTCGGGCTGTGCCGGAGCAGCAAAGTAACCCCCCGTTTTTCTGAGCGGCGCGTCCGTCGCCACTTCGATTAGGTTGTGGCTCCTCTCTTGCGGTGCCACGGAGCCGTTGCAGCGCCGGCGCCCCATCGTGCCCGCGGCGGCACACTCCGCTCTCCTCGGCAGGCCGGGCTCGTCTTCGTTGGCACTGATGACGATGCCTTCGTCGCTGGCTTCCGCCGGCACCTGGAGGAGCTGCTTCTCCTTGGCTCGGCTGCAGTGGATGTCCACCTCCACCTCCACGCGGCTGCCGTTGCTGAACACCCCCTCGATCGGCTCCTCGTCGTCGCTGTCGAGGCCGTTGTCGGAGAAGGCGCTAGAGAAGGTGGCGCTGGAGAGCTGCCGCTGGAAGGAGTTGGTGAGGCAGACGGGGTGCAGCATGCAGCGCTGCTCCCCCGGGTAGGCCGGGCTGTTCTCGTTTATGGCTCCCTGAGGAGGCTCGTCGGAGGCCGTGGAGCCCACCTCGCTGCTCATCTCGGAGGTGGAGATCTCGCTGCTGATCTCCGAGGCCATGCCGCTGCTCGAGGATGGCATCCCCAGCGCGTCGGCAGGCCTGTCCTTGATGACCACGTTGACAGACTGGGGGAAGATGCCCGGGCTGGGGGGTGGCACCCCGTTGAGCTCGCAGCAGCAGAAGCTGTCCTCCGTCACGTTGAGCTGAACCACGACGGCGCTGATGCTGTCATTGCAGCCGTAACTCTGGGCCAAAGTGCAAAGCTTCTTGGCGGCTGCCAGCGCGTCAGGCACATTTCTGACCGCCTCCACCGCTTCATCCATCGAGAGGCTGTCCCACAGCCCCTTGCTCCCCAGGATGAAGAACTCATCCTGCGGAGTTAAGGTGATGGACTGGACGTGAGGACGCGGCATGACGCTCGGGTGAAGGAAGGTGTACCCCAAGATTCTCGTTGAATCCGTCACACCGTTCACTTTGCCATCCTGAAATTACAAAGGACAGGAAATTGGAAACAAAGCAGACGAAAAGACGTGGCACCTGCGTCTCCTGGCAATTCACCCACAGCTGCCTCTCTCGCAGCAAAACACCACCAGCAGAGAAGACGATGGAAAAGCCAAGTGAGCTGCAAGGAGGGGACGGAGCTGGGATCAGAGCACAGCAACGGCTGGTCTGCAATCCTGCACTACGCCTCCGACACCCTGCTGATTTGTCATCAGCATCACCTATGCACACCCCAACAAAGCACAAGTCTGCAACAAAGAGCCAGCTATTCTGCTCCTGCAGCTGCGAGAGAGAGCCGGCTGGAGTAATGTTTTAGCAGTGAGTCAGACTTATCCCTCCTCCACCCACGGTATCTGGCTTTATAAAGGGCAAAGCCACACACACAGCTCTATTTGATATAAGGGGCAGGTCATTCAGTTACGGCCCCTGTCTTGCAGCCGTACAGTTGTGGGTTTCCCCTCGGCTCATTACTCAAGACAAAAGCTCATTTAAAAAACAAACTTGAAATGGAGCACACAAGTCAAACACAGCAGAGAGCAGGTCTGCATTTCTCAGTCAGCCGAGTTGTAGTGAAATGTTTTACATGCCCCAGTTAACTTGCTACGTTTCCACTTCAATATGACATTTCCAAAGGGAAGGGGAGTAATATCTGAAGGGAAAACGTTGGTAAAAATGGACGTATCTGAGAAGTAAATCCCATGCACGTCAAATCCCAGGATCCTGTCCTGGTTAGACTCCAAGCTGCCAGAATAAGCAGAGCAAGTGTCTGGAACAGAAAGCCTGGCTACCTGCCAGCCTTCTGGGGATAGCTGCACCCTGCTAATTGCCTTCTCGAGAATAACAGCAAAGGTGAGGATTTACACTCATTCGGTCCAGCTGATGACTGCAGTGGTAAAGCAGATAACCACAGGAAAAAACAATGAACCAAGACTATTAAAAGCTTCCCCTTTAAAACCACTCAGAATTAAAAAATAAACCAAAAAAAACCAAACCCCCGTTGTCTTGTTAAGTTTCCCATTAAAGGGCTGACAGCAGTGGTAAGCCATCAATGTGCATGAAATCAGTGAGTCATCTTCAGATTCAGTGAAGAAATCTCCCTTTCCCTCTCCAGAGCAACCTCAGGAGCGTGCCTCGGCGATGCAGGCTACGCTGGAGTGACTCCCTTCCAGCCTGTCACCTTTGGGATCATACTCATCACCCTTACCCGGGTAGATCAATAGGCACGTGAGGCATTTCACACAAACATCCCTCCCTCCCTCATGGGTACACAGCACTGAGTTTTCTGCCCTTTCCCCCACCATTAGGAGGGCTCAGTATTTATCTGTTCCTATGTGCATGTCACACAAGGCAAAGCAAAACTGACAGCTGTGGCTTCAAGCTTGTACAAAGAGAACAAATAGTTTTCTCCTTTCTCGTGATTCAGCTGAGCACAGGATGGGCTTTCCTTTTGGGCAAAGGGCAGCTCAGAGAGCACAGTCAGCCTGCCAGGAGCAAGGAGTCTCTAAAGAGAAGGATAGCACCATCTCCAGTGTTCAGCTCTCTCATCCTTTTTCACTGGAGAGGCTCCTCACAACAGCTCCAACACAACGATTCCTCTCCCTCTTGGGAGGAAGCTGGCTGCTTTTCTGTTTCAACGCGACATGCTCACAGCTGCTCACTCTCTGAAGCTGACCAAAACCCAGCACGGACATGGGATGCAAAAGCAATTTGATTGCATGATAACAGACAAATCACCTTGAACAGAAAAGTGTAACTCTGGAACCCACACCATTAACACCTCCTCTTGGAGGTCACCATTATCAATGGGCAATCTCACACATTGCAGTGAAAACACTCTCCAAGGAAGCTGCAAGTTGCAACAGTCCCTAGCTGTTCTCTGACCTCTGTGATAATGGCCTTATGCTGCTTAATCCTCTTCAGCTCTTCTTCACAACTCATCACATAACACCTGGACAAAGGCAGAGGTTTCCCATTCCGGCAGAGAACGGTTTGGCACTTCCCCACGTTTGCGGAGGTTAATGTGAAGCATCCACTGGGGTCCATGGGATCATGTTTTATATGGCAAAGGACAGCAGAGCCTCCGAGCTTCTGTCCAGCTGTTCCAAGTTTCCTGGAATTTAAACAACACAGGGATTGTTCTTTAATTGGAAAAAAAGTGTTACAGATACGATGGAGAAGTGGTCGCTGTTCTGCAGCCGCAGGACATTGACTCTGTTGGATCCTGGGACACAAACAGAAGTCTCCACTGAAGACTGTGACACCACAGCAGCACTGCAGAGAAATCACATGCAACTCTTGAGCAGTGTGTCATTTACACATATGCAGACACTCAAATCTGCTCCATTTCAGAACAACAAGAAGAAAAGACTTTGTACTTGTAAGAGCTGCACAATCGTGTTTCTCCCGTCTCATGTCTTAAAGGCATTTCTTTTAAAGGTCAGATCAAAGGAAATGGAGGGTTAAAAAAAGTACTGAGGACTACTAAATGAGTACAGGCAGAGCTTAAAAAGGAAGTTCAGATTATCCAGCTCACTCTTTGGATTCCGAAGCTACAGATTTTATTACAAAAACATAACTGTAAAAAAACTATCAATCTATTTTTGAGCAAAAAAGGGAGGCAGAGATCCAATGTTGTGTGATGTCTTCAGAATAATGCTCCCCACGTATCAAATGATGACCAAAAAGGTACAGTGGCTGTTCACTTCACTGTAAGGAAGCACACATCATTTATCTTTTCCATTACTAACCTGTTAAACAGTTTCTTAGAAACATTTAAGACTTGGGTTTTAGCAGGTTTCATAGTGGAAAAAACCCCAAAGATTAAAACTGAAGTTTCCAGAATCCTGTCATTAGAATGTAAACTCAGTTCAATACTGGACTGTGAAAAACCATCCATCCCTACCAGTGTCTTGGTTTCTCATGGCTTTCTCCTATAGCAATTAGGAATCAGAGAAACTAGAAAGCTAATTAAAGAGGTGACTACAATTTAGATTAAGGCTATGTAAAAATACACTTCAGGAGTGTTGCATATCATCTGTAACCGTCCTCAAGGAACGGTTAAATGCGACAGGAATGAATACTATTTCTGGTTCTCCACAGAAGTGGTTAGCTTATTTTGACTTGAGACAAAAAAAAAACCCCAACAGAGCAGCTTTTCATAGGAACGCTGCATTCCTGTGAAAGTGCATTAGTAGTAAACAAAACCCACTTAATAAGTACTTTCAATACTCTAACTTGTTATTATTTTTGATTACTTTAAGTATATGGCAACCATCTTCTGAGCTACGGATCTGAGGCAATGGTAGAAGCAGTTGTGGGAAGGCAGCAATTTCTCTCTGGCGTTTGTAAGGTTCAGTAACACCCCGTCACTTCCATGTCTCCCCCAATACCAGAACATCAGTACTTTTCCTTTCCAAAGGTGCAGCAATTGAATGATAAGCAATGCTACTTTGAACTTGATTCACTTCCTCGGTCTCTCAGCTTGCTTATTTGCTTTCTCCTTTGTTTCCCTGACCTCTTTGTTCTCTTTTGTTTAGCCCCCTTGCACTCCTCCTTCCCTCGGCATCTCCCCAGGCACAATTTCTTCTTCTGTTGAGAACAGCACACACGCAGCTTTCCAAACCACTACAGCTACTATTACACTCACAGCTATTGTATCACGATCTCTTTGCATGGATCCTGCTCAAATGATATTCTAAGGCAAAAAGGATGACAGGAAATAGACATTTCTAAAGAGGAGTCAGACTACATGTTTTAAATATTTGCGTAGCCTTAAATAACCTGAATCAGTAGAGAGAAACAAAGAATAAGCCCAGGCTTCACAGCCAGCAGCTGTAAGGAAGTTTACAAGACCATCAGAATTGTACCACTGACTTGGTTATGGCCAGTTGTGAGATAACATTTAAAAAAGATACCAGAAGAGAGTACATGTCCACCCACCACCTTCACTATTAGCATTTAGTAACTTGGCATGCGGTTTGGGGCTTTTGACTGGGGATATGTTGGGGTTTGTCTCGCCATGTCTGAAAGGAACCGAGGGTGATATTCACTAAACAAGCAATAAAACAAGCAGACAGCTACCAAAGCTCTTCTTCCCCTCCATCCCACAATTTTTTGAAGCACAAGAAGAGCTCGAGTCTGACCTGGAAGCACACAAACTGCCCAGTGGGCACACGCATGGGAAAAAACAAATGATCCAAGACTCACCTCTGCATAACAATGAAAGTGTTGACCATGTATTCCTCCTCGTTTTTGGTTTTCTGCAGCTCTTCAGCTAAGATGTCGCTCATGGTGCACTGCAGCAGATACGGCACTTCCACATTGCGGTCGCCATCAAACACACCATAAAGTGCCTCCCGGTTGTCGCAGAAGTTATTGGCTGAAAGTGCTGCCACACACAGCCTAGTGAAAAAAAAACAAAAGCGGGAGAACATTGAGGTGGTTACCCAAGACCAGTTTCTCATCCTGTCATCCTGAGCAGAGGGATGCAGGCTGGTTTGAGGGCTAGTTTTAACCACCTCAGTTCATAAGAATTTCTGGACTGTTTTCTGAGCTGTGGAGACGACTTTGGACCATCAATGGTGCCAAGATGTGGAGAGGACCATACTGAAACTTCAAGCCAATCCCCAAGGATTCCTTCCTCATTTTCAGCATATGAACAAGTCCCTCACTTGCAGAAATAAGGGGAAAAGTACCTCTGAAACAACATCAGTTTAAACTGCAGTTGTTCCTCCAAAAGCCATTCTTAACATTTAACGTGCTTATGGTCCAAGCTGTGCCTTAAATCAATTAATAGTAACTAAAGGCTTGCTGGCACTTGCTACAGAAACCTGGGTAGCAGAAGGTTTCTAAAAAGGTATTTAAGGAACAAAGAAAGATTCATCACACTGCCAGCACCACAGAGACTAGCAGGCTCTTGGTACACTATTTGTCAAGTGCTGCCTTAGTCAGAGTTGCTCCTTGCACTATGAATATTCAGAGTTTTGGCCATTCTGCCTCTTCCTTCAGCATCTCTGATTTGCTTGGTAAACATCCTTTGGTTGAAGATAAAGAAGCTTTGCAAAGTGAAAAATGCTTTTAAACACTCAGATCTTTTGCAAGTACTGGAGCACTGACAAAATGCGCTGGTTACATTTGTATCTTAGCAACTTCCCTAACAAAGCCCAAAGCCCAGAGCCAGGCAGGGGCCCCCGCTAGCCAAACACAAAGTCATGGTGTGGCCTCTGCCTCTGTGAGGCCCAAAACGTCCCCCAAAACTCCCCCTGAAGAAAAAGTGTCCCTTTGTGTCAGCTCTGCTGCTGGGATGTTCGTGTGTCGCCACCCGCGCCAGGCCGTACTTGTTCTTGACGCCCGAGGCCTCGGTGTAGCCGTGGCTCCACACCGCCGGCGCGCCCGCTGCGTCGCCGCCCGACGCCTGGTCGATCTTGAAGCAACGGATATTGCTGCAAGGAGAAAGGAAAAGGGCAAAGATGCAATGAGTGGAAGTGCTGATATGATCCACCAGCTTCAAATGTAAAGCTAGAACACCTTTCCCCCCCACCCAGTTCTGAGCAATAGATTTAACAGAAGCAAACAAAGCAGGACATCCGAAGGGGTTGCTTTTACGTGCCTGTATACAAAGAACCAAAAAAGTGGTAAATAAGTGAGCCTCTGTGAGGGTGTCAGCTGCACTGTTTCACTTAGCTGGCTTTTCATTCCTGCATTCACCCCTGAGCTATTTGTTTCAAACCTGTTCCCAGTAGGAACACAAGGCAAATTTATCTCTAGCTTGGGGAAAGCCGGTACAGGGGAGGGATTTTTTTTTAATTGGCCTCTCCCCTCCACTCATTTTAACCGAGTCTCTGACCCTTTTCATTGTACTCAAAATCTGTTACGACCCACACCATCCACAAACAAAGAAACATAAAAAAGGAAACAAAAATTAGAAGCAGTAATGTGTAGCAACAGCCTTCCATGAAAAAGCCTCCAGATTAGAAATTCACTCCATGCTGGTCCTGCGGCAACCTGCAAGAGCCAGCCTGCAGTCCCAACAGCAGGCACGGCAGTTCTGCCTTCCCCAGCACTGCAGTCCAATTTTTCCTCAGGCCCTTGATCCTCTACCCTCCAATTTACTGCCAACATAGCCTTTAGCCTGAATTTCAAATATCTCACACAGCGTAATAAAGACTTGAAAAGGGCCCATCCCTCTCTGTTTATACCCTTCTCTTCTGGGGAGAGATGACCTCGCCCCTGCTCCCTACTGCTCTCTTCCAAAGGCAGGGAAAGCGAGTTCCCCACACGCTGCAGACACTTCAAAGGCACACGAACCTTTCATGAACCAAATGAATCATGAAAGGACACAAGCAGAAAGGTCTAACTGTTCACTCTGAGCATTCATTTTCCTCTGTCCAAACCCCCACATGACCTGAACACATGGAAAAGTCTTTTCAGCATTGCACAGCCTTCCTCAAATAACCTGAAGTACTGTCACATCCACTTTCGTTTCTTTTTACCCTGACAGTCAGGATGTACATGGTCGAGGGCAGATTAAAAGTAAACAAGCTATATGAATTACATTAGAATCATTGGTATTTAAAGCCCTTGGTTTTGCAGCCCTCTGTGTGGCAAACAGGAGGCAAACATCTTGCCAGGAGAATTAGAAAAGATTATCTGACTCCAAATCAAACTAAATTCTGTCTGCACCTGCAGAACACTACACACACAAGCAAACATAGTTTCTTTGCAGACTTCTCATGCAAGGCACTTCCCCTCCAGGGCAGAGGAACTTGGATCACAAAGGTTTTTCTGTTTGTTTCTCTCTTAACTGGGTTGACTGAACCCTGGTCCCTGGGCAGGTCAAGGACCCAGAGCTGTCTTAAGGCTTCCCAACAGTGGTGCAAAAACCTTTGCTCGCAGTTTTCTCAGTGGCACCAATACAAATAAAGCATGTGCCCAGAAAGGAGCAATATCCAGCAGCACATCCTATTGCAGGGAACATGAGCTAATGGCTTCTGGACAGCATGGCTTATTTTCTACCCCAGTTTAAAATGACTCCTACGACTGAATGAGATACTCTTTCCTAAAAATCTACATAGCACCATCTTTTTCTTCAAAAAATATTTCATTGTAATCACTACTGAGGATTCTTACACCCAATAAATCTCTTGGCAACATCCTCCCAAAGCATACAAGCCTCCTTTAAGATCTCCATACATATTAAAAAAAGCAAGCATGCATGACAGAATTCTTCTTCTCACCAGCACTGAGAATACATATTAACCTACTACCTGCTTGAATCCTGCCAGGGCACAGATGGAGAGCTGCCTTTCGCATGCAGAAGAAAGATATAAAAAGTACCAAGTGCACAAGTATTTTTGTGCCTGCCACAAAAAAAACCAACCCAAGTGAAAGGTGCACTTTCTCCCTCACAGTCAATTATAGCAGTATATCACAGAAGACAGTGTAGCAATCCAGAAACCAAGAAGCCCCTCAGGAGGCCTGAAGCACCCAACTGTGGCTAATGAATAGTAGGGAAGAGAACAGACCTGAGGTCCTAAGAATAATTTATTTAGAAATACAAATAGCCAAACAAAACACACACATACACAAGAGAGAAAAAAGGTTTCTGTGGATTAAAGACAATGCATATGTCAGTGAAAATATGGCATGTAACTGGGCCACACTACTCTTCTACTCAGGACTCATACGTGTACAATGCTGCTATAGGGCATGATGCCTGAACACTTAAATGGCAAGAGACAGGCTTGCCCATCTTGTCTGCTGAGTTATACACATGAAAAGCTAATCTTTCACTCAAAATCTCAACAGAATTCAATTAGCTTTGTAATATCTACTTTTCTTTCACCAGGAGCCAGAGCCACATGACACACTGGCTCTCCAAGAAGGTCTCCTATATACAATAAAACGGCTCTTAAGAGAGAACACCCCCTTTTTCACTGTCTGCTGCAGAACATGGACTCTGATTTTCATCTGTGAAAGCTCATCAGTATTCAAGTTTCCTTTTAAATTTGATAAAATCCGCTGATTCAAGCTGAAAAACTCACACTGTCAGTTTGTCTTCCTCGCACAACAGCTGAGGTTTACTACTCCAGCATCTGATCTTAACCATTTAAAAGCAAACAACACGAAGCAACTGCTCAAGTCTTAAAAAGTAAATCAACCCTTCTTGGAATCATTCAACATTGGAAGACGAAAGAGGCTTTAAGAAACACGGAGCTGGAGTAGTTCTTTCCAGGACATAATGAAAGCTCAAGGCAGCACCACTGTCCACAGATGACTGTTTTAGTGCAACAGCTTCCCAACCTAGCACAGAAGAGGTGTAAGGCACTTGGCAAGTTTCAGTTATAGGTAACAGGTGTCAGGGAAGAAATCAGACAGGAAGGAAACAAGAGGGTCCCAAAGCAACTTTGCTGCAAGCAGAGTGGGAGAGGTCTCAGAGCCTCAGGAGATGTTTAAAAATATGAGATTTGGGTTTTTTTTTCTAGGACAAAAGCAGAGAGGTATGAAAGGTAACAAGAAACAGAATGCAAAGAGGTAAAAAGCAGTGCAACAGTGAAGACAGATCCAAGTAGGTGAATGAGAGCAAAAAATTAATACAGTAAGCAGTTCCTAGCATCTCAACAGCGGAATAAATCAAGTGCTTTGGTTGAATCTAATGTCATAAGTAAAATGGAGATGACACAGGCCCAACAGTGGTTATACCAGACTGGCAGATGCCTTCAGGAGATACAGCTGAAAGCAACTGCACTGAAGTAGGTAAAGTCAATCTCTTCAATGAAACACCAGTTTCTGACTTATCCACGTAACCTTTCTACTTCCTCATCCCCTGACAACAGGGAGCCATACTCCTGAAGAAGAGATTTACACTTCCAGGTACTGTGGTTTTGCACTGGCCCAGTGACAGGAGTCGTTCTACCCCCTCCACACTCCGTAAGGTAACTTACTTCAGCAGCTCCAGGGTTTTGTGATCCAAGGCTAATCTAGGATTTCCAGTCAGGTCCAGCTCTTGTAGTTTTGGAGGCAGGTTTTCAGGCAACGTGACTTCACTCAGTTCATTGCAGCTTAGGTCCACGCACTGCAAAAGGAAAGCAGCCAAATAAATAAGCAAGAGAATTCATCTGTCAGCAAGATCACCCACATTTTGATTAAATGTAGTCATGCATGTTTCATGAACAATAAAGGCTGCAACCGAGACCTAAGAGCCTTCACTCAAATAAGCAGTTCTTAAAAAAGGAATTCACGTGGCATTTGGCCATCTTACCAGATGTCTGGGACACCTAGAAATATGTTCCCTCCGTTTCCATCTCTGGCCAGGTGTCATCTTGTTACAAAATCTTTAAGCTTTGTCAGCTCTTCACAGAAACAAAGATAGCCAGTGTATTTTTGAGTATGTACAAAAAAAAGTCACTAACGAGATCAGTCTTTTAACAGATGAAGGAAACGGAGGTGAATACAGTTGAAGCTTCTAAGCCACTGGCATAGCAGTTCCTCCTCCAAAGTCAGTTTAAACCAGCATGAGTATGAGCAGGCTTTCAGGAATTCAGTATTTACTGAGGGATATTAAAATAAGTAGGGTTATAGATGCATATGGAGGGAAGGAGCAGTACAGAAGGAAAGGAAAAGAAATATCGGAGTAGTTTTTAAACATGGTTTCAATTCATGTCACACCTTAGATGGATTCATGTTTTAATACCATAGAATCATAGATTGGTAGGGGTTGGAAGGGACCTTTAGAGTTCATCTAATCCACGCCCCCCTGCAAAGCAGGTCCATTTATGAAGTCCATAAAAATGAGTTAAAAAAATTAAAGCTCAAATATCTCAGAAAAACACGACACAGCAGCAGGGAAACATGTTGGCTATCCACCAGCTAAGCACAAATTAGCTAGAACAAGTGTACTGGAATGACAAGATCTCCTAACAAACATTGGTTCAAGTTGTATATGTAGATGAAACTCAATATACAAGGAAAAAAACCTGGCATTTTAGAACAAAAAATAATGCTCCAGATCCTATTACAGGACAACTCGTGTAGCATCCATGAAAAATTGTCAAAAATTATTTCTCTGAGAGGACAGAAGAACTACCTGCATATTTCAGAAAGACCATTTTTCTACTTTCAACCTGCAAGAACAGAAATACTTTCTAAACTTTAATAAAACAGAAAGCTGAAAGGGGCAGTGGAAGGCTTTTAACATAATAGTCAAAATGTCCAGCTGGGAATTTCCATTGATATAAATGAGACACTTGGATTTTCAAAGGTATATTCAAAGAAATTGGTTCCTGAGCTGCAAGAAGGCATAAGATAATCTGGTAAAATCTGGAAAAAAGAAAAATCTAACAAACTTCCAACCCAGCTCTTGAATCCTGAGGTTGTCCAATACAGAAGCCTTATTATCTATGAAGAAGAAACTGCTGATGTCACCTGAGCCTGCAAAGGAAATCAGAGTTTACATCTGTCACCCAAATAAAACAGTAGAAAGCTTAACAGAACAGTTATTGCAGGGAGCTTTTTGTCCTCTGTGCATGTCCTCTCTGCCTGCCAGCAGGCCTTGCTGTGTTCAACACCTCAATGTCACTATGAATTTGATGGAAGAGCATGCTGGAATAACAGGTACAAAAATCAGTAAAGTAATTCCATTGTTCTCATTAACTGTCCAATATGCCAAAGGTTGTGACACTCTGCAGCAGATTCCTGGGTCGTCAGGCCCTAATGAAGGTTGCTTATATATCAGGTTAGGATTTCTTATTTGTACTGTCTGAAGAATAGGCTAAGAGGGACCTTCTGCAGATCTGTTTGAAACATAGTCCTTATTTCTAATCCCCAGGAAAGCATCTCTCTCAACTGATCCCCATGTCCTCTCACATGGTTTTAATGCAGGCTGGTTCAGCACCAGAACAACAACTCCTGCTCCCAGACAGGGCAGTTGGAGGACAGGGCTGGACATTCAGCATGTGTTTACACAGCTCTGTAACTGGGAAGGGACTTGAGTCATCTCCAATTGTCATTGAAGGTGGCCTTATCAATGCTAACTTACTTAACTAGGAGAATAAACCACCAAGGATGAAGAATTCAGTCTAAGTTGCTACTGCTACTAGATCTTAAGTTATTTTGGATGTCAAGGTAATGCTCCGGTGAAAGGTAAGTGTGACCAAAAACTGCATCAAGAAACCTTCACGTCGCCCTCACCACAGCAGCCCAGCAAGACCACCATGGAAGGCAAGCAAAATCAGATCCTAGGTAGGAAAAGCAAACCTGGGTTGCTGAGTACTCCTCAAGCAGTAAGGACTACTCAGCTGGTTGTTTGGGAAAGAACAGCAGAGTGTTGGATAATACTTTCACAAGTGACCTTTTTATTTTGTAAGGCAAGGAAACTGAAGTCAAACAAAAGCTGTAAGGATCTGTTGGAGCACTGACTCAGGTGTGTGTGCTTCCATCTGCTCAGCCATTCACAGAAGACACTTCAGTGGGCACAGAATAAATTGTCATAAAATACAATAAAAACTATTAACAATACGTAGAAGACATAATCGGAGACATCGCAGGGCTTTTTAACACAGAGGACAACATATCACTTCTGTAGACTTGACTGTAATACATAAAAAAGCTTAAATACAACTGTATCAGTAAAGTGACCTCCTTGTGTTTGGAAATCCTGGAGTTACTGCAAGCGTAAAAGCACCATCATTTATACCAGCTTTCCTTCTGACTTTTTTTCAGACAGCATAGTAACTGCTGCTCCAGTAACTAACTGTTCCAGTATCACTGACTCCAAGAACATAATATGTCAGCCTCTCTGGCTAATTAAACACAAAAGCAAAACAGCCATTACCTCAGGTGACAGATTTCCCAAGAAGTTCAGAGTGTTTGAATGCCACCTCAGTTAAAATAAACCATCAAATATGATATAATCACAGAGGTGACATGAGACTGTACAACTTTATGCTTTGCTGTGAGTGAGGTTATGTAATCAAACAACCAAATCCATACTTAAACTATAAATTCTGAACTTAGTTTGGCACACTTTGAATGCTCTCACATACCTAGGAAGGAGAACGGTTAAGCTAAGTACCAGATGCAGGCAGGTGGCATAAACCTGACCTCCAAACTCTGACTACAGAAATCATCCTATGCCCAGCGAGGCACCTTCCCATCTGGCAGCTATATGAACTCCTCTCACCTAAGTCAAAACCAGGCTTGAGTAATGACCAGGCAATTTCCTCCCACAAGGGTGGACTCCCAGAGCACTGTGTCCCCTCAGACAAAGCCATGCATACTATTGCTGCAGTCCCAGCACAGTTAGTGATGTATGTGCTTCTTTTGGCTGCTAAAGAGAACTCAATAATCAGGGAATCAGCAGGAAGAAACCGACAGGTCTTCCAAGACTAGTTTGCTGCTAAGCACTGTGGCAGGGCAGAACTTTAAATAGTGATGCTTTTATGAGACATTCTGCTTTTCCCAGAACACAACAACAAAAGGAAAAAGTTGATTGTTCCCTATCAGCCTGTTTACATTAGCCTCTTTTATTTTTTCTTAATTTTTACATTTTATTTGGTGAACACCCCCCTCACATTTTTAAAGACATGTTTATTGTGCAGAGCTCTGCTCCCCCACCCCAATTCTTCCTCTGAGGAAAAAAGGCTTTGCTTCTGCTTGATTCCAAATGGCCCTTTGCTTCCTCTGGCCATTGTTCCAAAGAGGGAGGAGTATTTGAAAACTCTGAAGTTAGTTTGAGATTTCCTGACTAAAACCACAAAGCTCATCTTTACATGTACATGCTGTCCAACAGAATTACTTCTCCTGCAGTTTTGCCTGACCCCAGACACAGAGGCACGCATGGCAGCCTGGGAACGTAAGTCTTCCCAAATTGCTTTGGGTGTGTGAATGGGTAATCAGTTCTCAGCCTTCTAGGAGGACACATTTCCTGTCCTGTCACAGGATTTGTATGCTGGGGGTTAACCCTGTCCCAGCTTTGCCCAGCAGAAACAGCAGGCAGCGGAAAATATTCTGCGCTGTAGCCAGGCAAGAAGCAGGAACTTGAGTCACAGAAGGTAAACAGTAGTGTTCTTCAGTGTGGGCAAGCAAAGAATGTGCCCCACAAAAAGAAGTGTTAGGAAAAGTACAGAGTTACTTCTGGAAACAGATACAAGAAACAGATTAAGCATTCCTCTGGTTGTGCAAAATATGACTGCCATGAAGAAAACTTAAGTAGCTTGCCTAAATACTCAAATCTTGTACTCCTGGAATTTATCTCTGTCCCCGGGGGCTATCCTGTTTTGCATTTTCAGCAGTTTTTAAACACATGGTCTAAATAAGGTCTACTTCTACCCAATCAACCAATTGCCGCAGCAGCAAGAGTCAGTTAGGCATAACTCTTGCCAAATGTTTAAGTTGTACAGTAACAGATTGACACAGGGAGACAATTTACACTGTTCTGTCAGAGAAGACAGGACCTAGCAAAGGGGAGTGTACAACCAGATTTTGAGGCTGTCCTTCCACTCTACTGAGACAGCTCATCGCAGAGTATTTTGCATATGACCTCAGAGGAGAAAGCAGCTGTCAGATAACTGTAATTTCTGAGAATATACTGTCCTGTAGCATTGTGACACCTGAATGTTGGGAAAGTCACCTTATACTTGGTTCTTTCAAAGCACACTGATTCCTTACCTTTATTTCAGAAAGCTGCATGACTTCTGGGAAGACTTCGATGCAGTTGGAGTGAGCAATCACAGTGTGCATACGCCGGCAGTTCATGATGGTGGTCGGAATGGCTTTCAGTTTGTTCCCACTAATATCGATTTCCTCCAACTCTTCCAGCTTGGCCATTTTGCTGTGAAAACAAGAGTTTAAAAATTGTTCCCTTATTAGACACACATATTTTATTTTGGAGTAGTGATAGGAGCAGTGGTCTTCAATGTTTTAAGAAAATAAAACTGCAGACTTTGGTCTTTGTTCACAGCAGTGCCTGTCACCTCTCCTCACATCAGATGCTAACACACTCGTGGAATAAAATGGGTGCTGCTTCTGTCAATGTTTAGGTAGTGCTCCTTTCCAAATGACTTATTTACATTCTCTCTGCTCACCAGCTCCCTTTCACTCTTTTCTTCTTTTCTTCCCCTTTCTTTCAATCCTAGTTTCTCAATCCAAATTTTCCCCTCCACCTTCTAGCATCCCACTCAGCCCTTCCCCCTAATCCACCTCCCTACCTCCCACTTAATGTTGAAGCCCAGCTGCTCAGAACATCGCACAAGGACAGAGATGTCTCTTCCTTTATTTATTATCATCTCTTTTCCAAGGTCGTTCCCCATCAGCTTTACTGCACATCTTACACTTGAAGGATTTCTGATTAAAACACAGCAAAGTGAAGGCACAGAAACTGCTGCCAAGGCAGAATCTCCCTCTGGAGTGAGGGGATTTCTCCCTAGAAGTGAACTCCACTAGAGGATACTTCCAGGTTTCTGTGCTTACAGATCTTTGGTAAGGAGAAGCCCACCAGGTGAAGGAAAGTGACCAAGCCAGGGAGAACAGAAGACCTCCTTGTTTGACTTCAAAAGCACGCTGAGGTCACATCAAATTACTCCAGTTGAAAAGGAGTTTCGAATGCAATCAAAATACATCAACTAACAGGAAGCACTGGCTCTCCTCTCTTGTGTAATGCAAGAGAGGGCAGCAATGTGCAAGAGGGCAGAGCAAGCAAGTCCACCCACCGCAGCATCACTGCAGGGGAAGCACAGCCTGTGCCACCACCTTGCTGGGCACATTAGTTCTGGCTGTAAAAAGGTCCCATGATGCCCACTCGTGGGTGTGCCAGAGGCAGTGGAATCAGGTGCTTACCTCGCAGGGAAGCTCTGCAGGCGGTTATAAGCCATGTGCAAGATTTTCAGGTGTGGATGGCCCGTCAGCAAGGGTACGCATTTGTCTGTGAGGTTGTTGTTGGTCAAATACAACTCCTGCAAGATACTGTGGGTTTCTTCAGAAAGAGTGGCTGGGGGAAGCGTTTCCAGTTTGTTGGCAGAGGCGTTAAGAAATCTCAGGCTGCAAAGAGAGGTTGCATAAAGGAGTTCAGTGAAACATCCTGCAGGTTTCGTCCAGGAGTATAAATATAATATCTATTTTTAACAGTTATGATAGTTATAAAGCGAAGGTCAAAAGCAACAAATTCATGAAAGACCAGAAGGCTAGAGCTATAACAACATAACTTCTGATTGCGTTTTCAAACGAACACATCTGCTTGAATGTATTTATCTGTATGAATCCCACCATTCTGTGACTCTGTGATCTGGTTGAACCTGCTTTAGCAAGGGGGTTTAGACTGCATGATCTCTAGAGGTCCCTTCCAAACTCAACCACTCAGTGATGAACAAAAACACTAGCAAAACGAGTATGTCAAAATGTTTCTGTCTCCTCATTGAGACCTCAGTACCTCCAACATTGCTACCGATGTACCTACAGGTAAGAGCAATATCAAACCACATCATTTCCATGCTCATTCCACAGAAAAATGAATTCTGAATTCATTANGGTTCTGGTTTTTGGGGTTTTATGTTTTAGTTGGTATTAAATTGTTTTCTGTTTTCTTCCCCAAGCCGAGTAGCCTGGTCTGTTTTGTCCTGCACCTTAAGCGGCAATTTTCTGCTCCCTGCCCTTTAGCAATCCTTAAGTCTTCGGTACTTGAGGCTAATCGTGGTCTTTTGTTCCCTGATGGGCCGAAACCACGACACTGCTTTAGCAAGGGGGTTTAGACTGCATGATCTCTAGAGGTCCCTTCCAAACTCAACCACTCAGTGATGAACAAAAACACTAGCAAAACGAGTATGTCAAAATGTTTCTGTCTCCTCATTGAGACCTCAGTACCTCCAACATTGCTACCGATGTACCTACAGGTAAGAGCAATATCAAACCACATCATTTCCATGCTCATTCCACAGAAAAATGAATTCTGAATTCATTACCAACAAACCACTAGAGTCCAGCTGCTCTTCAAGTGGCTAAAAGAAGTCATTGGTAAAACAATCAGCCAACTTTTCAGTAGTTGAAATACTGGCTAGGGTGCAGACACTACTTCCTTTGAACCTGTAGCCTAAAAGCAACTGCAAAATATTAAAAAGTACTCTCTCAATATTTAGCTAACTAAAGATACATCAATCACAAACACAAAAAAAAACCAGAACAAGCAGTAATTTGCCTTCAGATTCCAAAGAGAGACAGTGCTAATGATACATTTTAAAAGTGATGTACTTGCTTGCTGATGCATCAGCGAGACAGGCAGATCGCTATGTAGCTCCTGAATGTCCTTCCCCTACTCCCCAAAGCAGCAGAAGCCCTCATCAGTACCTTTAGTAGTCCTGCCACAAGCAGCAAGGACTTAAGGAACACAGAAACTAAATAATTGTTTCTCCCTCAAAAGACTTTTTCCAGGATGAGAGCAACACCTGTTAAAACACAGGCACTGTCCATTCCTGCCGGTCAAGTTCTACGGGCAGAGGATTCATGTTTGTTTCAGGGGAATATAGCGATGACAGCAGCACTAGAGGAATACACACTGTAAGCATCTTGAGGGCTACAATTCCCACAAGCAATCCCAAAGAAAAAGAAAAATAAGACTGTTTATCCTTTAGTAACCAACTCTGGCATGACTGTGCCCTTTCAACAGAAAGAAGATCTCTCTCTTCCTTCTTCCCCTTTTCAGTAAAGGCTGCCTTAGAGAATCTGCCTACAGAAGCATGTGCCTGCCAGCCCGCAGTGCCCAAACCAGGCTGTGCTGATCCTACCCACTAATGAGAATCGGCAGCTGCCATGGGCACAGTGGCATTCAAGAAACAAGACTGAGATGTCACCTTGCTGAAGGCTATAATGTCACTGACCAGGACAATAGAGGTAGGTGCACTCCTGTCATCGACCCTAAGAGAAAAGTGATAAAATATTGATAACTCCTCCCAGGCACGCAGGAATCCACGTTGACCTTTAGCAATGAATGAAATGGATTTGCAGGAGTTGCAGCTGGCTGGAACTTGTTCAGCAGCAAATAAGGGTCAGACATGCTACAGGGGAGTCACGTGGAATGCCAAAGGATTAAAAAAAAAAAAAAAGTACTATTTCCATTAGCAGCAAAAAAAAAAATCTCTCAGCGCTGCACAGAACTGAAACTAGGTTAGCTGTTTTACAGAGACAGAGCAGTCGACTTTGGAGAAACACAGTTTAATCCTCAGGCTCATTCATTATTCACAAGGGTGGTAAAACTCCAGAAGAGGAGAGGGAGGATTAATACAGAGAAGGGAATAAGCAGCTGAAAGGGGTTTTAAAGTTATTTATTTTTTTTTCCCCTAAAAAGATGCCGCTCAGTTTTGCCCTTTGGCTATAAACTAAAAATATATTAAGCTCCTTCGAAGCTGGATTATTCAACTGAAGCATATACCACATCAACAGTTCCTGACTTTAATTAAACACCACCAAGCACACCTATTGCTAAAGCACAGGTCACTATGACTTTGGAAACTTCAATCTAAGAACTTGTTCTTAGTCTCCCCTCTCTACAAAAAAAAAAAAAGGCATTTTGTTTTTGTTAAAGTCATGGTGTTTTTCATGCCGCTCATAGTACAAAACAGTCATCTTCAGCCCAGCCTGGAAAAGCTTCAGTAATAAAAAGGTTTAAGGTTGCTGTCAAAAGTGAACTTTCACGGGAATACAATGGGGATGAGGAGGTGGCAGCACAGTATCCCCCAAGAAAGGGCACGTTCTGCTATCCTGAAGAGGGATGTGTATTTCACTTAACTTTCTTACAAGTTGCGGCAGAATAACCTGCTTCATTTCATAACCCAATGGAGCCAAACAGATAACAGAGAGCACCCTGTGGCTATGGAGTTCAGAAGAAGGGAAGTTCGCTCGGCTACAGGTAGCCCAAAACAGAGCCGAAAGCTTTGAGTAAGAAAAGGTACATTGCTCTGATAAAACCGAAATTAATAGCCTACTATACTGAAACCAATTTAAACTCAAAAGAAAAATTAATCAAACAAAAGCTCTTCCGTTTTTAATCAGCTTTCAACATTGGTGGAACATAACAAGAAATTTCAAGCTGTTCCCTCAAAAGTGGCCAGAATCTGCATATTCCTGTCAAGATAAGTTTTGACGCATATATTTTCCAATAGGGAAGGGAGAGACGAGAGCTGCTGTTCTGCATACCCTCACCCTTTTGCCAAACCTTCCAGGGAGTGATCAAAGTTGGAAGTAAATCTCTATCATCTTGACCTACGGTTTAGTGTCTTGATGTGAAGGAGGTTTAAGGTGCTCATGAGCTCTTGCTCATGGTCTGGAAGGAGTATCTCCCCTACTCTATATGTAGCAACCCATGGCTAAGGAGCACTCAATAGTTCAGGACAGTCATGTACTAAACTAATCTCTGTCTGTAGCTGGCATGGTTAGAATTAACTTTTTAGAAATGTCAACCAAGTCTTCCCTCATGCTGATTTAACATAGATCTCCTCCACCAGGTTATTTCTACTCCCCTATTTCTTCATCCTCATGCAACCCCTCCCTCCCCAGCTGCTACCTTAGAAGGTACATCTTACAAATGTCCTCCAGACAAGTGGAAATTTACTCGGCCACAACTGTTCCCACTTCTCTTGTGCATGGACTTCAACTGATTCATGTTCCTTGAAGATATCCCACTCATATTGCTTATCAGATGGAAGCAGAATGTCAAGTATTAAAGCTCAGTCCAAAATTAATTGTTTCCCTTTCCAATTCCACCCACACACTATACCACAAGCTCACGAAAAAAAGTACAGCATCACTACAAAAAACCTGAATTCGGCAGCTTGTGCACATACCAGAGTATAATGTAGTGAGGAGAGCATGAATTAACAAGTACTAAAAGAGTGTTTGAGATAAAGAAAGAAACCAAGGTGGTGGCAGAGAGATGCCAGAATTCTTCAGCTCTGACAAGGTGCAAATTCTCTGGAGTAATGACATAAACATTGATCCCCAGACAAAATAAGTCACCTTTGGTTTTATGGGGTATTAAAGTACAACCACTTGCTGGACTCAACTTCTCCAAGAGACAAATAGAGAGAAAAAAACAGGACTGTCCCAAAGAATAGTCTAGAGTCAAGGATATGGATTTACTTCAACAAAACAGACCTAATATACAGTCACATGCATTCCCTATTTAAACCTGGAGGATTCTGGTCTCAGCTTGAACTTTCAGAAGCAGAGGAAGAAAATCTTTTACTGAAAACTTCAAGAAGCTCGAAATAATCACCAATGCCTACCTCTAGCACACGCAAAAGCTGAATATAGACAATTGGGAGAACACAGCATCTCATCATTCCACACCATTTTCTGAGGTTTGTTGATAAGACACAGCCACTGCTGAAAAATGCAAGTCCTCCAAAAAGCTTAAGAACGTTCCACACTGAAAAGCGCACACAGACAACCGCATCCAATGGCGAAGCAGCAGCAAATCAAAACCGCTGCGCTTAGCTTGAAAGTACTGATAAGAGTTGGAAAGAATACTGCAGCTGCAAGAAGAGAATGTGCAGAGAAATCAAGATCTCCAGTTTGGCCTGTGCCCCAAGATCTCCATCAGCATAGAGCAATCAAAATACATAATTTCTTCTTCAGTCCCTTCTGCAGAGACCTGTCCTCAACTTCTGATTTCCTAAATCCTAAAATAATTTATGATTGTGGCAGCAGGTGTGTGAGGAAGAATGCTGTAAGCTAAGCATGTCTTGGGGGGAAAAAGAAATAAGGGGGAAAAAAACCAAACCCCTGATCAAAGCAGTTTTGCCAATCCATGCAAAAGAGGATATTTCTTATCTTTAAAAAAGAGTAAGTAATAATAAGTATTGAAAATATTGTAATAAATTAATTTTAATACATTAACATTTAAAGTATTTTTAAAAATGAAAGGATGGAAACTTTCAAGTGAATCCCCTTCCTGTGGATGAACTGCCAAAAAAACTTTCCCATGTAGCTGCTGCTGTCTCCTCAGTTCTTACTTCCTATCTTTAGCTGTTTCATTAACCAGGATTTCCCCAGTTTCCAATAGATCTGCTTGCAAACCCAAACCTGCCAGCAAAGAAACAAATGCAGCTAAGCTTTTCTGCAACTAAAGTATGTGCACAGTCCCAACAACGCTTTGCATTCAGTTGGCTTTGTTTCCTCCCTCACTTCTGCATCCATGATCGATGGGACTGAATACTTGCACCAAAAAGAAGCAGCCACAGCGGGTGGAAGTGGCAAATACCAAACAAGAGAACAAGTTTAACCGGGTCACGTTTCAGAACGCCAGAACAAAAAAATCCAAAACAAATTACATCAAATCAAAACAAACAAGTAGAAAAATCAAAACGGATAAGAAGAGCTGAACAATCATGCAGATGAGAGCCTTGACAGGCTATGAATTAGCGAGCACTGGCTTAGCCACCGGGGATGGCCGCTGCAACACAAAGCCCAGACTTTTCAGGTGTGTGCACCACAGCTACACCCCTTCACCACACAACTCCTTTAAATAGCCTGATGACTGTTTTAAGGGTTTGTACTGAAGACATTAGCATTCAGAAAGGCAAGAAGCAAACCTTCACCCTTCACCACTGTCTTGATTTTTCAGCTTCCCCTGACCACTGCCACTGTTTTTGCAGCATAACCAGCTAAAGCACTTGAACAGTTGCTCATCTCATCTGAAGAGCATTTTGTGCAGTAATTTTCATGCCATTAAATAGTAGTTTTGGGCAAAGCTGGCCAAGAAGGGCAGTAAAAAGTCTGTAGAAGAATTGGACAGGCAGGAAAGATGAAGCAGAGGACAGAAATGAAAAGCAGCAGGAATGTAAGGTACGTGAAAAAATGTTCAGGGCTCAAGCTTGTGAGTTTTCCCCATCAGACACAGCATTTGCACAAATTCTCTGTTTTAGCAGCATCTGGTAATGAGAAATGAAGAGATTATCTGGCTGCCTCTGTGGTGTTCCTCATGCCAAGAAAATCCCCACCCTACAAGAGAAATCCTTGCTAACATGATCAAGATGTGCATACTTTCAGTGCAATAAACAAAAACCAAGCTCCGTCTCAAAGAGATGTTTCATGGATTAGCCCTCAATTTCTCTTTGAGCAGTAGTTTATAAAATAGATAATTAATTGAAATAGAGATCAGCAGAGTATCCCTAAATTACACTCTTCAGCAAAGAACGACAGCTTTCATCATTATTTGAAAGATTAAGGCAAAAAAAGGCAATGCTTGTTGTTTCTTCTATAAAGAGAACAGAGGTTTTTCAGGTTTTTTTTTCCTAGTTTGGTTTTTTTTAAAGCAATATTCTCTCTTCGTGCATCAATACACCGATTTCTTTGCTTTCCTCAGATGTTCTAGATGTCAAAGCCCACCAGTGTTTGTGTTGAATTTGCCCAAGGCACTTCACACCCACTTTGTCAAATATTCAAGATTGAGATGGAGAAAGCGTTTGTAATTCACAGCATGAGACTTCATATCCAGCCAAAATATCATCTGTCAGTTGCAAAGACCCGAGTACCTTTCCAAAAAAATACTCTTTTCAAAGCTGCAAAAGAAGGCATTTTATGGAGAGATAGAGGTTCTGTAAGGTAAAGTGATTTGTCCAACACTACACGCTGGGTAGAGACCATGGCAGACCACACAGGAAACCCAGTTCTCTTGGCACGTCTGGCAGTACAGATTGTGCTTCCCAGGGAATGCTTGCAGAAGAGAAGCACTTTACCTTCTTTAAAACAAAACAAACCCCTGAACACCTTTCCCTGGCCCAGATCCATTTCTGCTGACACTTAGCTGCTGACAGATGCAAACATTTGCAAACAAAATAGAAAGAAAGATGTTTCCTGTAGGAAATTCCAAACCTCAAACTCGGATATCGTGCACTAATCTGCACTGCTGTTTTCCTTCACAGTTACTGCTTTTGCAGTAGTCACAGGAGCATCAGCATGGACAAGTCATTTGCAATCCAAGTCATCTAAACCTGTAAAGGGGTAAGGAACAAGGGCGAAAATCCTACGCAAGCCAACTGCTATGACTATCATCACAAGTGAGGGAGCCCATAACGGTGGTGGGATGGCCAGAATGGGAAAGCTCTGTTCCTTCCCTGCCATGGTACATGACTTGGTTAATACCCATAGAAGCTTTGGAAAACATGTGCTGCTTGAAAGCTGCAGAACATTGAAGCTGTGGGGGGTGTGTGGGGGAGGAGGGGAATCTCCAAACCTGAATCAGCCATTTAATATTGTTGTTTATTTTTTTTTTTTCCTAATTCCACTACTTTTCAGCACACTTTTGGAAAACTTCTGGAAATCTACCCTCAAATCCTGCTTTTAGCCTGAAGTTGTTCATTTTGTCATCCCAAAAACCTAACCAAACTCAATGAAAAGCTGTCTACGGTTCTGTAGCTCGGTTTAAAAAGATGAGTTGCAGTACAAACAAAAATCCATTCTCTCTCACTGCCAAAATTGCACTAATCTCCATCCTAGGCCTACAACCTGCTATTTATAGAAATTTTACAAAATTATTTCCCTTTCTGCTTTCAAAGATGCCAATAGCTTCCCAAAACTTACTAAAAGGTTTCTTTCCTTTTCAAGTTAAGAGACAGGAATTTCAGCTCGGGATCTGCAGACAGCATTTAAAGAAAGAAAAATCTAATTTTTCAACTTGCAGTAAAAAAAAAACCCCTTTTTACAAGGTTTCATTTCTGAAAGTTCATACAATGACGTATAATACTTGGAAAAGTCACCCACAAGATAATTACAGCTGTTGATGTGAAACATTCTTGACACATGAACAGGCTACGAATTTCACACCACTTTTAAAACAGAAATGTGCCAGATAATCACAATTACTACAGCAGTAATATTACTAAGTTTCAGTGCTTTGACTGTACTTTTATGAAACCTCTCAAACGAACCAGTAAATTAACATCAGAATAACTTTGCTGATGATCAAATTATTCTAAACATGGTACCCTACACAGGTCTGAATGTGGACAAGTAAGCCATAGTGGTGTTAGAAAAACATGTCAAATGTATCAAAATTATTTTAAAGCAAATCAAAGTTGAAACGTGATGCTGGGTTCCAGAACCAAACCCTTGTCCTAGGAAAGTTCAACTTTTGAAAGATAATTTGTAGCCTAAATGATGAATTCCTCAGAACATTATTATTAAAGAGTAAGTCAAGAGTGTATTTAGAAACTGTCTCAGCCATCAACGTAGTTCTCCAACTCCCAGGGCTTTGAATCCCAGGAAATTTAACCAGAGGTTCATGACAGAAGAACAGCTTGGAAGTAAGGATTTTGCAATACTTCTAATTGGGTGAGGAGCTGTGACAGTGAGATCACCCCTGCTGCTTCTCCACCTCTCCAGAAAGCCAGGAGCTAGGCATTTCTTTTCTAATAAGTTAGAATCAGGAATAAAACCCCACAGGCCACAATCTCACTGTCTGTTTTAAATTATGCATGGATTGAGCACTCAGAAATCCCATAGCTATACATGGAAGAGCAGAGGTACAGAGAACTTTGGCCCCAAGCAGGACAAGCCTATTAGCCATCCCCAGATTGACCTCCGTTACTTCGAGTCACAGACACGTCACAGGGTATGTTCATACCCAGGAAAACTAATTGTGGTGATTCTGAGACTAAAGAAAGAGTGGCATAAAAATAAGAATCCTGAAAGCAAATCAAGTGGTCACACAAGCTAAATTAGTGATAAACATGTGAAAAGCATAAAAAAAAACCAGAAAGCAAGGACAGGGGAATAACTGAGTTATTCTGACAGCCTTATGCACAGATTTTGTTTGACAGGTATAAATAAGTTCTAGCCTCTGACTGAACGGGGTGGGGGGAGGTGGGGAAGCTTTCACACTCCATCAAACAAGCCTAAGAAATATGTATTTAAAGAAACTGCCACTAACTCATCTCAGTGTATGTAGTAGAAAATAGCATGTGCTTCACTCTACAGCTAGATTCCAAGAAGTAGGTGTTCAGCAGGAGGTTGGTGGGGAAAAAGAAGCAACCATATAAGGCAACAAAACCAGAATAAAAAGAATACGTTTTGGTATACGTTGGGCAGACATCTGTTCTTACCACACAAGGCTTGGCAAGTTTTAAACTAGGAGAACCTCAGATTACCCTTTCAGCTAGGAAATAACAAGCAACACGTGGTTCCTCACACACAAGCCAAGAGAGGAGTTTCTTTACATTTACCTGTCTGCTTTCAAAAGCAGGTTAGATGGCAGTTCAAGGAGCTGGTTGTGTTGTACGTCCAGGACCTCCACTTGCATTCTCTCAAGTCGATCTGGCAGCCTTCCTAACACGTTATGTCCCGCCAGCAGCTTACGCAAGCTACTGTTGTAAAACAACCTTAGAGGAACAGAAAAAAACACCAATAATGAGAAAAATCTAAACCAAAGAGTTGCTCTGAGAATTTAGGTGCAATACCATAGTTTGTTACAAGACAGTGATTCAGCCAAATGATTAAAAGACATGGTATTAATTACACAGAGATCTAAGAACGTCTTCCCACTCTTCACCAACTTCTTGAAAAGATTGTTGAGAGACAGGGAAGGAGGTTCAAGGATGATTCAGGAGTGAAAGTAGTTAGGAAGGGTTATCTTAGTGCACTGTATAAAATGTGAATGTAGAAGCACAACAGGGAAGGTGGTAATCGCTAACAACGGCTGCAGAAAACTGCACATGTGGGATCTCCCCTAGATAATGGAAGAACTGCAGAAGTGTGGGTGAAGGCACCAGTCACCCCACGAGCTTCACAGTCATCATCTGCTGACTCATAATCCAATGCAATTCCCTACCCTCCCTGCCCCATCCCCCCAATTTTCCTTTTCTGTTAATACCAGACTAGCATAAAGCCTCCTTTACAGTTCTACACTGAATGAAATTTATCTAATCGGCTTTACTTTCTTGAGCTTTTACAAGCGATAGATGACCTGGAGTTGCATTCCCCTGGCTCCATTTTTGGGGGGCTGGGGCAGAAGGGGAGAGGGAGAAGGAGGCAACCTAAAGGGATGAGATCAAACTGCTGTTTTGATCAAATAGTAAAGCTAAAATTTGCACTATAAGCAACATAATAAGGAGTTTAAAATATTCACCTAAAGAGGGCAAAAATGGAGCAACTCTCAATTTTGAATGGGAATCACTTGCAGCAAATTAAGAAAAAAAAAGATCATCCTTCATCTGCCACCTTCTTACATTCCCCCTGTCTGTGCATCACACTGACCTGTTTCAATTAAAGGCTCTCAAATTATTCAGCATTAAAGCAGAAACCAAAAAAAAAATCTTCTTATCTCTGTTACTATAACCCAAATACACAAAGAGCCTTCGTGACCCTTCCCTACAATGCATCAGGTCATTGGATTATCGTGCCAAAACAATCGATGAAGTATGCTGAGTATTTTCCCCTTGAGAGATACAGTCAGACCCATATCTATGTGCCAGCGCTAACATCTACCTCAGTGGGCTGGATCCTCTCCCTTATGACTGTGGATAGAAGTCAACAGCCAGTCCTATCATTCCAAAAGGCTCAACACAGGATAAACAGATTTATCACACAGTGATAAGCGTATTTATTGTGGTTTTGTTTCACTCCACTTTTTACTTGAAAAATCTCTCCCACTTACGGATTCGCTACCCTATCCTATCCCCTTTCCTAATCAAGACTGGCCACTGTCTTCAACACCAAATATTACAGGAAAAAAGCAGAATTGGTTGACAATGGCTCCAAAAAAATTTACTCAGTTTGAGGTTTTTATTAGATCAGGGCAGTATCAATTTTAAATTTAGAGAGTTCAAATCCTGACACAAACCTTGACAAGTAGTTTTCCCCATGAAAATATATTTATAACTAATTCAGAACTAAGTCACTGGAGTTTTTTCATTGTTTTCTCTTATTTTTCAAGTTACACTAGCATCAAAAGAGCTGAGCTGCCTGAAGAGAGATTGAACCATCAGCATTTAGCTAAGCAAGCTCCTGTTGAGCCTCAGACACTTAAGCTTTCAAGCTGGGTGGGGAACCAGGACACTGGGACTGCCCTTCCCTTCCTCTCAGAAGTTTTGATGGGATCAAAAAGTTCTAAGGACAAGTATGTCATTCAGCATCAGTATCTCCTGAGAAAACATGGTTTGTTGAAAGAATTCAACCAGAACACAATGTTGACTACAAACAGGTATTTTTAAGAAAACAGACAAAACCAGAAACACATCTGCTCTTTGGTATGGGCAAGGTCATTTTGGCAAGTCTTAGTTGAAGAATTATCATTTTCCTTGGGGAATCTTTGTAAATGTCAGGTTTATGACAATTAGTCCTGCAAATCCAAAACTAAGTATCGTTTTTGTTATCTTTCAGTACTTTTTGAAGCAGAAGTAACTACATTACAGTCTAGCATACACTGTTCTCATTTTGAGAGAAACACTAGTACACGACGGCTTCAACTCTTTGTTTTGCTGTTTGAAGGGGCAAATGCACATAGCATTAACTGTAGTTTGTTTAGATTAGGTGCAACTTTAAGCCTTCCAGGAAACTCATGGTCAGTCCAAGCTTGAACATTTGTGGTTAGGAGTTGCAAGCATCCTCCTAGGGGAGTCCTGCTCATTCACTTCACAGGTTTTCAGAGTGCTACTCCATGTAGAAGGGACACAGCAGTGCACATGAACACTCTCATCGGGCATAAATACTTACCTGACAGTTAACAGTAGGTCTATATATAAGTCTGAGCCATTTGCATTTAAAACCAGACCCAAAGATCCTTAAAGTTTAACAGACATTCAAAGCCTATGTTTTGAACTGGGCCTTAAAACTGAGTTGACTTATTGGGAGCTAAGCTATCTAGACACATACTACAAAGAAGAGCTTTCAAAGATAAGCCATTTCCTGGGGTTAATGGTAAGATGGCAGGAGAGACAAGTGGGATGTTGACTGTACCTAATTTCAGCTAATCATTAATCTCAAAAAGATATCCGGTATGCCTTCACAGTCGTTGCTGTTATGAAGTGCAAATGAAAGGCAAGTGAACTTTTGCTCCACTCTCGCTCTGAGTATGCAGAGTTTCACTTTGTGTGAAAAAACAGAGGGATTAATAGTCTGCACGTTGGTCCGTTAGCTTGCTCAGAGTATCTCCTCACATCCTTTTCTGCCCATATTCCTGGTATATTTTTCCTTCCCATTTCTGACACTAAAATTTTAAGTTTACCTCACATGACCCAGACAAAACTATCCTTTTAGGTTTCTGATGCTTTTCTGTACTGTACAGCTCTGTAAAGAAAATATTTAATAGCTCAGCACACACTAGCTGTCTACAATCTTCAATGGCACCGAACATCCCCATGCAATTTCACTTCGTGCCTGGTATGATCTCCCTCTTTCACAACATCTCTTTTGAAGCATACAGAGCAGCCAAGAATGACAGCTCTCTTCTGGTGAAGTCAGGCACTTAAAAATTCTCAGCACCAGCTCCTGACCAGTACACTCACCTGGAACAGGTCCCTTGTACGGAGACATTAATTACATAAACTCAACTCCTATTTTTTTCCTTCCTGCTCATTTGCTTACCTGCCACTTGTATTGATCAATTTTAAGTTTAGATATCGGGAAAAGAGATCATCTTTGCAGTGAAGGTGATGGCTCTACTTGCAGGAGTTTGCTTGCTTTAAGAGGCTTTACCCTCTCTCAACTCTTTTTCATTCAAATGAGTCTCAACCAGAGTCTGTAGTCTTAGTTTCACTGAAACTAAGTTACAAGCTCTGGATCTCTAAACTGTCATGCAAAGTTATGGCTGTAAATATTTAATATTCAATATTAAAAATGAAGTGCTTTCCTGCCTGAACAGCCACAAGAAGAGCTTCAAATCTTCCACCTGGAGTTCAAAGGCATTGCTTTCTCTGCATGAAAGTAAAAGAAGAAAGGCTGAGTGGAAGCTCGAGGCATGACGACACCCCAACGAGGTAAAAATGAAATCAAACAAAAGATAAAACGGGCCTGACAGTCACTGCAACAAGCTAAACACTGAATCAGCAATTATTTCTGAATTGCTTATCCTGTTCCACACTGTGCAATCGGTCTGCAAGACTCACCGGGCAGGCAACTCGCGTATCTGATTGTGGCCAACATCCAACACTTCCAGTTTCCTGCTGTCACAAACCCACTCAGGCAGGTTTTCCAGGTTATTTCTATGAATAAAGAACACAAAGAGGCATAACTACATGATAATTGAGATGTAAAGGCTATTAAGATTACAGCCTCAAAAGAGATACAGATACCTGCAGGAAATAAACCTGCTACATAATGTGTTTCCTATGAGATTGTATCATCGTTCCTTCTGTAAGGGCACTACCAGTGCAGTAAGGTCCTGAGTGAAAGGGCAAGAAAGCCGACAGCATGATCAGCTCCCTAGATGTGCAGCCACTAAGAAAATGGAAAAAGCTGCTTCTGAATGATCGTGGAAGAAATATTACAGAGTCTCAGAGTATCAATGGTGAAGAAATCTCTCCGTAAAGACTCACATTTGTGAGATGCTCCTCAAAATATTCCAACCCTACACAGCTGAAACACACCTCTTAGATCTGCCAGAAGTTCACAAACCCACTCTACTACTCTTCAGCTATCTCTATGAAAATAGCAAAATCTTTGTGTGTCTGTGTATATTTTTCAAGTCAAACTTTTTGCTTTGTCTTCAGAGGAACCAACCCTTCTAAAAAGTAAAGTTCTTAGAGGTAAGTTTTTTCCAAACATTACACTAAAACCACGCAGCTAGACACAGTGCGCCACTCAGGTATGCTGCCCTAAAGACAAAAATTAGTAGTACAAAATACATTAAGATTGTGTGCAAGTGCATTCACATAAACACTACTTCCAGTAGCACATACAAATGCAAAGCTGAGCATCAAGTAATATTCAGGCACTCAAAGACTTGAGGTTTAGGAATAGGATCCTTATGCAGCATGAACATAAATCAACATTCCTGCTCATTCACGTATTTCCACATCCTGTAGTTTATTCACGCAATAGTTTTTAACCAAAACACGTGATAGCAACCCAACCCCTCTTATCCTCAGATGACTTCAATCTCAAATTGATTTCCTAAATGCCAAGAGAGAAACTAAAGACACTCTACTCCTTTTAGGTACAATGCCATCACTGAACTGAGGCACAAAAAGGGGTTTGTGATAAAAATCCTGCATTCTGCACCAATTTCATCTACAGCTAAATGAAGAACACAGCTTTATAAATAACACTTTTCAAGAACTAACACCTATGTAGTCATATTTGTGTGTCACATTTAGGTGTACCATGTGAGCAATTCATAGTTGACGAAATTTTTAAGGCGATGGCCATTTGCTCAGGTTAACTCACTAATTGTTACAATCACCCTCAACAGCTTACAGAGTGCTTTAAGTAGGCTTTTTAATAAATAAGATTATCACTTCGACATGCAGATGAGTAATTTCTTAAATAAGGCAGACATTAAGCACATGTATAATGTCTCTTCCTGATTCAGTCCTTAAATTGTAAAACTAAAACATCCCCTTTTCTATTTCATTCCTTATCCCACTGCCCTCATTTAAGGTGAGCTTTATGAATGCAAATTCAAATGGCACCTGCAGCTGCCAGGGCCTCAGAGAAGCACCAGGAGCTGCTGAACTCCCAAGCAAATGATACAACTGGGTGCAGGCAATGGCTTGGAGACAAACGTATCCAGAAAGGAACTTCTGTACATCTTTCATATTGGTGTAGATTTGAATCCTCATGTTTTATCTCTGAGATAGGAAATTGAGGAAACCTTTTTCTTTTAACTATAAAGGCACATTTTGCTTTTAGCACCAAAAAAAAAAAAGGTTAAAAACTAGGTCTATAAAAAGGCAATGTGGAAGAACTGGACAGTAAAAGAAAGTCCAACTTCTAACTCTGAGAATCAGACTTCTCATATCCCAAGGTATAATTCCTGCCCCTTCTCGCTCTCAGTAAAGTATCAGTGAATGTCATTTTTCCATAAGCCTCATCATGTGAATTCTACAGGTCCAAGAAAAGAAATACTCTTACCTAGAAATATCCATATAAGTCAGGCAATTAGGAACTGGATACACATCAAGGTGAACAAGTTCTAGGGAGAAAAATATGTAAAAACAAAGGTAGTGATCAAGATGTGCACTTAAATGGCTGTTCCATAAGAGTTTCTTTCAGCAGCTAACACCCAGAGATTTCAGAACAAGTCAGTAACCTAAAAACCTTCTGAGGATCTGGACTTTTCTGAACTGAGTTTCGTTTCTTGATCGTGTCTGAATACATGTCCTATATTATGTTGGACTTGCCATGACAGACACTGCATAACTTAGAGAGAAGAAACTGAAAGATTTAAAAGTTTGAGGGCAAATTCTCATTTTTGTCCCAGAGCTCCAACTTCACCTTCACCACCCTTTGCCCAGAATAGTCCATCACAAACCTGCTCTACTTCTGCTCACTAATGCTACAAGTGCAGCAAGCTCTGGAACACTCTGGAACAGCAAGCTACAGAATACCCCAGAGTCCTCCAGGTCCAGGAAAGATCCAGAGTATTTTTTAAAACATTACACGAGCCTTTGCATCCCTGTGGAGTTCCTGGTTGTAGGCAGCCTTACAGACCTTTCATAGCATGTATGAATGCTATTTGGCATTCTATCAGCATTCATAGCTGGCAATGCTACATTTTGATTGCTTTAATAATATTTCCTATCCTTAGGTTTTTAGGTATTAGCAGTAAGAGTGAAAATAAAACCAGCAGAGATTTCGGTCTACAGAAAATCCACTGAAGGGTAAGCGTAACCAGCATCATGGTTCCCTTGCAAAATGAGACTAAAACAATGTGGCTCAGGATGCAAAGAGAAGACAGTCAAGAGGAACAGCTAAACCAAATAGGCAGTTGACTGCAAGATAGGAGCTGACTTGGGTTCTCAGCTCACATTGCACAGCACATGCTCAGATGATGTTAGCTTTGCCCAGCTACAAAGATCCTGGCATGAATACTTAATGAAAGCACAGGCTTGGATATCGTTTAGATGACAGCGTTTTAAAGGCAGTTCATACTGTTCACCCAATTCACAGCTCTCTTGAGCTTGCTTTTTGTTCACTCCTACCCAAGTACTCCAAACAATAAAAATGGTGGTGAAAACTAAGTAGTAGCAGCTTCCACAGAAAGATCAAATAAATCCTATTTGTGGAACACCAGAGTTATTGAACTGAAACAGACTGCTTTCTTTTTATTATTGAATACAAATTAAGTTACCCATTATAGATTTTGTAGCTTTCTGGCCAGAGCAAGCAGCTCAAGGCAGTAGCAAAAACATATTTTGTTCTAGTTTGTCTCACTTATTCCAACCTTCTCAATTACGGGCAGAAGCAATAAATTCCTTATTTGCCTTAGTAAAGCACCACATTAATACAAGACAACTTCAAGATCTCTCCCTGCTGACACAGTGCCCAAATTCTAAGACTTTCCCAGTTTCCTCCAAATCAGTAGCCTGATGTTATTTAAAAGTCACTTCTGAAGCTCAGAACTGCCAGAAGCATGACACAGCACACACTAAACCCTTATATCCAAAGGTCACGTCAAAAACCTGATTCCTCCTGACTGCATGCACTACACTCCACAAGCATCCCACAGAGAACCAGGGATGAAACCAGAAGTCTCATGACACCATTACACCTACCTGAAAGCACACTTACCATTTGAGGAAGCGTACAGCGCTTTGAGGAAATATCCACTGATTTTGAGGGTTACCAATTGATTCCGCTCACAGTGTAACACTTCAACGTTGTTAAAAACCGTCGCATCCAGCTCCTCAAGTTTGTTGTCTCTGAGGTCCAGTTGGGTCACGTGATGCAGAAAATCTACTTCATTGGCCTCCAATCTCCTAATCGAATTCAATCTTGCAGACAAAAGATGAGATTAAGTGTAGTTATATAGCAGGCTCCTGCTGAACAACCAATGTTCACTCTACAATCATTTGCACTGGATTAAACTAGCATGCCTCCAGGTTCTGATCAAGGTTGACTTTAAATATTTCCCCTTTTTCATAGTAGTTTAAAATCTGGATGGATCCTCTCTGTTGTTTTATCCATCATGACAAAGGAATGACAACACCAAGCTGCTTTCTAAACTACTTTGAAAACTACTGATAAAAAGCTCTGCAAGAGGTAAGTATTACTGGTTTTGTGTCTATAAAAAGTAAAGATGATCCAGCTGTTATTTGTGCCCAATAGCTTGGAAAAGAACAAAACCTCCACAGTTCCTGCTGGCCTATCATAAACATCTCCTGGAAAAGCCTGGCAGATACAAGTAACCTGCAGATACTGGAGTCTCTTGCCTTATTGAAAGGCCAAATGGAGATTTATGAATTCTCATACATTTGCCTTGTGTCGCAGTGTTCCACAGCAAGTAAAGTCCGAAATCTTGTCCTGGTTTCACCTGGAACAGCGTTATTTTTCTTCCTAGTAGCAGGTACAGAGCTGTGTTTTGGATTTAGTGTGAAAATAATGTTGACACCGCACTGACTTTCAGTTATTGCTAAGTAGCACTTAATCCTAGGTGCAGAAGAAGTTGGGAAGGAGCATGGCCAGGACAGCTGAGTTGAATTAGCCAAAGGGCTATTCCATACCATAAGACATCATGCCCTGTATAGAAACTGGAGGGGTCTAGCAAGGAGGGTCAGATCGCTGCTTGGGCATCAGTCAGTGGGTGGTGAGCAATTGCATTGGGCATCACATGTCTGTCTTGCATTTTATTTATCTTTTTTAAATCTTCCTCTTCATTATTTTTGCTATTATTTTACTTAATTTATTAAATTGTTCTTATCTCAAACCCACAAGTGTCACTTTTCTCCCTGATTCTCCTCCTCATCCCACCAGGGCACAAGCAGGGGGAACGATTGAGGGACTGGCTGCCTGGGGTTAAACCAGGACAGACCTAGAAGTGGGTACTGAAAGAAAACAAAGTGAACAACCAAGAGGAGTGGGTCTGTCAGACACAGAGAACAGGTTTTATGACGTTTTTCACTGCAGTGCATTGACACTGACAATACTCAGCAACCTCCCCAGAAGTTACAAGTGATTGAGATTGTCTATAACTCAGCAATGTATGAGACTGCAGAGCACTCCAAAGAGTTCAGTTCCAAATTCCCAGCCCTGACCAGAACACTAAAATCAGTGTAGTTAACTTCTGCTGGCCCATTAAGCTTTCCTAGTGAGGACAAGGGCAAATACCTACAGTTCTGTTGCTGTTCTTGCATTCAAAGAGTTGCCCTCTGTGTAAAAGTTGAGTTTCAAAGTAGTAACATTTTCCAGTTAAAAGAAAATGGGTAATGTGCCCCCTCCAACACCATAGCCTACTTTTACCATTTTCAATCTACACGTTCTCAATGTACAAGCTGTACTTCCTTCTTATTTCACTGAAGCAGAGCACTCCATAGCACGTAGAGTTTACAAACGTGTTCAACACTCATTATTCCAGGTAGCGTCACAAAGAACCACTGGTCACTGCTCGGTGCAGAAAGGATGCAGCTAACAACAAGAGGGCTGAAACTGGAACTGTACCGCTGGAACTCATGGTCACCTCAGCCACAGCATCCTTAGTCTGAGGTTTATTTATTTATTTCATTTTAACATATGTAACAAACATACAGACATTTTAACCTCATCATAAACACTTCAGAATTCATCTGTGTATTTTAGGTGTTTTGTTTACTTAGAATCATAGAAGAGATAGAATAATTTTGGCTGGAAAAGACCTTTAAGCTCATCAAGTCCAACCATCAACTTCACACTACCAAGCTCATCACTAAACCATATCCCTCAGCACCTCAGCTACACAGTATCTCCAGGGATAGTGATTCCACCACCTGTCTGGGCAGCCTGTGCCAGCGTTTAACGACCCTCTCAGGGAAAAGATCTTCCTGCTCTCCAACCTAAATCTCCCCTGGCATAACTTGAGGCTATTTCCTCCTGTGCTTGTGCTTTCCATTTATGCTAGCCCTTTCTTGATTGCAAAGTCTAACAGCTACACAGCAGTATGGTGCACTAAGTAAGCTTTAGCTTCAACAACTTAACCAAACAGTTCCAAAATCCATCATTTTTTGGACCTCATGGTCCAGGCTCTGAACTGAGCCTTGCCCAGCTGGCTGTAGAAGCTGGTTTTCTCAGACCCCAAGAATAAAGAACTACCTTGTGCCAGAACCCTTTGTAACAAGGATCTGATTAGACTCTGCTGAGGACATCAATAGAATAGTGGTGGACTAGGCTTTTATACAAAGAAATATTAGACTTAATTTTGTCTTTTCACATTCATCACTCTTTTCTTCCTCTCATGCATCTCTAACATTTCATTCAGATAGAAGCTTTTTTGGTCAGGACCATAATTTTTATTAAATTAACACTGAAGCAACAAGAACAGCAGGAATCACCAGTGTCCCAGGCTCTGTTTGCTTTGATCTGTCAGTGTAAATACTCATCTCCCCCAAACTCATTTTCCTATCTATTGATTCCCCTAAACATGACTACCTTTTCCTCAGAGAACAATGTTGAGCCACAGTAACTTCTGAGAGTTACATCATGCCAAAAACACGGTTCAGTGGACTAACACAAAATAGTCATACCTGGGGGCTATTCTGACTCTCTTATTTTTCCCCTTTTCCAAACACCTACCTCAGATCCACATGTTTAATATGAGGCATCCTTTTTAACACCTGTAGGTTCAGGACATCCATGCAGTTTCCTGACATACAGAGCTTGTCCATGGCAGTCAGCTTCTCCAGTACCCCTGGAATGTCGGTGAACTCATTGAAGGACAGACTGACGTAGCTGAGCTGCTGCATATGCTCCAATTCATCAGGAAGGGACTGGAGAAAGTTGCCATCTAGCAAAAATGTCTGCAAGCTATTAAAAGCAGGGGAGGGGAAGGAAGAGTGAAGAAAGTGAGTGACCTGTTAAATTACATTTCCTTCCTATAAACACACAAATCTGCTGCAGTTACAGTAACATAATACACAAGAAGGCCCAAGAAAGGAAAACGTTAAGGAATAATCCTTTCGTATCTGCTACAGAAAATAGTGACCAAATACTTAAAATCCTTGGCAACTATGAAATAAGCTGTGTTAGACATTTGTATCTTCAAACACGGCCAGAAGTGTGACTCGTGTGATGGCTGCAGTACATAAGCAAAGATGACTGAAGATGTTCTTCACCGTGAAGGTGACCCTTGTGTCAAATGATGGAGGCTGGAAGAGCTGTGAGACACGAAGTGTGCTTCCCCTCTATTCACAGCTCACAACTGCTTCCATACGCACTTACAAGATAGTCTGCTCTGACAAAATCCAGCGAGTTTAAACTGTTTCTCATAGCAATGCTATGTACAGAGTCACAAAACTGCTTGTTGCCTTTATTATCAGGTTTTATACATTAAGTATTTTAAAACTACTTGCTTGTGCATCTCGCCTACAACTGCTGGAACGCTTCTGAGGGCATTGCAGGACACGTTGAGTTCAGTCAGTGTTGGGATACTGCAGACTGACAGTGGGAAGTCTCCTAAATTATTATTGGACAGGTTAAGGCTCTTCAACTTGGTGAATCTACAATGAGAGAAGAAAAAAAAGAAGACAAAAAAAAAAGATACAAATAAGCAGAGCACAAACCACACTAAGTTGCTTTGCAATAATTAATACGAGGTAAGTTTGGTTACATAAGTGCAAATCACACGCACTTTTAGTTTATGTACTCAGAATAACCAGGGAAACAACTGGACACTTGAGTGCAACACCACTTCCACGAGTTCACTCGCGTCAAGCTGGCAGAGAGAAACAGGCTCTCCTGAACACATACTAGAAGTATTTTCCTATGAGTGTAACAAAGAACAAAACCCTTGCCATCATGATTATACATCATTTCTTTGGTGGCATCTCATCCTGTATTATTTCTCTGAATACGTATCTTGCCACTAAGACTACCCTAGTGATACTGGTTACAAAGTGCAGGCAGTTCTCAGCCTATGTGAACATTATTTTTTTTGTGATGCAGTTCAGCTCAACTCATATGAGTGGATGCCATCTTTCAAACAAGAAATCTCATTAGAATAGGCTGGCTTAAATACAACTGGGAAACGGGCTGAATTAAAGCAGAATTTAGCAAGACTTCTGTAGCGACAGAGGCAAACTCTTGTGCTCTCAATTACGTACAGTGTCAAAGCTTGCACAGATTTCAAGATTTCACCATTGATGTGTCAGAGTACTCTTAAAAGCCCCTTCGTTTATCACATTAGCTAACAAAGCAACTTGCATGTGCTTGCCTTATTAAAGATGACCAGGACTGTTTGAACAAAAAACCCAAGAAGGGGACAATCCAATTAGCCAGCCTGCATGTTCAGCAACGTTATTATGGTTGCCTAACAACCACTGGGAGGTATGCCTAAAGGCAAGTAAAAAGGATGAATGAAAAGATCTGTGTTGGATTTCGATAGATGGGAGGAAGTTTCTTTTCTGGCACGGTTTATACCAGGACAATTTATATGGACTTCATTTTCCCTTCGTTAAGGCTCAAGTCCTTTATTTGTGCAAGAAGGCTTTTGTATAACGTGGCAATGGAAGCAAAATTGCACCTATGAATGCTGCTATTCCACATGAAAGTAATCTCCAACAGCATGCGCCAGTGCATTCACAGCCTCTGCATTGGCCCAGCTCATTTTTACCTCAAAGCACTTTGTCCACCCCTGACTAGAAAACGCATCAAACATTAAAAAGTTAAAGAGTTTTAACACCAAAAGACTTAGAAGTCCTTACCAGCTACCACAATCAACTGTCACACATCTTTAGTATTGCCGAAATCAAACTCATTGACTAAAACTCAGAGAAATAGAAGTACAGCCTTCGTACCATACTTCAATGGGAGATTTTAAGAGATTTTAAGCATGGAATGTACCCCAAAACACACTTTGTGTTTACACAGGCTTGCATCAAGCATGGGAATGCTGTGCTCTCTATTGGTATTTTGGTGCAAAGATGGCAGAAGAAAAGAATGTCCAGAGTTATCACCCTGTGCCATGTTGGAGGCAAAAGTTTAGATCAGAGTTAGATGGAGACTGAATGAAGTCTTGCAATCAAATTACTGCTGGAGGGAAAAAAAATGCTACTGTGCAGAAAGAATGACTAATACATCTCTAGAGGGAGAACTATGAGACAAAAAAGGAAGCAAGGGTAAGCTAGCTGATGTTAATAAGGTAAGGGCTGCTAGTCAGAGGAAAAAAAAGGGCACATTTTAAACGCTATACCTTCATAATCCTCTATTTTGAGAGAAAGGGTATAAAAATCTTGAAGTTATGAACTAAAACAACTCTGCCTTTATCTTGAAGGTAACTGTAGATTTAGGTCACAGATATACTGCCTTGAAATTTGGGGTGACTGTGGTGGAACAGCTGTCCCACGTCTTCCTTAAAGTCAACTGTGAATACAAAGCAAGAGTGTTCTAGGTAGCAGATTCTGGGGCCTTCAGAATTGGTTTTTTTCTTTGTCTTGTTGCATTATTTAGGTAAGGGCAAAAATAGTAATGAAGACATGAAGATTAAGTCTAAATAACAAAGCCGCTGGAGAAACATCAAAATGTAACCACTCCAGTTTTCAAGTCAACCGTGAAAAAATAATTAACTCCTTTAATAATCAACATCAAGGCTATAGGCTTTACCTGTGCTGCTCTGGGGTCTCAGAGGGCTTTTGCCCCCTCAACAAGTGAAAACTACAATCTACTAGAAGACCTCAGATAAAATCTTGAGGTAAAATTACAAAAGATCTGTCTAATACACAGAGGAAAAAGGACTGGGGCAGCAGGTGGGAGTGAAGGAAGCTGAGAAATACTGTAACTACCTCCAGCATAGCGTTCAGCCTCAAGATTTTCTGCACACATTCTTATGCACAATTGTCCCAGGTCAAAGAGGAAAAAAAAAAAACCCAAACCCACGAGAAACACACCACGAACCTCTCAAATATATCTCTATTAGCCTAATGTATGTTTTAATGTATGCTTTTTGAAGGCCTTCTGCAAGTTACCCAATTACTAAGGACACAAACCGAGCTGGTTAAAGAAGTCTATGTAGCATGTAAGGGAGGATGAGTAGTACATCCAGTATTGGGTATGCTCATACAGTCTCTCAAAATGCATGTAAATGTATGTCAAATAATCCACTAGGAAGAGTTCATAGTTAAATCACATTTAAAGAAAATATATGACAGACACTTTAAGCTTAAAGTTACGAGATTAATTTAAGATAACTTTCATGAAAGAGATATTTTCTTCCTCCTTTGTGAATACATTCTCTTACAAAATGAAGTTGCCCCTCTTCTCATGGAGCATTGTCAAGTGCAGAATGTTACCAAGCGAAACTTGCAGGCATTTGCTCAAAGTTAAGATCTAGGTCTACCTCTCTTCTTTGACCACCCACTTCCCGCTATCCACATCACAAATGGGTTGCTGCACTTCCATTATGGAGCACTGCCACGCTGCACATTTAAAATGCTGAATTGTTCATAGCACTTATATCTACATAGATTTACAGTCAGTGACACCAGTGTTACTTGTAGCATCAATATGATAGGAAAGAAGCATTTTACAGACTCAAGTTTTCTGTTGCTGCAAAGCTTGCAGTGTCAGGCTTTTAACAGGTTTTACAGAGAAACATCTCTGTTGCTTTCTCACACCCAAATCTTTACTCCTACCAGAAGCAGGGGCATACATTGATGCTGCCCACATGGCATTGCTAGAAAGAATAAAAGGCAAAACATTGCTCACTTGAGACATGACGAAATAACTTCATATAAAGTCTATACCTATGGTTTCTTTCCTCTTCTCCCTCCTTCCCTGGTTCCAGACTTTTTCATCTAAGAAAGTCAACCTGAAGACCAGCATCTCTCAACACATTGTGTTCAGTTAGCTTACTAAGCTTTCTGTTGTAATGACCAGTATATAAACACCCATTTCTCTCACCAAAAACAGCTCTACTTAAAACTCGAGCAAAATGTTGACATGTCAGTCCCTGAGTTTAAATGTGCAATATGACTGAACACTAATTGCCATAATTGAGCTAAAAAATGCCCACTTAATCCTGAAGCTGCCACCTAAGGATTGGTGTGAGTTTGACATACGCAAAACAAGGAGAGGGAGTAGCAAGAGAAGCTTGTATCACGGCAAAGCAATGAACTGACATGCTAATTTCAAATTCCAATCTATTTGATGTGCAGAGCAGAGGAATTTCCATTACACAGTACAGCATTTGTGTTCCATTATGTTAGGAGTAGGAGGAAGAGTATATTCTGACCCATACACTATCATTGAAATGCAGTCATAACAGACTCGTCTGACAAAACCAGTCTTGCCCTACTCTTACCAAATGCAATTAAAAAGTAGGATTTTACTGCAACCAAAACATAAGACATGGCTTAATAAGGGACTCAGTTTAAACAATCGCTTTCCCAAGACTGTCTCCAGTATTTGGATCTCATGACCATGCCATGGTTGTGGCTGAACATAATGTCGAGCAACAGCACAACTGTCCATTAGCTTCGCCATCATTTCTGAGATTGATGGCACTTGTCTAGCAGCACTATGGCAACTGTTGGAACTGAGCTACAACTTGCCACCCTCATGAACACCTGCTACTTTGGCCATTAACTTACTAATGAAGAGAATTTCCATATAAACCTGACATATCAATTTCCTCCTTGAAAATAAAAGGTCCAATTTACTGGTTTTTTTTGCAGCTGCATTAGATTCCTCACCCGTTGTCTTATTGCCTAAGGCAGCCTAGCACCAGAAATACTGTCATCATAAAAGCCTTTAGTTAGGCAACAAAATTAGTTCGGCAACTAAAATGAACTATTCTAGCCCTCTTGACCTGTTTGACTGCTGAGACAGTTGGACAGAGGTAGCCTGTTTCTGCAGCAGCTACAGAGATTCACTTGGATGCCATAGGTGAAGGCTTTGCCTAACTGAGGTTGATAACGGTCCTTCCCAGCTTGGGCACATAAGAGTTTTCACTTGAAAATACAGAGAGAGGGGAAGGGGAGCTTTGCTGGTGTTTTCACTCTGCTTGTCTGGACAGGACTCCTCTTCATCCAGAAACAAAGGAGCTCATGTCACACCACACAAAACCAGATGGAGCATAGACATCTGAGGAAAGAGGACCACTTAGTTTGAGGGCAAAGATTGATATAAAGATTAAGACACAAAGACTGATAACAGTTGAATCTGATTTTTCCCCCCTCCTCCTTTCTTTAATATCATGGAGGAAAGCGAAAACGAAATATAAAAGCAGACCAATAGCTGCAGTTTTGGTATTTTCGCTACCCTCTATGCCAACACACCAGTAACAGTCATACTGATATTTCTCCTCTCTACTCACATTTTAAATTAAGAAAGTCATAGTAATTCTGGCATACAAACTCAAGTCTATAAGCCAAAATTAATGATTAGTTTGTGTTAGGAAAAAAAAAAACCCAAAAAACAAGCCCCAAAACTAACAGCCTACACTGAACAAAAAGGAAGAGTCTTATAATAGTCTAGGCAGTTACTTTTCAAAGTAAACAAATAATTACACATGTTAAGTCAAATTCAGACTACCTCCAAACTCAAGACAACAATAAAGCTTTTATCCTATTACATAGTTGGTAAGAAGTCCATAAAGACAAGAAAAACAAAATGTATGTTTTGTTAGTGGAGATAATCTGAACCTACGTTACTGTACTTCACAGTTCTGAATTTCTGCAGATATCCTCACTATCCTCACAGGAAGAACATGTTTCCTAGAAAAAACCTGAAAATATATTCTCCTTCTCTATACTGGAAATTTGTTTTTGACATACAAAAGCACTAGCTGGGAGGGCTTCCAAACTGAAACATGTTTAAACACATGAAAAGAGAACTCTTACTTTGGAAGCAGTTTCAGAAAGCAACAGACAAATAAATTGGAGTAGGTTGATGCCCAATAATGGGTCACATAAACACGTTCACTGCTTTAAAAAGTATTATTTGGAAGACAGATACTGCAACACTTAGCCTAATAGTTCCACTAAACTGAATCCAATTAATAACTAAAATCTCTGCTTTTCAACTATTTTTAAAAAATGCTATCTTATAGCATATGTCTCAGTGCCATCTATTAAGGAGTTCACTGTTCTAACTTAAACAATCCCAAAATCCAATGTGTTTTAGGCACTGAAGCAATTTTGCAATCTTCCCCATTTAGTCACTTGCAGCGCATTGATTTTGCAATTTATTTTTCTTTAATCATCCGTCACTGATTTTTGCTGAGTATTCAGAAGAGGGTACTTTCCTGAGTTCAGAAAGGTACACAAGAGCTACAAAGAACACTACTCATGAAGATTTGTACACTAACAAAGCCAAACTTTTCCTTCTATGTTTTTACATGCAGAATAAAACAAAATGCGCCGAAGCTTTATTTAGCTTTATGAAACCACATATTCCAAGTGTCTCCTTTAATATTATAAATAGCAAAAAAAGTATTCCAAAGAGCTGACAAAATAAACATAGTGCCAGAATACAGCAAACACTGGATGGAGTTTGTCACTAGTAGACCTCAGGTTGTCAGCATCATGCCAACTTCTTCTTGCCCTACTGCTTAGATGACTGCCCTTCAGTCTTTGGCTTCAAGTGAAAGAGGAGAAACAAGTATAAAAGTAAGGTTCCCTGGCTCTGAGACCATCAGAGTGTGAGAGAAAGCTCCCAGCATCTTCTCACACCATGGAGCATGCCATGGCACTCCATTCCTTGAGGTAGCACACTCCTCACATTAGCTAGATTCATTTACATGACTTCAATAAATGTGTGCATTTAAAAGCAAATTCCTTTCCAGAAGCACATCCTAAAAAAACAAAACTCAACCAGAAAACAACAAGGAGAAGGCTTAAATCTTTTCTAGTGCATCTACTGGCAGTGCCCTGTGGCACCTGGCAAAGGGGAAGATGTAGATTAGGCACATTATTAATCCATCCGACTTTCTTTGCTAACCTCAGTTTCATACACTGAAAGCAATGATCTCAAGAGGCACTCCAAGTCTCCAAGGCTAAAGATTTTCTTCCTTGCTCTTCAATCTCTAGGAACAAGCTAGAATCAAACTACATATCACCCCAACTTCTAGCAAGCTTGTCTGCTACGTCCACACCAGTTAGGTCACAAATGCTATTTTCCCCCTTGCTGTCTGGGAACCTGAGTGTTTTCTGAGCAATGACTGCCTTTCCAGTTACATACTTACTGCACAACAGGTCTGTAAGGAGGGTTTAGCTTACGAACTGGCTAGCTTCTGGTTTTTCAGATAGTCGTTTTTATCTTGCATCTGGAAGTAGCAAGGGATTTCAGAAACACTTCCATCAATATCTGAGTCCTCGAGCCTTCTCATACCCTATAGTATAACTTTGAGTTACTGCCTCTAGCCCAGAAGGGTTTCTGCTGAGATGCCAGAGAAGACAATTTTTGAAGAGGCTCACTACCTGCTCTTAAGATAAAAAGCCACATAATCACTGTTAATAATTAAAGCCACAATCAGAATAACAAGTAGTTCTTCAGACAAAATTGGCAAGCATCACTGTTTATCACCAAAACAAACTTTGCTGCTTACTACACCACCATCACACCTTTTTATAATCTGCAATAGGCTGATATTCAAAATCCACACACTGACAACTTCCTTTTCAATACTAACAAGCAAACAGTATTCTTGATGTAACTTCTTTTTCCCCAGCAGTACTTAAACAATAATATAGAAAGACAAAGTGTGCTTAAGCCCAGTGAAGCAAAGCAACAGTAAACAAGAACTACGGCTTACTCACTTGCTTCAAACCTAGAGCAACAGCACACTCTGCAAAACTAGTAAGCCCGAATTCTTGTTTGTGTGTCAGAACAAGAGCTGTGAAGATGCATTGCAGATAAGGGGGAAAGTGAGGTTTGGGAACACAATCTACATATAAATCTCAACTTCAGGGCTAAAAAAAAAAAATATCACCAACCAACATTAAGAGACTGTAAGGAATGAAACTTGTGAGAACTGAAGACAATAGAATGTTTTCAGTCACTCCATTTGCAGTACACAGGAGCTACAAAACCAAGGGCTTTAAGGCAAATTATGACTGGATGAGGCTATTAACACAAGATGTGTCAGCTGCCTCTAATACTGCAACAGAAGAATCTCCTGTCTCCCTCAGAAGAAAAACACCCTTTCTTAACATTTTTGAAAAGCTATTGTGAGAGAAAACAAGTACCAATATTTGCTGTGGTTTTTGGAATAGAAGAATTCTCAAGACTGTTTACTTTTATATGTATTATGAAATATGTATTCCCTGGTAAGTAGAAAAAAAAACACCCCACACATAGCTGTATATACCTTTCAACACTCAGCCAGTTCAGTTATAGAAACTCACAGCTGCAGAGTATCTACAGCAACGGAACTTAAAGTTTGAGAGGGCAGTTAAGCAAGTCAAAGTAAATCTACACCTCTGTAAACCTGCTACCAGCTTCTGAGACAGAGATTTTTTCATTTCTGTCATATACAAAGCAGGGCTAAATCTTTATTCAGAAGTTGAATAAATGACCTTATTTTAGCAACTGAAAGAAGGAAATGAAATAAGCAAAAGCAGGAATCTCAACCCATTCCTAACTGTACCTACCAAGTCAGTGCATATGTCAGCATCTCATTACTATGACCCAGCTGCTTGTAAGTCTACTCAGTGAGTAGCTGAAGAGTTGGTATTTTCTTGTGTCTGACATATCTCATTTTGAAATCCAGTATTCAAACAGCATTTGTTAAATTACCACCTAAAGCCATTCATTAAAGGGAACAGCTAGTACCAAGAGCTGTTAATAAAAAGACAAATATTCCTAGACTGCCTTGCTAACCAGATTTTAATTGAAAATTGTACCAGGAAGGCTAGGTATTTAAATACCAATGCATTTTGTTCTTAGCATCCAAGTACATGGTTATTTTGGAGCCTTAAATACTTCTGGGCTTGATTCACTGGTGCTGTGCTCTGCGTGCGGCTGCAATTCAGCAAATGTGAATTTGGTATAAAAGCCAACAGTACCAAATCAGAACAGCAGAGATTCTGTACTTTTTTTGCAGTGGTTTGAAAGAACACACGGGAACAAAAAAAAGACTTCTGGTTTATCCAGTCAAGTTTTACCTCATCTAACCCCTTGAAGATCTGAAAATGGATGTATGAAATTGAATTAAAAACAGTCAGACAAATAACAACTTGTGTTTCCAGGAATGGCTGAGCTTTGCACATGCTTTCAGACTGAGATTCACTAATCATTAAAAGAAAAAAATGAGACAGTGTTCTCTTCTTGCTAGATATTTGTTTATTTACTCACTTCAGAAAAGCAGACTTACAGTAGCAGTTAAGCTATCTCATAGCTTTTTGGAAGCACAAGTAACACTCAAGTTTTCCCACTCTAATGAGGAGAAGTCAAGACCATGTTTCTTCGGCCATGAAGCAGCATGGCTTGGGAGAGCATTTGAGGGCCAGGCTCATGCTTTTGCTGCTGTTAAGAGGCAAGAGATACTTCATGAGACACTGCTCTTCCTAAGTCATCCTTAGTAGGAACTACCACCTCACACAGCCCCTTCCACTAGCACAGATATGACACAGCAGTTTCAGCCACTCACTGCCTGGGTGATGTCATCCGTGCTGGATGAAGATAGGCTGCAGTACATCAGCAGTGGCAAAGGGAAGGCCAGTTTTCCTGATACGGAATCTCAGAGAACAGGAGAGTTTTATTTGGTCACTGAACTCTTTCACTTTTGCATGTTCAGGCTCACATTAGTGAGAAAAACGCTTTGTTAATTTTTAGCAAGACTCTTCAGCTCCTCCTACAACTTCAGTACCAAGAAAATAAGACAGTAAACATTGCCCATGATGTTATTTATAAATGCTTTCTAATCTCAAATAGAATTGGACAAAATACAAGCATCTTCTGCACACTTTGATATTTAAAAGGAAAAATGGTATCAGTGATATTAATTATATTTAATGATATTCATGAAAATAAAGACATTCATTATTTGTCCATGTTCATCGCCTAACTGATGCTAAAATTCCACTTGCTGTCTGTTGACCTAAACCAACATTCACAGAACATTTAATCCAGCATTGCTCTCCAGACTGTGTTCATAAGCTCTTGGAATCACTGCCTGCTTTGTTGTGAAGCAGACCTGCTGGGTTCATTCATCTTCCATTATGCCAAATTTTGTTGTTTGTTCAGAACAAAATTGGAGTTATATAAAATACAACAGCCTGCATAATCCATCTTGTATTTTTCAGTTGTTTTTTAAAAAGGAGGGAGTTTAGAAATGTGGTTTAAAACATTTCATTTCAACAGAACCATCCACAAATGTGATCCTGACTTGCTCTGCAATTCAGTTACCACCGAAATGAAAATCAGTGTTATATTCAGCATGGAATTATTTATCTTTCTGAATACAGAAAGCCTGCTGATTCCACAAGATACATGTGTCAAATCATTCAGATTACCAATCGCGCTGCTGTCTATCCATTTGTTACATTTTCAGATGAGCTTCAGTAGAAAGAACAACTGGAATGTCAGTTACTAGGAAAGAATAATGAAGGTTAAGCAGAGTAGAAAAAAAGATAGGAATCAGGCTGAATTTATTAAACCATGGCCCTGCTTGGAGAGTAACAGAAAACTTCACATAGAAGTCGCACACAGCACTGTTCCTATCTAGGATGCATCCCTTTGATGGGCAGCTCACTAACTCAATCACTCATATGAGTCAGACTGAAGAACTACAGACTGGCCTCAGTAGGTAAATAAAAACAGCTCATTCTGGAAACTGCATTTTGTATTGTAAATAGTCTTCCATTTACAAGAAAAATACTTAAGTTTCTTATCAAAGATAACCTGTTTCTTGCACACAGAGTGAACTAACTTCAGAAGCATTACAGCCAGGCCAGTCCTCCACAAGGAGGTAGCAATTTTTTAGGACAATTCCTGCAGACCAGTGCTCATTTGGCTCCAAGGGCAGAGGAAGATCAGTAAGAACCAAATCACTTTACCTTTGTAATTCACTAAGTGCTCTACTCGTGGACGGGCTAGGGTTTAGCCTCAGGAAGTTCTGCTTTAAATTGAGATGAGTGAGATCTTGGCTATAAAACAGGTTGGCAGGCAGGTGCTCCAGGCTGCAGCATGAAAGATCCACTGAGCTTATGCGTTGTGATGCAACCTGGAAGTCAAGAGGTACAACAAAATGTTAATAATGTAAGAAAGCATGAACACTTCTTCCTTCACCTCTACTAGCACAAGATAAACTGGTTTTAAGCACAGCAGAACTCAGTGCTGGCATATATAGCCAACCTAACAGGGTTTACATCATTGCTGAAAGTTATGCCACGATCTCGTTTTGCCTCACTGCTAAACCCAGGTCCACAGATGGCTAGCAGGTGGAAAAGCACAAAGGTTTGCCAACTTAATAAGTGAAATGGGTTCATTTTCATTAATGAAGTTATGAAATACCCCAAGACCAGAACAACAACAAAAAAATAAGATATTTAACAAACATTAATTTAGTCCTTTAGTTAGCAAGTAACAGCAGCAAAAGCAGCACAGAAGTTTCCTCCATTGCTGCGTGACTAGTCAGTATACTCGACTGAGTGGAGGCAAGGGGATAACAGTCAACATCTTGTCTCAGTTTCAAGAGTCAAAACCAGGTATTAAATGGCAGAAGAAAGAGTTATCCATTTATATCTCACTAGAGAAAAAAGATATCACGACAGCAGCAGCAAGGTGCCGAGTACTCATCTCTTCTCAATGAATCAGAGAAATGCAACAAATAAATATGAAAACACAACGAAATCTGAGATTTAGGGTTTCACATTGTTTCCTAGAAAGGAGAAGGTAAACCACACACAGTCTACAGAGGCTAAAGAAATCACACTACCCAGCACTATGTATATCTAGCACCATTCCACAGAGACCTACAGGCAACAAATCCAAATAATACCAACTCTTGTCCCTTACCCAAATCTCTAGGATACAGCTGAGTGAACTAGATTCTGCTGCTTTACTTGATTTACAAGTCTTTATTAAAACAAACAAAACCAATACTGCAATGCAGAATTCCTACATTTTCTGTCCTGTACTACCACAAGTATCGTTTCATAAATGAGTTGCAGAGCTAGTTACATGACAAAGTACAAGGTAGTACGGGTGGTGGGCAATGAGGAGGGGTCAAATGCTAAAAGGATGAGAGGTGGTTTTGGAGCAGGCATGGTTTAGATCAAAAGGAGGAGAAGCAAACAACTTCACCATTTTAGACTTCTGGAACTGCACAAACAGTGCTCAAACTGTTACATGTTCTGTCAGCTGCTCCCTACGAGAGAAGCAATCATTTAATTTTGTCATTGGCACTTTTACTTGCCACACATGCTGGGATTCTGGAAGCATAAACACCCTGTCTAAGGGACAAAAACAGGAACAACAACAACTCATAATCAGTGCCCAGTGACAGTCTGCAAGAGTTTCTGAATTCTGATGAAGGAGACACCATACAACCTCCTGGGCAGAGATACAGCCCTTGTCACAAAGTGCTCTAAACCTAGAGATGTCAGGGTTTGCTGGCATAAGTAGCTTCCCACTGAAAGGAAGGCCAAGGAGGCTTTTTTATTCTTTTTTTTTTTTTTTCTTCTCTCCAATGCAAGCTTCAAAGGCCTCAGGATAAGTGGTCTCTATTATAAACATACTGCCATAAGCTTCAAGAGGAACAGACGGTGCAATGTTTTTCTCTAATGCAACCATTAATAATCCAGTCCTCCCACATTCATTAAAACACTCGAAGTTTTGTTACTCTTATTAGTCCAAGTCCTTTTGTTACTGTAGCGACTATTTTTCTTCCTCTTGTAGTATTAGTTAAAAATTATTCATAAGCTATTCTGAGCAGTGATTTCTGAAACCTAGGTATTCAGTCTGTCTGTGGTGCCAGAACCTGCCTGGTACAGTACAGTTCTCATCAGACTGAAAACACAAGAGATAAAAAAAGCAATGACGTTTGTTAAATTAACACGGAGAATGTGTAATTTCAGGTGTAATGCTTGCATACACTGTTTTTCCAACTATTTGTTTGGAATGTGACATGAACAGTAATATGCAACCTGGCAGTGCTTAGCAAGGCATGTTACTCTAAAAATAACCTAAGTACCGCACCATTGCAAACACCAAGAGAGTGTGAACCGTGATAAAGCAGCCAAAGAAATCAAAATTCTACTCATCTCAAAAAAGAATGCAAATCATAGAATGGTAGGGGTTGGAAAGGACTTTTAGAGATCATTTAGTCCACCCCCCACTGCAGAAGCAGGTTCACCTAGATCAGGTCCCATAGGAACGAGTCCAGGCGAGTCTTGAAGACCTCCAAGGAAGGAGACTCCACACCCTCCCTGGGCAGCCTGTGCCAGGGCTCCTTCACCTGAACAGCAAAACAATTTTTTCTTACATTTAAATAGAACTTTTTGTGTTCCAGAAATCTACTTACAAGTAATTTTGGTTTTACAAGTTGTACATTCGGCTTATTTTTTGTGTATGAATATGTAATGAATGTGTTGTTTGGGGGTTTTAAGTGAATTACTTTGTTAGACAAAGAATTTAATTACTATTTACATGCAACTGACATCTGCTAAAGGGTACCTCTACAGGAGAAAAAACTAAGTTACAACCACATGTTAAAAGACTATAGTTCTGGAATTGGTTAACAGTTCTCGAAGTATCAACTTCTGAATTGTCACAAGGAATACACATGTAAACAAACACTGATTCTCACAGGCAAGGATAAAGACTTTTTTCATTGCTCAATACTGTTCTGTAACAAATTCCTACAGAACAGAGGAACAAGATGAAAAACAAAGAATGACAAAGGAGATCATCTTCACAATACTTTCTTTGGTTCACCAGAAACTTTTAGCAGTTATTTTTGAAGTTGAGTATTGAAATTGTGAAATTCGCATTCTCATTCTCAAATCAAACAATAAAGGGATACTTCAATCTTGCAATTGTCTTGCATTGACTTCAGCTCAGTAATACTGTGCATGTGTGTTTGCTACTGCTTATGATGAGCAAAACACTTTCCTAGAAGATGATACATTTTTAAATAAAGCATTGGTTTTCCTTGACTCACTGCAGGGAATCATTGCAGAGAAGCTGATAAAAGGTAAGAAAATGCTGAGTACAGTATCACTCACAGTCAAAGAGTGAAAAGCATCTGGAAGAAGGGATATTATCTACAAAAAGTAAGGTGGCCACTGGAAGGAAAAATAAAAAGAAAAGATTTTCTACTGTAAATAAATAAATACCCCAAGAAGTTATTTGAGATGGGTTCAACAGACCCACGCTCCAACAAAAACACTGAAGAGAGTCAGTGTGGTAGCAATACTAGAGGGAAATACTCTCTAGATATGTGTAGAACCTGCACTGAGCACTCACTAGGTCTTATGTGGCGTTTTCTTTTGGAAAACAGAAAAGTATACTCATTTTATGTACTTTACATACATATATAAAATAAATAAGCAGCACAATTCACAGCTTCCCAGGTAAAAGACGCCATTGCCCAGACGAACCCCTCTTGAACGTCTCATCACCTCCACACATCCTTAACACTTGTTTTCACCTGAAACTCCTGTTGCATTTCCATTACTAGTAACATGGAGGAAATGGTTGAAGCAATGACCTTCTTGGCGGACAGCATGTGATACCCTCTGTTTCGATAGCTACAGCATAAGCTGGAAAATCAATGCCTATCTTTATCAAAGCGGCAAGACATGCAACCATTTGCAGCCGGGTAGCTCAAACACATCGCAAAATCTTGCAGTTCTTGAAGGCTGCTTTTCAGTTGGGATTTTTAACCATCACAAATTTAAAGAAATAAGATGAACCACGTGGCTTTCTCCATTCCCTGGATATGATTTTTAAACATTTTATGGTCAATTGTTGCATTGTGATGTCTCCCATCATAATACTACGGGAGAAGTAAGTAACAGGGTAAAGCCAAATCCAACTATACACAAACTGCAAAGCCCAACAGAAGACTTTATTTTATGGTTCCTGTTGCAAGTTCAGTTATGCAGCCCTGGCCTACTATGGCTTATTTTGTTTCAGTCTCCATGTGAGTATGGCATACTGAAGTGTAGTTTCAATAGCACATCTACCACAGAGTCTCGCACCATTGCAAACACCAAGAAGTCATCACCGTGCTTCTAATTTCCTCCCAGCAGCAATAAGATGCAGTTTTGTTCTGTGAATACCACCACAAATGAAGCAGCCAGAGAGCTCTTTCCCTCCTGTAGGCAATACGTCTTCTGCTACTCCCTACCTATGATCTGTACTGGTGGCAAAGAGAGTTGTCCAAATACTATAACTCACTTTTAAACATGTGTCACTTGGGCCACAATAATACATGAAAGTACAAACAACAACCAAAAAAAGCCGGCAGTGTCTTAAATGAAAATAAAGGTTTCCCCGAAGTGTTTTAATTTGAATTTTTTCTATTTTTGTAAAAGAAACAGTATTTCGAGAAAGTATGGTATTGGTTTACTGTAAATCTGAAGAGTCACAGCTGGCAATGAAAACACGGAAAAATATTTTTATCAACCAATATTCACGCCTCTTCTTGCTACACAGGGCTAAAAAAAACACTTTGCTTTGTCCATCAGTATAATGCCACCTCTGTTGCCAAGCTATGCAACAAGACTGATAACCGTCTTTGTTTTGAAGCTTTGGCTATCCTACAAAAATGATCTGTTGCTGACAATGGATGTCAGCAATGGACACAGCTGAACCCAGCTGTATAGACAAACACAAGCCTTGTTTACACAAGGACATCTTTTGGTGTGACCTGTGGTATGAATTTAAACAAATGTAATTATCCATTTTTCCTGTTTACCCTCATCCCATTCCCTATAGCTCTATTCAGATAAGGAATTACTATTTAGGACTTCAACAGAACACAATTGAAGTAATCAAACAGCCCACACTGTACAGGCAGCCAAATTCCCAGGCTGTTTGAACTGAGGATGTTAAATTACACCTGCTGTAGACATGCTAATGCAAAGGCAGTGTAATTTTTCTCCTCTGGGATTTGTTTTTAAACAGTTTGATAATCATCACACTCCACCAATGCCTGCATAAGGCTTAACTAAACAGCGATACACACGCTTGAAGTACCTAAACTAACTGCTTAGAGCAAACAGGTGCTCCTCACCTCAAAAACCAACCCTGCGTTCAAATCCTAATCCTCCTTTCTATTCAAACATCAGTCCTGCTCAGCGCAGAGGCCTCCCTCCCTCCATGGAGCTCAGCGCCACAGCCAGGAAGCACACCAGTGCACTCGCCCACTGCCAAGAGCTGAGGAAGTGTTCAAAGTGGTAAACAAGCTAGCACCAAAAATCTTAATGAAAAAGGGGAAAAAAAGTAAGTGTTCTCTTTCTCTTTAAAGCCATATATTTTCAAGTGACAGCTTTTAAAATGGCTACAGTGAAAAGGTAATGGCTTTTCTGTCCTCTCTGTTTTCTTTCAAATATTAAATTAGATGCACAATAACGCAAGGTAAAGGGCCTTGCAATGAAAAGACAAACAGCAGAGGCTTGAAAGCGTGTCTTTCAGATTCACAAACCCAACAGGTAATGCCACAGGTAAGAGCTGTAATTGAAGGGCAGGAGTGCATGCTGGCATGGCACCATTAACAGGCCATGTGCTTCTCACCCCATCTCTCCTCCAGAGGTGATACAGCCAAAAGCCTCTGGAACAAACACCTCATGCCAGCAAGACTCAGGAACACAAAGATTATTTAATTTGTCCCTGCCCTCCTCTCCTTAGCTCTGAACAAAGATTTATACAGCATGTAGAAGTAGCTAACTTCTACTTTTGGTCCTTCTGCAAAGCTTTAACAACTTAACTACAACCAGCAGTAGCAAATGTGTGTGGGGAGATGAAAACATGGAAGTAAAAAAGCACAAGTTGCACTCCTTTACCCTTCATGATAGGAGTTCAGAAGACATTTCAGAGACATGAAAGGCAGCGTCCCAAGTTTAGCACTGAGACACTGAAAGTGAGAATTTGTCAAAGAACATAACATTCATCACCTGTCATTTGGAAATGTCTGGTACTATCTGAAGTCATTAACAGAACATAAGTATTTTTGTTCCTCCAGGAGGAAAAGTGCTGCTCTTTTAGAGATCAGCTACCAGTATCAGTATCACACACAGAGTGACATCGACACCAAGGTGATAGTCATGCTAGGATGTTCACACTCAGAAGATCCCCACAAGGACAAGGCTAAAGATGCAACTTAGAGTTAGGGGACAGTAATTAGTTGAAGCATTGCTTAAAATGCAGACATGTGCATGTCCATTTGGTGTATCGAGTAACATTAACATCCTTAAAACACATTGACTGAAAAAAAGTCAGCTGCAAATGTTGCAAAACAAGTGACAGTAACAAAAATTAATACTCCTTTTTCTTCTTGCAACTTGTGTTAAGATTTTTTACCAAGACACGCTGCTGTACTGCCAACAAGAAGACTTCACAATGAGCAGCCCTCCAGCAAAGACTTTCTTTCAGCATTTACTATAGATTTCAGACTCTCACCAGTGAGACTTTCAGTAGATGTTCACTTGTCTTGAGTCTTCCCAGTCCCATGTGGAAAGGGTTATGGAGTTTTGTTGGCTTGCTTTAAATAAGAAGTTATGCCAGATTTGCTGCTTCTAACCTCAGTTCTCCTACATAGCTGCATCATGTGGTATAACTCTACAATGGGACAAACTCTTTTCATGACATGATTTCACAGTAACTCAGAAGTGCCTTCTGATCCAAGTGTTTTATAACACAATCATGAATATAGCTCTATTGGGCAGGGCCTAAAACCAGTGTCCAGCATTCATTCCCTCTTCTCCTCGGAGACCTTTCTCCTTCTCTACTCTCTACAGAAGCCACCTAAGGAAACCAAATGTCCCTAAAATTAGTTTTGCTAACAATTCCTCTCCTTTCTCTCTTCCTGCTAGATTTTGCTTGGAAAGGCTGTCAGTGTTAACAGCCATTCAGTTTCAAGGTTGACTCAGTTATAACTTACACATACCCAAGTACCGTGTAACGTATCAGTTCCTGCATATCCCTCCAGTGTCGTGGGATCTGCTCACCACAGACAGTTTCCCTGAGCTTCATTAACAGCAAAAGTTACATTCCTCCTCTTTCTCTCATCCCCCTACTCCCAGAGATTACTGAAAACACTTCAGATTCCCCCTGAATTTAAATGCATCTTAAAAGATAACATCTGTGACATCTCACTGAGCTTCTAGCTGTAAGCCATAGAGATGCTTTCCTGTGTTTATGCAAGAGCTGCACAGATTCAGCTTCAGTAACATCAGAACTTGATATAAAGGCTTCAAAAGACCTTACATGAAAGCTACTCCAGGTGCGTGGGCAATACGTAGTTTTCCATTCTCACTCTTGGCTGCAACACTTCAATAAATATTCTACTAACTGAAGGCAGCAAGTCCAAAACAAGGACCTCTGACTCTCTAAATTTAATCAAAGAAAAAGGGAGGAGGGAGAAAAAAAAAAAACCTAAAAAGCATAGCTATAGTTTCTATATAACAAAAACTAAGAGAGAAGCTTATAGTCACCAATTACAGCACTTTGGAATCAGCTGAACTATTCTGACATGGTAAATTAACCAGCTGAGCCAAAACACCAAACTTCCCTCCCAGATCTCAGAAGTTCATTTCAAAAACATCAACTAACATCTAACAAAAGGCACAGAAGAACAGGTTTTGTGGGAGAAGGAGTAGCACTTGCAAGTGTTACCACCAAAAGCAAAACAAAACTCATTTCAAGTTTGCTCTCCCCAATCTTCTGCTTTTAGATCAGAGATAAGAAGAAGCCATCCACAGCAAAAATAACCAGATATTATTGTAAAGCAAAGGTCTCAACTATTGAAGATTTCACATACACACATAAAAAAGGAAGTCAAGTTCCACATGGAAAGCAGAGAGGTTTGTTTATATTCAAATACTTGTAATCACCGCCAAAAGGAAGCTGTGTGTTTATTTCTAGGGATCTATTTTTAGAGAAAGCATTATCTCAATATTGTCATTTTACAGTATTAGAGGAAAAAAAATGTTTCCTTGTACTAAACTTAGAGTCATCGTGTTTCCTGTAAGTAAGGATCAGCTCAAAAAAAAGTCCTCCACTGAAGAAAGGTAAAAATCTTTCAGGAGTCTTTTTTCTTCACTAGTCTAGACTTCTCAGTCTCATAAACATGAAGAAATCTGGACAGTTCTCACCTTCCAAGAAAGCAAGCTTTTTGCAGTCTTGGATTGGGTTAAAGGCTATTTTGAAAAGATGACATTGATGTTGGCATTATACTAAACTCATTTTTAGGTTGTACTAGTATAGAGAATAGTTTTCAGGATTCCAAGCGTTATTGGTTTAAGAAACAAATCACCTACTGCGTGGTCACTCCCTCAGCAACCAGCATGTCCCTGACCTTGTATTGTCTATACAAGGTTATAGCTGGAAATTCAGATCTCATGGAAACTAAGGGTAAAGTTCTCTGTAGTTTTCCTCCAGAAGAGGGATATCCATTGCTTAGGATGCTGAACAGACATTTGCAGAGTAGACGTTGAATCCAACGACTCTAAATTGACAGCACTATAATGAATGTCTTAATATACTTAATTATCATTAATATACTTCATAATGAATTATAAGATACTTAGAATATCTTTTTTCAGAGCCTTGACCACAGAGCAGTGCCAACGGCATATACAGGGAAAAGTCACATGCAAGGATAAAGTATCTTAAAAGGGTTCTGATCAGTAACTATTAGAAAAGCCTGCCCTTAATGCCTCCAGAGACAACTGACTTTTGGTAATAGAAATCCCTGCAATGATGACCTCTGTAAAAACATTACAGCTCATTATCTAGAAACACATACAAAACAGGTCGATTGGCTAGTGAGGAAGCCAAGACAAAGACAACGTAGGGCTTATTAAACCATGAGACTAAGGGCTTCAAGCCTTTTTATGGGGTGAAGACCTTATTTTATATGAAAAAGTTCTGCAAAGTCTGTGTTCCACACTAAAGCTGGAATCTGCACTTCAGACCTTTCCCCTAGTTGACCATGTCTGGTGTGAAAATGTCAGACAGCATCTGACAACATCAGAAATAAAGATGAAGCTATATGCACGAGTGGATATGGCTTATTATCTATCATTTTAACTAACGAGAAGAGCTTTCTGTGCTGAGAGAAAAGGCAGCCTCACAGCTGATTGTCTTTCACTGGCTCAAAAGCAGATGAAGTACAAGTGAAAAGCAGGTACATCTCTAGCAGAAACACTCAATTATTGCTCCCAGCACTTCCTCAGCACCATTCCTGTAAAACACTTGCACGAGCGGATCATCTTGGTCTCCCATTTTGCAAATTTTCTTGCAGAACTACAAGCAAGTTCAGAAATTAATTTTTGAATTCTATGTCATTTAGTTACACAAGATGGTGTCTAACACCAAACTTGTGTGCAGTCACAACTCAAGACATTTTTTTTCCTCAACAAAAACAAAAATCATGTTACTTGAGTTACTGATCAGCTTCATCCTTTTAAGCTAAACATTTGATTTTGCGCTGCTGCTTCAGATCGGTCTCTAAACAAGTTGAGGAAAGATGGAGTCTACTTCTGTAGAGGCTTCTGCATTGCTTACTTGTATAGTATAAGCTCAATTCAAATCTGTTGGTATTTTCTGCTAGTTTCATGGTGCAACCTAGAGTATGAAGGAAGCATTCTGCACTGACACAAAAGGAGTAAGGCCAACACGGCAGTACGCCCTTCCTCCTTGAATTTGCTATTCTTGTTATTTTTAGCACTTTTTTAACATAATGTACACTGACATCATAACTTAGTCTCTCCTTTTTTCACAGCAGGTGAGGGTCATCTGGGACACCACACGCAGTTCTACTGCAGACTGGAAGACAAAGGTGACTGAAACAGGGCAGAGAAAATACAAAGGCAGACAGGAGTAAATTCTTAACTTCAGCACTTTTTAAATCAAGGATTTCTTTCTGGATATTCCTTGTATTTTAAACAGGAGGGTTCTTTTGTGTGTAAGTCTAAATCCACCCTGGCACCTAAGCCCCACGCAACAGTTTATTCCTCACTAAACACACTGTAACTACCACCATTGCTGTGCAAGTTAGCCTGGAAAGCAGTCAATGAATGGTGTGCACACACATACAGCTGTGTGCCTGTACATCTCTATCTACATCTATAGTGTGACCATGCACAGGCAGCTTATGTGAGGCAGTCATGCATTATTTACAGCCCTCGTCTCTCATTGCCTCTCTTCCTCTACCTGCCCAGTTGAACTAAAGCAGGAAATAATTGTCCCATGAAGCTGTCGACAGACTTCCTGCTCTTCTAAAGCAGAGAGAAGTAAAGTTCTGCAGGGTCAGATAACCCATCTCAGTATGCCCAGTCATGCATCCTATTTCCAAGAAAACAAAATTCTGTAATCCCTGCTTCAGCTCTGCAATACTGAGTTTCTGAGGCAGACTTTAATATCTCATCCCTTGAAACATGGAGGACTGATAACCACTTTTACTCCAGCCAAATCATCCATGTTGTGAGTTGTGTAGTAGTCAACACTTACCATGCAATTTCATGCGTTGAAAAACATTAAACTAAGTTTAGCTGTTAGAACTGTCAAACAGCAGGAGCTCACCACCACACCCCAGATATCAGCCTCCTGAAAGCAAGTTCCAACACTCAGGAACACCTTACACATAAAACCTTTCTCTCTCCTGTTACATGAAGGGTGTAGCTTTTAAGGAAAGCCCTTGTCATGTCCTCTTCACTGCTAGCTACACATTCTTCATCTGTCCTTCTGCATTTAACGTTCAAATAGTAAACAGCGGCAGATCCAAATCGCTCTGCAAAAATTGTGTGGGTTCCAGAATCATCATGCCAACTTTATGCAGAGAAAATTCTTTTAAGCCATGAAGTTTTTCCTTTCTTCCCACTCTGCTCCCCCTCCCAGTTGCATAAGCTTATTTTTCAACGTTTGGCAACAGAATGAACATAGTCGATAAAAAAAAGGACCAAATTTTTTGTTGTTATTGTTGTTTTCTTTTTGAGGTTCCTTAATTAGGACTCCAGTATTTGGAAAGTAAAAGGACAGAAATGCACTGTGGTATATAACTATCAATATTAATGAACAAGCCACATTTCCAGCTTTTAAAAATATTCTGTTTGAGGCTAAATCAGCATATCTAAAAGTGACCTATTTGGACTAAGTATGTCACCAAGTTTGTTATTTAGGTCAGTATTTGTGCAATAATTATGATCCATCCTGAAAACGGGAGTTCTGTTAACCTCAGGACACACACATATAGGAAAATCAATGCTAACACCTATTCACAAATCCCTTCCAAAAATTTACAGGGCAGAGCATGAGAGCTGTCTTGGCTAAGACAAATTTCACTGTTGGAATGAATCATATTATACAGGAGTGATGCTCATTTTTAATTAGATTGAGCTTCAGTCTCAGCAAACAAATTCAAATCTTCTCTTGCATATATAGATATATATTTGTTGTAGGAATGATGCATTAAGATTTGTCTCATTCTGGAATACCATTACAAAGTCAACGTTGCCAATATTCTGTGAGGAGAAAGACTGCAAAGCAAGCATTCTTTGCAAAGTCTCCCTTCAAGATTAAGCTTGTTATTTAAAAGTTAAAATAACATCATCTTCTAGCTCTTCTGAAGTTTATAGAAGATAGAAGTGAATATTTTTGTCATAGTTAAAAACTATGGAATGAGTTAAAAACTGGAATGAGATATTTTATCAGGGATCTCTTTCTACATGAAAATTGATAAAGCCCTCATTACACTTTTAAGTATCAGAAGCCTCAGTCTCCATCAGCATGCAGCAGAAGCATGAAGGATTGCAGACAAAACTAACCCTGAACCTATGATAACATGAACATCAGCTTTAAAGTTGTAAAATTTAGTAAAGATAATAATTTTTTTTTTAAAAGCAACCAAAAACATGACATGTAAGCAGCAGCTGGTAATGTGTTTTCATTATACTTTGAATTTTTTTCAGCCTGAAATAGGTTAGACACTGAAAATCACAGGATAACTTTGATTGGCCACATTAAGCAATTATTTGCCATAGTAGGTTATTGCATGCTATACAGACAGGGAGAGGAAGGTATTAACTGTGAATCCAGACACCTGCAGACTCATTTTGCTAACAATAGCATGAATGGATCCAGGTTCAATCCAGATATTCAGATTTCTTCAGTGCTTAAAAATTTATTTTCGGTGACTGGCCCATACTCTGTGAAGGAATCACTGAATCTTAAAATCTTTGATATTAACAGTCAAATAAACTTTCTGAGAGGTGATCTGAGAATTCCTTGTGGGCAGCATTGATAAAAAAGGAAGACATTTTTGTTGTTCATGCTCTACAGCACCTGTTCCTATGCGACCTGATCTAGCTGAACCTGCTTCAGCAGAGGGGTTGGATAATCTCTAAAGGTCCCTTCCAACCCTACCGTTCTGTGATTCTGTGGTTCAAAACAAATGCCATTAACTAGCAACTATAATTAAAATACAGTCTTAAATATTATTCCCAACAACTCACAAAAGGACAAGTACTACATATAACATCACCACCAAAGAAGAACCTGTAGGCACCATGTGACCTAGCCTGCAACAAGCAGCCTGAAGCTCAGAGAGCTATAAAATCCCCCTTCCTAAATTTGCTTACCTTTAAGACATACAATGTTTTACACAATATATTCTTTGTTACCAAGAATATTTCAACTTCTTTCAACTTTAGTAGCTTCCAAACGTCTGGGGTTGAGTACCTCATACTGAAGTTGAGGGTTTTTTCCTGCATGAGAATGTTAGTTTGCCTGAACTACAGAGCTGAAGATGAAACTTTCACATTTATTTTTACACATGAGAGATGATGCACTTTAAAATTAAAAGCTTGGATACAAACAGCATCAGCAGGAGGAAGTTAAGAGTTACTTTTGCAGCATTCCTAGTTTCTCTGTTTCTGTTCTTCAGAAACAGTGTTACTGCACAGTACTTCCCACACAACTGCCTTGCATACAATCACGCTCCTCTCTAATTTTTTCAGTCTGAGGATAGAAAACCCAAACATTAAAAAAAGCAACTTGGAAGTGGCAAAGTACTGTTTCAAAAATCCATGAATCCAGAATGTGGAGTCTCCATTTTTGGGGCTGGCAGGTGGAGAACTGGGCAAAATGAAGCATGATTTTTTCTTTCCCCTCAAAGCAGGTTTTACCAACAAAAAGAAGAGCATAGCGAAGTTTCTTTAGTTCTGACACTCCAAAAAGACACTTGAAACTATGTATTTTCTTTCTACTCTTACATAAGAAAAATGGGAGGTTATCATGAGTGCATGGGGATATGCTCTCATGCTGGCTATCGTCCCGATACTGTTAGTCATTTGGGTGAACCAGAGAGAAAGAGAGAAGCACAGCGTGGCACAGAACAAGCTTATGCTGCCAGTAATTCAGAGGGGCTTTCTGGCCATTTATCTCTACTTCTGAAGTTCATTGTTTTCCACTGTTTTTCTCACTCATTAGTATTTGCCTTTCATTTATCTGATGTCAAAGCCTCTGGAGATGAAAGGGCATTACTCTCCCACAGAGAGCCACAAAGTGGCAAGAACTCAAAAACCTGACAGACCATGCCTCACCATCTCATAAAACATGCCTTGAGGCATTTTACCTTGAGGCTTAACAGAACTGAGCAGGGATCCCAGAACACCATCTTTAAAAAGAATTTTAAAATCTACTAGTAGAAAAAGGTAAAGGACATTTTAAATAACATATGTGTTGGGAGGTGCCAACACTGCTTGAAGAAAGTTTGACGTAATAATCAAACCTCTTAAAGAAGTCCACAATCCAGGCAATAAGGTGGATAACACGTTACTGCAATCTAAAAAGACAGATCTAGAGGGCCACAAATATCTCTAAGAAGTAGTACATAAAACCAAGTTGCTTTAGCAGAGTGAAGAGTATGAACAGACACTCCTCATCATGCATAAAACTAATGGATAGTTTAGGCCCAACTAGAAAACCAATGAGAGCATCTGAACAGTAAAGTAAAATAACTTGTGGGTTAAAAATGCAAAAGTCCAGTGGTTCAAGACACACAAATTACTTCAGAGAGCAGTTAATACAAAAAGTAGCAGGGATTAAGAGATAAAACAAGTAATTGCAAAAACAACCTTTCAACACAGTCAAACTGAAAAATTGAACTAAATAATGCAGGACCTAAATTCCCATAATAAATTGTGCTCTAAGCACAGTATAAAATTTTGTTTATGAAGGCTTTTATTAATGTGTTTTTTTTCTAGTGACATAAAAGGATTTCTTATTAAAAACCAAAAATCAAATAGTTATGAAACAAAAGAGATTCAACAACACTTCCAGCAACCAAAAAAAATCCTTAATTCTAACAATTTTATCTTTAGGCTCTGTGTAAGGAACTGAATAAAAATAAATTACACACTACTTTAGGTTTTATTAATACTGAAACAAAGCTTTTAAAATTAAAATTGACAGTTGTATTTGTCATCCTTTTTGTTCTAATGATCTCACTCAACGCATCCAGTTGGATCAAGATGAGAAAAAGGAGAAAGTCCAGCATAGCACTTTGTTTACATAGTCATGGTAGAAAGAAGTCTCAGCCTAAACACAGAAAAATTCACCTCCATATTGCCTCTTACCAAGAGCTCTCAAATTTAGTATTTTGGGCAACACTAAGAGCAGCAACAGCAGTTCTTGACAATGAACCTAGAAGGTTTATAAAAATCTATAAAGACGACAGAATTGGAGAAAACACTACAAAAATGTGCCTTTCAGACAGGAATTAGCACTGTTCTCACCTTTGATGCTTGTCGAAGCCATCGCAAATATTCAGTGAAGTTATCAAAACAAATGTAGTAGGTCTGGCTTTGAGGTCCAGAGGAGCTAAATGCCAAACAGTGCTGGTGCTTTTTCACTTCTTCCACCTACAGTAGAGACACAAAAGTGTTAGTGAACAAGAATCAAAATCCTCTTAGCACAACTCCCTAGGGCAAAGTTAAAGTGGATCCTCATCAAGCAGAGATGGACTAATCCTCTAAAACACTCAGGCTGGATCTTGACTGTCAAATTCACAAATCTACACAAGAAAGGAATAAGAACAGAAGGATAAAGGAACCAAAGAAGAAAAACATGAAAAACATCAACATTTTAGGAGAGGTTGAGAACCAGTCAGCATCACTGAGCACCAGTTTACTCAGTGAAACACATTTAAGGTTGTCTTTATACATCCCAAAGAGGTACAACTTATACTCCTGGTTATTAAAACCAGGAATAACAGAATGCTTCTCTTACAGCTCAATTAAATTCTTTGGCATTTCTCAACTTGCTAAAAAACACCCAGAATACATCATTCTGCTACCATACACGAGAAGTCCCACACAACTTATGGTCTCAATGTCTCAGCACTGCGTTCTGGAAAGCCTTTGCAAACCAGGAAGTGCAGAGTATTTATGGGATTGAGGAAGAATATTTTTGAGCAATAACTTGAAAAACATTAAATTTTGTGCCAAGCATCCTCCTCCCAAGCTTTGTCAGCAGAAGTCCTCAGTATATTTTTCTCAGTTTGGTTCTCTTTCTCTTCTAAAATTTGTTGTCAACCTTCTGCTTAACACTGTCTGCATGTTTTACATTACATGAGGCATTTATTTGCAAAACCAACCTAGAAATTCCATGTTAAGCAATTAAAAAAAGGTACACAATCTCTTCTCCTTTTATATTAAAAAAAATAATCTTTTTCATCTCAAAAAAGGCAGATGGGGACCTGAATCTTGTTCTCTCCAGTGTGATACAGCCAGGAATACAATTTACCATCAGAGTTCACCCACGGCTGCTAAGAGGACTTCTTTACTTCAGTACCTCCAGGGAAGAGCTGAAGAACCATGAAAGCAGACAGGAAAAATGGCTCCTAGAAGACAGCACTACTTCCCACATTGCTAGTATGGAATATTAATGAATCAGCTTCAGCGTGTTTAAGTAGCATTATGAAGTTTGTTTCTTTTCCAATGACTACTAAGAATCCAAGTTATCAATATGCAAGGTAAAGGAGTATTACTCCAGGAGTAAATACTTCCTCCTCAAGCTGATAATTGTCTTCCCTTTACCTTGGCCAATCAAGCCAAAAATAGTGTTCTGAAACACTATTTAGGTCAAAATAGCAATGATGTAATCTTACTTTCTTCACTGAAGTTTCACAGAATCAATATAGTCAAGGTTGGAAGGAACATCTGGAGATTACTTGGTCCAATCCTACTGCTCAAGCAAGGCCACCCAGAGACAGTTGCTAGGACCAGGTACATATGGCTTATTAAACATCTCCAAGGTGGAGACTCTCCTACCTCTGTAGGTAACCTGTGTCAGTGCTTGGTCACACTTGAAGTAGAAAAACAAAATATTCCTTTGTGTTCAGGCTAGTCCTCCTGGGTTTCAAATGTAACAAATCAGAAAGAAGTCCAGTTTCAGCTTTTCACAAGTAAAAATGTTTGCTGCTCTTATAGCTTACAACAACACTCCACTACTCATAAAATGCTGAACATTTAAAAAAATCTCAGTATTCAAAACAAGCCCGTGACCTTATTGGTTCAATTTCCAATCTTGACAGTAACCAAGCATGGGTAAAAGGCTGAATGATGAGGCATGGTAAAGATCATACACAATACAGCTGTGTGTATCCTTCACATAGAAAACATTAAACACTGCACACAAGAAACTGAATGTGTTTCCTTTACTTTAGGGTTTTAATCCAACACTGTAAACTGTTAAATATGCCTCTGATCACAATCGAAAGTCATTTATATACTCTGACAATCTGAGAAACAAGCTTTTGAGGGCTCAGAATCATCATAATTGAATGCACTCTTCTCTGTGTAAAGAGAGAAGGGTTAAGCAAGCAAAGACATAAAATAAAATATCTTACTTTTCCACCAATTAAAGGGAGGACATGCATCTTTCCAGTCTGGCTTTCTTTTACTGATGAGACAATTAGGCATGTTCCACAAAGGATAGCTTGGCGTCTTGTCCATCTGTTGACTGGCAAATGTATTTTCCCTTTTCGAACATTGTACATTCCTGAGAGCTGAATCCGCTCGGAGTTGCCAATGCTGTGGGGCTTTCCTGAAATAGAAACAAAAGCATTCACTTAGTCACAGAAAATCTTTGCCTCTTTCACTCAAGTCATCCTGAGACTTCACCGGCAAGTTCACAAGCTACAGACTGCAGCGCAACAAATGAAACAGCTTCAAAACCATGCAAGCAGGTAACTTAATATCAGCAGTACAAGCTTCTTTCGTAGGTAGGTTGGTCACAGAGAGCCTATCAAACAAAATAATCCACAATAGTTGCAGAAGTACCAATGAATGGTACTGGTCTTCTATATGTGCCCTGGAAATCAAAAGTTTATCCTCAACAGTAAGTAATTGGTTACTGTTGAGTTCACACTGTTTGGTAACTGCAAAAGCGAATGAGTGATATACCACATGCTGACCTGCACCTTTGCATTTGCATGTCTCTCTCTGGCCACCCTTAAGGTCATGGTTTGAAGAACCTCAATAACTTCCCGAAGAATATAGTTTCTGCTCTCTCAGTTCAAACCCCAGAGCAGACATAGTGCATCAGCCGCAATGTAAACAGAGGCAACTTACATGAAACCCCTCAAAGACACTGCTTCAGTCTGAGCAGAGCTCTGTAAAGGGTGAAGTTCTTTTGTCTGTATTATAATGCATTTGCTATTTATAATAATTCAGATTGTTAGCAAGACTACCAATTAGACCAAATCTGTTTAAATGACTTTAAATGGCTCACATTCTACTCATTTAATCTATTAATAAAATTATACTCTATAGAAACCATCATTTACAATGGCAACACAAAGACAAGCATCTCTCATCTCTGCTCTTAGAGGACTGGGTTCTTTCAGGATATAAATGGAAAGAAGTGCAATGTACTCATTCCAGTCTGAAGTATTTCTCCACATCAAGTCACCCTATCAAACCCTAAACAGTCCAGCCCAGTTCTGAATCATCCAAATATATCAAGTCTTCTGCAAACAGAACCAAGATGTAATCATGTTCAAGTTAAACCTGTTCAAATTTCTCAAAGAACACCAGTGTTGGTGAAACTTTGGAAGGGAGTTGCCCCGGACAAGGAAATCAAAGGCTACATTAACTCCAAGTAGCTTTCCCATCATGATAAATCACTCATTTTACTACACTAGTCTTTACCAAAATTCTTAAAAATCAAAGAATTAATAACTAGTTATGACTCCAGAAAAGTAGAGAGTTGATCCTGTCTTCTATCCCTGATCTTTCAGACCAGTGCCAATTAAACTGGAGCAGTGACAAATGCTGCACAGTATTACTCCAACTTGCTATTAACTCCTGCTTATATGACAACTCATTTGTCTCAATGAGTCTGCTCTTGTCTTCAAATTATCTATGGGAAGATAGCAGACACCTACCACATGGCCTACTCACTGCTGTTTTCTCACCCCCACCTATCCTGTGCCAATTCTTGCCCTTATCTTTAAAAGCAGCCTTCTTGAATCTTCCTGCTGGTTTAATGTGCCAAGACTTGGCATAGTTACCCTCAAGCCTTGCTTTGCTCTAATAAACACCAGCATTTAGGCTACCGACGCCTGCCAGTTTGGATCTGCAGGAACATCACTGTTGCTTGAAGCTAAAAGATTGAAACTTTAAATGCCCACAGGGTATCAGCATCTAATACAAAAACAGTTGCCTCAAGAAAGCAGCAATTTCACTGCCAAGCAAATTTAAATCCAACAACAGAAGCTGTGAGTAAACACTTTGTCCAACAGAATAGAGGGAAAGAAGGAACATCCATTCTACGCAAAGCTACAGAAAGACTGATAGAGAATACAAATGAATAAGAGAGCGACTCAGCACTAATTAAACACAAAAGCTGACTCAAACTTTATATTTGGAATATGCAAAATGTGGCTGCTGAAGTAACTGACAATCTACCTAGTCTGTGCTCAACCATGAACTCCATCCTGAAAAATATTGATTAAAGAATTAACCACATATAGAAATAATAAATCTCTGTAACAGAGTAAAAAGTGTCTGGTAAGTATTAATATTATGGTGGTATAATGAAGAACTATCAGGGGTGTGGGCAGTTCCACCTAAAAAATGATATTTTACAGTCATCCCCCAGGGCCTGCATGCTCTCTAACTTCACTGCAAAAGCACAACCCACTGCTGACTGAACTCCTCAGGATTGCAAAGTACAACCTCAGTCCCTGGGGGAGCCAGACTCATTTAGCATTTTAATATAGCTAAATACAGCTTTACCCATCCAGGAACAACAGGCATAAGTCACACTTCATAGGGGTAGACTTGTGTCCTGGAAAACCTCTGAAGTTCTTTGGGATTATGGTGGATAACGAAGAGGATGAGCTCCTGCTGCAGTACTGCAGGCTTGGCAGGAAACATGACAGCATTCAGAAGCAACAAAGAAATAACAGTGGTAAAACAAGTACCAAGTTGGGTGCCCATATTTTACAAATGGTGCTAAAAAAAAAAATTAGTCTTCAGACAAGTTGCAGAAAAAAAAAAAAAAGAAATCAGAAGCCTAAGAAACCTGATTTCTAGGATCATTCTTTCTTGGATTAGCTACATCAAGTCAGGCACAGCTGGTCCTCTAAAACCACTCAGAAGTCTCTAAAAGACAACTCTTCAGCTTTCACAGAAATTCACAGAGATTGTAAGTCATAAGTCACAGTAACAATTAGTGTCATCAGTAAATGTTTACTAGAAAAGTCAGAACAGAGCTATCACTAGAAGTATTTATGCTAGGTATGAATAGTACTTTCTATCAAACTTCAGATTTGATGAAAGAATTACTGAGATAAGAATCTTCAATTATTCCTACAAAATATAAAAACATTAAACAACAGTCCTTTCAAAATCTAAGAATTTAAGGTACTTTTTCAAGCAACTCTTTGCCACATGAAAGCTAGAAAGTTCCTGATGAGAACATAGAGAAATCAAATACTGGGTCTGTTTCATTAAAAGCAAACAGTTTCTTTCTTCCTATTCTTGTCTACTTCACTACATATAACCAACCATATGGTTGATCCAGATGATTTTCCAAGGTCCCTTCCAACCTGGGCTCTTCCATGATTCTGTGATTCTAGAACCTGAAAAAATTATGTTTAATATTGGATCACATGTTGTTGCTCGAGACACAATCTGCTCACATTTTCAGTTTTCTTCCTGCTGAACGATTTGAATCCTTGAGATTGGATGGTATTACGGTGTTCTATTATCATGCAAGCAGGAGAAAAGAGAAAACAAAGTCAAAAGCCCAACAGCTTTTGATTTTAAGTAGAGGTTATTTGAGGACATACCAACTAGTTGTGGAACCAGATTGGGAAATCCACAGAAGTTTTGCAGGTAACTGAGAGCAAAAGCTGTTTGACAAGAAGCAGCCTTGCCTACTGGAAGATAAGCTTGGGCAAGCTGTGGCTTTAAAGAGCTCAGATACTGCTGCCAGGAGAGCAGTAAAGCAATAAAAGTTGAAATGACAGCAAGCTCTGCCACAACAGAAGCGGGACGGGACTTGGAAACAGTGTGAAGTGATCCAGATGCTGACTGTTCCCCACTTCAGGGAGGAAAGCAGCAGGGTCTCACACCACCCCATGGCACAGCTCCTGCAGAAAGACTCATCCCTGATGTGCTTGGGAGTGGAGGACAAGGAAAGGGCTCAGAAGTATACCTGCATTTCCTACAGCCTGGAAAATAACCAAGTGAAAAGGCAAATGACCTTTTTCTTCCAAGTTAACAGGAGGGACAGGGCAAACTTGACTTTACTGGAATATCTTTAGGCAAATGATCAAAGACCACAAATTACAGCATAATCATCACATCACCAAAAATCAGTTATTTTTGAGGTAACCAACTAGTGCCAGCATTTTCAGTAAAAGCATCAGCAGTTCTGAAATTATGTTCCTCAAGCTGTCTCTCAGACCTTCCATTCGATATTCAGAAGATTGTGTGAAATCCACATTCAGATTTTTCTTCAGTTTTAACTGTACCTGAAAGAAGCAGATGAGTTTTCACATTGGCCTGTGGTATTTTACTGAAATCAACAGTTGTGCAGACAAAATGGTCAAGATGATCCTTTGTGACTCAAAACACAAATCTGAATCCTCCCAAAAACTCGTAAGATAATCAGTGTTGCCTCAATCAGAGTGGAGATAAATATGCCAGAATAGCATATTCTGGAAGAGTTGCATACCAGAAAATGTTTTTCAAATGCTAAAGCCAACCAGAGCAGTTTGAGCATTTTAGCAAGAAACCAGAAACAGATTATTTTTCATTCCTGTCAGGACTCCAAGAGTACAGCAACTCCTAAGCACCCCCACAACAGGACTTTTGTTCTGCACAAGGCATTAGAGGAGATGCCTCAAGGAATTAAGAGCAGACCACTCATTTGGCTATCTTGACATTCATGGTTGAATTCCTCTCAGTTTTAGCGTGTCCTGAGCCCTGGAGGGAAACTAGTGGTATTTAGAACAAGGACAGAGAAAAGCAGGGAATTTGATTGAAACGGCAGGACTGTCATTGGAGTAATGAATCCTACCCTGCTTCGCAAGAAGTATGGATGGGACACCAGTGATCCTTCCACTAAGATCTCACCACGAGCAGCCCAAAGAAGCACTGGGTTCACAACATACTGACATCTCGCCTAGTGCGAAGACTTCAAATCTTATTAAATAGATACCCACAACCACTTGCTTTGGATTCTGGAGTAAAGCTCTTTATCCCAGCAATGGAAGGCATATGGAATACATTACCATCAGAAGTTATAAAATACCAGCTCATTATGGAACATAAAAGTACTCAGAAAAAAAACTTCTCTGCAGCTATACGGCTGATTAAGTTGCAAGTACTTATTACCTCTCCCCTGTTTAAAAAGTACAGCAAATAAAGCCTGCCTCTAAAGAACGACTTAAGACATTACTAAAGTAAGTCAGGATGAAGTGTTGACTTAAGAAACACATTCATTTCTGTGCAGCAGGTCTTGTTTTTAATTTTTTAAATTAGTACTGGTATGACATAATGAAAACTAAAAATTCTCCAAGACCTGCCTAGCATAGCCAGTTGGAGAGACCGCTCACCCTGACCCCTGTCTGGTACTCACACCAGTGGCAAGAGACACTTAAGTTATTCTGTAGGAATAAAGTCTAAGTTTGAGGCTTTTCAGAAGTGAGTGAATGACTGCCGAATTCAGGGATGTCCTTTTCCTGCTACAGCTGGGCCAGCTACAGAGGTCATCATCCTCATCTGCACACTGCCGGGGCCCTGGCCCAAGGCCAGCATTGCATCAACCCTACTGCATCATCTGCTCCTCGCAAGCTGCCCCCAAGCCCTTTCAGACAAATCAGGCTGCTTTAATTTCTGTGTTTCTTTTTGACTGCGAGGCCTCAGGGACAGCTCACAGTCAGTAGCTCTGCACGGAAAGCAGAGGAATGGCACGTAGGGGCCAGAGCTATAACACAGTGGCTGCTGCTGGAGAGGATATGTAATTAAAACCACCCACGGCTTTCAACGAGCCACTTCCGAAATAAGCTATTTCACACGCTAACATTCTATGAGCATCAAGTCTTGTATGCATTGGAGAAAACGAAAACCCAAAAACCACCAGCCAGTTTTGAAGACTTTGGTCTGAATCCCCTCAGGCAAAGCTGGACAATTTCATAGCTGCCCTGGTGAAATCTGCAGGGCAGGTGGCAGCCTCTGAAGTCACACTTGGAGCAGTGAACCCACCATCTCTCAACTGAAATCAGGAGCACCTCATATTCACCTTGCCTGCAAACCTGCAAATTGAGGCTCTGCACTGCTCTTGTCTAAATAAGAGAGCAAAAAGGCCTCAATTATCTCAAAACACTGAAAGCCCTTGAGTGCCTTTGCCTACCCTTCGGGAAACCATGCCACAATAGCTGTTGCTGAATCCTTACTGCCAGATCATTCTGCAGGTTTCTACTTTTGCCCAAACTCTTTCATTAAACACAGATGAAGCTACTGTCTGCAATGTTTTTGAAGCTTCTCAGTCATTTAAGGCTGCTTCCCCTTGCATTCTTGTCAAACTAAGGATAGTGGTGATGACTTCAGGCAAGGCCTAGCGCAATGAGATGTATAAAAATAAAGCAGCAAGTCAAACTTTTTTATTAAAAAGAAGGATGGCAAAGGAAGCAGAAAAGCACAAGTAAAAACTCTGAAAAGCAAAAGTCAAAACTGAAACTATCGTACTGCGCTCATTCTTATTTTAAACTTAAGAAGGAAGCCTACTTAAAACTATATGCTTATTAGAAGTATTTTCCTTGTAAAGGTCCACACTATCATAATTTGAGAACAAAGGCACAAAATTAGCAAGCATTTAACTAAGATGAAGGATTCACCTGTAGTCTCTACCAGCAACCAACCAAGGATACTTTTGCAAAGGTAACAGACCAAGTGTGTATACACACACATACACACAAAAATTTCACCTGGCAAACCATTTCAAAACCAGCAGCTGAATTTTTGCACTCAGATCTCAGACTCTTAAGAGTTCCTGTAAGATTTAACACCAGGCTGCTGTTCGATTTTGTATTGCTCTTTGGAAGAGGGACTCAGTCACCATTATGGCATTCTTATGGGCATGTAACTATCAGAATAAACTTGACTCCTCATTTTGCTGCGCTCTGTAAGTAGTATGGGGGCTGAGAGAAGCTCTGAAGTAGTTAAGTTTCTTTTAAAAAAAGAACTTCAGCAGTTCAAGATTTGTTACTTGAAGGCTGTTACCTTTTCACTTGAGAAACAAAAGACCACAATTATTGGATTTTACTGAACGGTATTAACCCTTTTTTTTTTTTTTTTTCCTTAAAGAAGCATTCAACCTTGAGACAAAAGTGGCAGAGTAGAAGACAGACAAGCCTTTAGTCTTCATGAACCATTCCTACTTTACGGGAAGATCATTCTTACAGGCAAGCATTATTGCTATACAATGTGATACAATAAAACACAGTTACTAGTTTTACAGTAATTATCCTGCCTTCTGCTTGTATTATATCCTTACTGGAGAAAAGGTTTGCATGATTTTCACAATGTAGAAAACATCTCTTTCTTCTTTCACCACTGAGTTCAACGTTTCTTTGCTTCTCATTCGCTGTAGCTTGTTCTCATGAGCCTCACCACTTTTCCACACAGGAGCCCTAAACCCATGGTATTGACACTTAAAAAGATATCGTAGGCAACTTTTTTTTTTTTAATTATTATCTTTTTTTGAAAAGATTTTCTATCAAGTGATACACAGCTACGAGTGGGAAATGGCTGCAATAGCCTTGCTATCAAAAGCAAAATATAAACCTGCACTAAGCCAAAAGCTTCTGAAGGAAAAACCTAATGGTGATTCAGCAGAATTCATTTAAGAGTCATTGTTAAGCAGCACGACTTCTACACTAAGACGACTTAATGAAGGCAGCAAGTTAAAGTAGGATATGTAGTGGTGAACACAACACTACTTAAAGTTAAGCAAGCAGAGTGGAAGCTCATCTGGCTTACTAAGTAGAGGCAGCAAACCCAAAGCCTTGGACTCCAACTGTTCTGACTCTACCAAGCAAATTCCAGATCTGCTCCACTGTATTTTGACCCAGAAACATGGCTCCCCCACCCCACCTCCCACAACAAATTAAAAATCCACCTGTTCTTAAACTCTTCATCCCACCTACCCCTATAGACTACTCCTGCAGTTGAAACAGAGATCCTTCACATTCAAATTTTCAGCCCTAGGCATTCCCATCTGTCTCTTCTGCTGCAGGAAATTCAAGCAAGTTTTGTGCAGGCAGGTTTGTTTGCCTCAGCAAAACGAGAGCCCTTCATGTCCTGATTTCTGCTTGCATTAGAAATGCAATGGAGAGCAGGATGCATTCTATTGTTACGTCCAAATACTTCATTTTGAAGAATGCACATAAAAGGGAGAGAGTCAATGGCTTTTCAGTAGCAAAACTCAATACCAGCTCCTCTGGGAAAGCACCATATGCCACCTTTGCAAGGAAAAATAACTGAAATATCCTGAGAAGGAACCATCGAGAAAAAGTGTCATCTTCCTCCTGTGCTTTAACAAAGTTGTAAAAAGCTGCAATATCAGTCTCGCTGTTTCCAAGAAGTAATGTCTAAAACAACTTTCTCATCTTCAACTTAGGATTCATTTAATGAAGCTAATTAAGATCATCTTTACTCATATCTTCTACCTAGTACTGTTGCTCAAAGTAAATATAAAAGAGAAATTAGTCTTATAACTGAGAAGATTTATGTGAGAATCTGACCACATCAGTTACATACATTGCTTAAAAATACTTCAGCAACACTTTTCACATTATCCTTTATCAAAATGATCTCAGGAAACTCAAATTTCTGGACAGTTTTAAATTGTACACCATGATATTGAAGAGCTGAAAACTGAATAGATGGTGCAAAAAAAAAACTCTTACAAACTTCCAGTAGCTTCCCAACTGGCATAAGAGTATGTATGGCTTCTGTAGGATGTGACCCAATGAATGCTCAAGTGATCTTTCATCTTTCTCCCCAACCCAGCCCCCATAAAGTACAGCTGAACAGAATGCTGGAAATGTACACTTATTTTTGTGAAGTCATGCAAATTGCATTCTACTTATAATATTCCCACTGCACAATAAAGCCACAAGCACAGTAAAATCCCTGGCATCCCAAAGGACACTTGCCCTGTCTAAAGCAATTGCCGTATTGGCAAAAACTCTGAGCTAACCAACTGTTTCAGGCAAAGCTGGAGTCTTGATGGAACTCAAGAGCAAAATTGCACTGATGACTCCACTAAAGTTAACAGCAGCTTTCAGGTTTTATCAGTGTTAGATGCTCATCATGAAGCACAGCGATGTAAGCTCAAAATAACTCCTCGAACACACACTCCTCTGATAAGGAACAATGACAGCCCCTGGCAGAAGTTCATCTGTATGTCTTAGTACTATGACAGAAAGATAGAAACTCATACTCCTTACCATCAGAAGTTGAGCAAACCCTCCCACACCCCTGCACTTATCTGTCCTGCCCTGAGGATCAAAGTTGTGGGTAGTCAAAATGTTTTAAAAAAAGTTACAGAAGAACAAATATGCACAGTAGGTCAAGACTGTTTCATATGAACTTCATACATAACACAAATGCCACCTTTAATGTATTCTAGACTAAAATTCCACCAACAAGATGACTAAAGTAAATTTTGTATATAAAATGTATTCAAGTTCCAAGTACCTTGATTTTCTCCCTGCTCTTTCATGTGAAGAAACAAGTCAGGTATTCTACAACATATCTAAAAGTATGTGGTAATCTAAATCCATGTAAAGGTAAAATATTTTAAGTATGACACTTCCTACAATAGGCTACTGTACAACCATTATTGTACAGATCAAAATCTAAACTCAAGTTTTATCATAGGATCCAGCAGATAAGCAGCTTATGTCAAAACAACTCTGTACAGTACGGCCATTGCTAGCACATCTCAACTAGGCCTACAATTTAAAAATCTCAAATTGTCATCTGGAACAATACCTAAAAGATGTGTATGCACTGTCTGGTTTAGCACTATAACAAGAAAGTTGGATATGGAATTGTCAACATCTGCAATCAAAGCCACGTTACCTAATAAATAAATAAATAGAACTATTAGGTAAAAGAAAAAAAAAAAACCAACCAAAAAAACGAGTGACTGCTTTAAGTTGCACAAAACCAGAGAAACACAAAACTGGGAAGAAACAGCATGAGCACGCTGGTCAGAAAGAAATCTCTGTCAGTCTTAAACATTTCAAATCCAGCTTCATTAATGTAAGATTTCCATGTTATGACTGGAAGGAATTCTGGTTGGGCAATGTCCTTATAAGCCAATCTTAGTCTGTCATATCACTCCATCTGGTCACAGCTTGCTAGGTAAGCTTAGTTTATATATTTTCTGTCTGTACCTTGGTTGCTTTCCCCACCTAATAGTATGCGCATGTGATTTTATGTAGTGTATTTATACTTTTTTTTTTCAAATAGCTAGTCAAATCAAGAGGGTTTTTTGGTGCAGCTTTGAGTTCAGTGAGTGGCACAGAGTATATCTCCAGCAGAAAGCAAGAGCTACAATAAGCCAGAGTACCCTCTATGGTTGCCTCTTCCCCACTCTCTCCACAGCCAGAGACTGCTCCTAAAAACACCCACAGAAGTCCTTGTTTTTAACTTCTCTCTTATCAGCAAGAGCAGCTTCAAAGAATCTCACAGAAACCTGGATGATGGAAAAGGAGAGACAGGATCAGTACAGCTAACCCTGGAAAGCTTCACTATCTTGATTTTCTGTCTGCTTATAGTTGACAACCTTGTTTTGTTGCTGAAGAGCACAGACCTTCTGATTTGCTCCAAACCAACTTCTGCCATTCAAGTGCTTGCATTTTTAAAATTTACATGAGAAAGGTTGGATTATGTTTATATTACACTTGTATGTCAACACATGAAAATATACAGCAGTAAAAGGCAACTTGTATCACATTCTGTACTTCAGACAGTACGCCTAAGAAAAAACAAAGGCAAGGGAAGGAAAGTTGGTTTCATAATGAGAAGAGGAACCAGTGGGGAGAGATACGTATCACGAACAAACATGAAAGGGAACATTTTCCCAGTGCCTTTTTACCCTTGGAAACAGAGGCAGAGAAGATTTATCGCATGCCCACAGATATCAGGTTTGACATTGTTTCTTCTCTTTTCTACCACAGAGACCAGAAGTAACTGGATAGCAGATGGGAATTGTCTACAAGTGGACATCATACGGTTTTATTACAAAGCAGAGTAAAAAAATAGAAGAGATTGTTTTTTTCCATTCCCTTTTAAAATTAAATCAACTATCACACATCTGAGTCATCCTCAAATTCATCAGTTTTCTGTCTAAAGCACTCCGAGGGTTTGCAAAAGGACAATCACAAGTACAAGCTCATAAGGCTAACTACACTCTAAGGTTTCTTGCTCTATACTACACATCCCTGTAAAAACAAAAAAAGTTTAAAACTTCCACACTCATAGCAAGGGGAGAAAAAGCCTGTACACAGGTCCAGTTTTACAAATATGCAGTCTGATTTAGAGCTCCTGAAGCCTCTTTTAAGTCAGGAAGTTATCCAGGAGAAATCAAAACAACTTCATAAATTCAGCTTTGACAGGAAAGTGAGTGTGCTAAAAACAATCCCAGGAACTTGAAAATTCATCAGAGCACCACTTTAACTGACTCATGATAATTTTAGAAAGGGATCCATAAATATTCACCATGAGTACCTTGTACAACACTGGTAGGATCAACTTGAAGCTAGGGGCATTTGTCAAAGCTTTCTCCTCTCACAGAAAATACCCAGAAGAGTCTGAAGTGTCCATCTACGTAACTGAGGACCCTATCCTGAATGTCAAGCACGTTCTTTACTGGCATTTGAATCCAAGACCTCTCAACACCAAGAGAGAAGAGCAGTCCGGTTGGACAGTGTTCTGTATGGCACAGAGCACAAGGTCTGATCAAGTATATTGACTGTGGTCAGCCCGCATCAGTATTTCATTTTACTGCCATGTAAATTAATGCTTTCCCTAGCATCAGAAAGAAATCTTGTGGCTATAGAGACAATGCATTTAAGCAGTTTACTCTGGACAAAAGCAGAGCAACTGAAACTGTTCTATCCTCCATTCACATTCAATACTAGCATCTAAAAGTAAACAAAAACAAAATTTCAACAAAACAAGAAAAACCACTCCCCTCCAATGCACATAATTCTAAAGTTCAGTACGTTTTAATCTCATTAAAACTGTACTGAACTCTTGACTTTATAATCAGGGGAAAAAAACCTGAAATACACAAGATGTTTCTCAAGCAGGCTCTTGATTTTGATCCACCTCCCTCCAGCTTATCAATTGTCTTAAGTGCTTGGGTCCCTACAAAGGAAGCGATCACATTAGTTTTTCTGAAAGGCATTTCACAAGTCTTTTCCATGCAGAGGAATCCACATGTCCCAGACTTTATGACTATATACCATAATGGTTGAAATCCTCTCCTATGCTAATCTCACCAACTGGTTTAGTGAACCAACAAGAGAAGGTGTATGAGAATCCCCTCCTTTCAATCCCCTTTCCAGACACCTACTGCATGACTGGACATAGCAATACATTCACCAAAACATAAAAGCATTCTTTAGGGATTACTGCTAAAACTGATCTCTCTGAAACGTATATGAAACTTGTCAGATGAAAACACAACAAAAGTTTGTGATGCTCTCTCATTAACAAATATTCGCAGAATTACATTTTAAAACCATCTGGAGAGTTTTTTTTAAAGATTACTTCCCAAAATGCTTTCCAAATAGTGAATGCTCTGCCCACTCACCCTTGCTTTGAGGGAGAACTGAGACTCCTGAAGATTTTTATTTTTGGACGCTACCTATTTGTGTTCCAAATATCTTCATCTCTCCCTCAGTAAGAAAGGGAAGGAAGAAGTCAAGGATATTTGCAAGCTGATTTTTAATTCCCTGTGAATTATCAGCACTTTAGTTTCATTTATAATATTACTGACACAAAAATTCATTCAGTGACATTTATTATTAGGAGCCAAATAATCATTAATTTTTATTACGACTGAATTGTTTACTCTACACAAGAGATATAATTCAATTATACTTCAGATCACCATTATTCACACTGATGATGGCTTGGTTTTTTAATGTAATTTTCATACATAGTATCATCAAGTTAATTGATGTAACATACATCAGCTAGGATAACAACAGTGAAGGCATACACAAGGAGATGGCACTTCAAGAAAGGAAACTGAAAATACAGGAATTGAACACAACTCTTATCAAGTGGCAATTTAAATTAAGCCTGTTGTTTGACAGTCAATGAAATTCACAGCACACTGTAGGACACAAGGGACTCGGAGTCCCCAGAGCAGGTCCACTGCTCTTCCCTCACAAACCTGAACTGCTGTTGGTAAACACATCAGGGTGTTAGGCAACAGGCCAAGTTCGCCAAATTCACTCCTGGCAACACCAGTTTGCTTAAAAAAAAAAATAAGAGCAACAGCTGCTCAGTCAGCTATTGCTGCCCAAATAACGGAATCTGGGCTAACTGAGCAGGGAACAGCTATTGTCATTGTCACACAGAGCTGTCTGTGTATGTGTGTGCCTGTGTGTGCGTAAGGGGAGAAGGACAAGGACCTGAAAACAGGCTTTCTCTGGCTGAAACCCTGAGCAGGGAACCTGTGCTGCTACCATCAGCAGAAGTACCTCCAGGACCTTGGATAACCAATTGCTCAGTGACACAGAAAAAAGGCAACCATAGTCAGCAGCAACTGATTTCAGTTTCAAGGGACACTGGCATCAGTATTTTGGTTTTACTGTCAAAACTAGATCATGAGAGGAAGGCTTCTAAACAGTCACACACCAGAGGAATGTCTATGAAGGAAGTGGGGATGAGAGGGAGAATTGCTCCTCCAACGCTGCAAAGTGAAACGCTTCCCTGGATTGCCCCAGTTTGTCTTGCTCATATCCTACTCAAAAATCTGAGTTTTTGTAGTGGTCTCCCGCTGGCTTTTGAAGCAAAGTAAGCCAGTGACCTGGAATGTAATTAAGGGAAAGGAACTCTGTAGTTTACCTCATCCAATTTGCATTTTGCATACTAACTCCTAGAACAAAAAGCTGTTTAGACATACTTTCTCTTACTGCTCCACTGAACTATTTGTCATTAGAGCTGTTAAAATAATGTGAGAACTTGGGAGTTTTAAAACACTTTGCTACACGTTTACTTTGATTATTTGTCTTTTTCCTACAAAACCCCACAGTTTTCTTAACTGTTCATAAACGGAGAGTCTTTGAGCAAGCACAGTAGCTGTACTCAAACATACCTACAACTTAGCTTTTCAACAAAAATCACTCCCACAGCTTCTTGGCCTCTGTTCTCAAGAAGAACAGAAGCTTTTTCTTATAATTACTCTTCCCCTCCACCCCTTTCAAATGCTTTTGCTACTCCTTTGCCTCGGGTTTTGTTATTTCCAGGGCAGAGCACACCCTTGTCTCCACAAGCTGATTTCAGCAGTGGTTCATGTGTTCCCCAAGGATGAAATGAGCAGACCAGAGTCCCATTAGGAAAACTTACTGCATAAAACCAAGATCATAGTTATTTAAGGTGGCAGAGATCATTTTCCTGAAGCTACTTGAAATTCTCAGTAAAAATGGTACAAAGTATGCATGTTATTAAAGCACTGCTCAACCAGGAACCAAGACTGGTTTTATCAGCCATAGAAGCTTGACAGATCTCTACATTTGAAATAACCAACTGAACGTTTGTCCTAAAAAGTTTTGGAAAAAAAGGTGCTTAAATTCATAAGACATATCTGAGGAAACCTGGCTAGTATATTCTAATACTTGAAAGTATACAGAGCAAGCCAACCAGAACTTGCTGAGGTAAAAAACATGACCACTTTTCAAAAGAATGGGCTATGTTTGAATTTGCACTTGGAGACTCAGAGATTTCATCTCCGATGAGGCAATAAGTTAGCAGCTGTCACTGAGGTCTTGTCTTACTGAATCATGAAACAGAGTTTGATGACTTCATGTCGTTTCAAAATCCTTTAACTATCTTTGGAAAAACACAACTCATCAGTCCACCAGAACATAATCATTAGTGGAAACACAATAGGTTTTTGGACAAACTTCTTCTTACTTGAGAAACAAGTTTTGTTCAAAGTCTAAGCTGAAAGAACTATTGGTTTTATCAGCTGCACCTGAAACAGATAAATCTACATACCTTAGTAATTTTAAGAGAAGAACATTGACCACCTTTTTTTTTGTTTTTTTACTAGAATCAGTAATGAACAAGCAAGTGCTCTTTTCCAAAACTTTCCAAGCTAATGCAAAAAGACATTCTGAATTCACATGTGGTATTACGTTTTTACCACACAGGACTCAAATGCATGGAAAGGAAATTCTCATATTCCCTCAGTAAAGTTTGCTTGTGGAGAACATGGAAATGATCTGAGAGCACTGTGCTAGGCTTCAGGATATTCAATTGAAACACAAACTTCCCCTTCTTTCCTTGCCTCCTAAATTTTATGCTTTGTTTACCATTTCAGGAAAAAGAAAAAAAAAACAGAAAAAATTTAAAAAGATAAAGCATATGGACAGAATTGCTTTTAAAGCTTTCTATGCAAGCTGCAAGCAGAGCAGCTGTGTTCCTCCAAATCTCATTAAGGCGAAAGTCTGTTTGGAAGCAACATAAATACAATTCAACACATGAAAATAGACTTTCTTTAAAATCTATTTGCAAACTTTAGAGTCCTAACTAGATATTGTCACAATGGTAACCTCAGTACAGTAGCTGTAGCTGTGGATTGCTGTTACATTATTTGGAAATAGTTGTGACAATTTCCTTGTGACTAAATATAATCTTCCCAGAGATGCATCAGACAGGCTCACAACTCTTCTTGTTAAGGAAGTCTGCTGAAAGGTAAAAATGTGACAGCAGCAGTTTGAGAGAGAGATCTGGACAAAAGATCCTAATGATGAGAAAAGCACATTCAGGAAATGTGTCCTTTCAAAGCACAGGACTCCTTACCAAGTCACCCTCACCTTTATCTACATAACTCCAACAAATAACAAGATTCTTGTTGAATAAGGCCTTCTAACTTCTTCTAACTTTCTCCTTAGGCTAAGGGACAGTAAGGCTGCAAGGCATTACCAAATTTATTGTTTAATGAAAACAAAGGAAGAACAAAAAGACATTTAAGACAATTCTCTGAGGTGCACTACTGAAAGACAGAAGATGTAATCAAGTGCAAGACTTACTCAGCATAGCATAAATAGCTTCTCACTGTATATGTACCTGACAAAAACAAAGGCTGTACCAGTTTGGAAAAGCAGGGAATGCTGCAGGCTCTGATGCTGCTGCATGCTTCCCACCTAACCAGAAAGTCTGCCTCTGGTACACCGTCTTGTCAGGAGGTCTAAAAACCTTACCCAGCTTCAACAGAATATCAAGACACAATATCACTCTTCGTGACAAAAGCTATCTTCAATTTATTGAAGTTATAAAGAGATTACTAACTCCCATACTTTTTATAAGGATTTGACTTATTGTCTCCTTGTGAGTCAGCACTGCAGGACAGAACATCAGAAGTAACATTTTAAGGCTGACACATCAACAGCATTACATCAATCTGTGAAGAAAAAAGTGCATTCAGTCCAAGTATAATTAAAGATTCAGTCTTCTATATTATGTGCTGTGCTAGGATACTACTACCAGAAGCACACACTCCTAAAGGTAAAATGAACTTGTGAATCTACCAAATACAAAAGTCCTCAGCCACCAGACCCCTTAACCTCGCACTAATGCACATTTGTCTAGTCTGTGAAAGCCCAAGAACACTGAAATTTATGGCTTTTCTATTTCTTAATTTCCAAGTTTATGGTAAGCCATTAAATACTGAAACATTGACACAAACTTTCTACAGGCAGCCATGAGTAGTTGTATCTGTCCAACACACATCCTGTATCACTATGCATTCAGTCCCATTCTCCCCTCTCTTCTGTATCCACACATGATGATCCAAATAACATTTTCCAGACTGCAATGACAATGAAGTTCAGAGGTTTTTTTCTCCCTATTTTTTTTATTAAATTATTGCCCCAAAACTTCTCATTTTACTGTTCTGAAACAAAAATAGTACACTTCTGAAGAGAACCTAGCCACTTGTTCTTATAAAAAGATTCTCTTGCCAGTACAAAGGTTGTTGTTTCTAACCGAGTTACTCAAGCATCCTGCAATAAGCCATTCAGAAGTGCATCGTTACTTGTCCAAATAGATTAGTCATATTAGTGCTGAAGCAATAGCATTATGTAAAAGGCTCCTTCTCTCTGATCTGCTTCATTAGCTCCAAATCACATTTATAAACTGCAACATGCTACTTCAGCATATCTGCAGCAATCAGCAGTTAAAACAATTTCTTTTACCATCATCCATGACATATGAACACATGGGTGGCCAAAGTATAGCCCACGGGTGATTTGCTCACACAACTGTCTGCTCACTTAGCGCACAAAAGGTAGAGCCTATGGAGACCAGAAACTGTAGTTCTCATCTCCTCACTGCAGTTTTAAGTGGGTTTGTGCAGTGGGGCAGCCCACAGACAAAAGCAGCAACAATGTGCTGCTCCATTTTCTAGAAATTGTGAGTACTTTATGTCTGCTGACAAAATTGAGCCATTCCTCGGTGGACGGAATTCAGATATTTATTCAACCCGACAGAATCAAGCTATTTAACAATGAGAGGAGAGCAGAGATGAAATAATGGGACTAAGACATTATGAAGTGGAGAAGAGGTAGAATAAATAGTGACATATCCCATTTTAAAGTCTCGAGCTGACACTATTGAGTCGGCCTTTGGAAACTAGGACAAGTGATCTGAATCATGACAAAAAGGCTTTCAAATATACACTGTCTGTCCTTTGTTTGGATTTGAAGAAAGCAAGCAGCTTCCCTGAGCTGGTGAGTACATTCTCAGAGCTCTTCTGTGAGAATCATTTTCAATTTGCCTACTTTGGATGGAAAGTTTTCCACAGAATACAAGCAACAAGTTAGCCTCTGGACTTGTTTGCTGTGTGAAAACAAACAGGTTACAGGTGTGCAGCTAGCAAGGGGCAGTATATAGGACAGACAGAATTTAAAGATTGTTACTGGAAAAAAAATGCACTAACATTCCTAAACCTGGCTCCCATAGTTAACTACATATAGTGAGATAGATATATATCACAAGATGTAAACAGCAAACTGGCCTTGTGGTTGTTTCACTACCTGATGCCGTAATGAAGAAAACGGCTTCCTGCAACTAGTTAAGAAAATGTATGGCTCCGGGCCAGATTACACTGTCAAATTTCACTAAGTCATTCCCCTCCTTGCCCATTTGTGAAGGAAACAGTATTTTCCAAGCCATTGAAATTTCTGATTCTTAATCTTTTGTGGCATGAGCCACAAAAGAGAAGCAGAGTTGGATGCCTGTCCTTGCGGCTCCGCACACTGGCTCGCTCCCACTCTTACACAAGGTGACTCTCAAAGACTGGGGTCACAAACCTGGTTTAGATCTGCTTATAAGCCTTTCTTCAATGTGATTATCACTTTAAGAGTTTCTCATATACATATTTGTGCATTTTTAAGTCAAAGGAGGAGTTGGTAGAACCATGCAGAAGTTACCACGTGAATTCCTATTCGAGCAGGAATATGAGTTACTTATCAGGAAAAAAAAACCCTCAAGTCGCCTGCATAGCACTTATCCATAATAAGTCCCTATGTCAAGACCATGACGTTTTTTGTTAGATGCAGAATCAAACAAGAGTCTTCATTGTCAGTACAGACATACTTTTCTCCAAAGAATCCCTGCCATAAGTGGAGGAGTCAGTTTCACTCCTGTTTCAGTGCTCAAAAAAGGAATTCCTTACAATTCAGTTGTTACTGGGAAAAAAAAAATATACTTTTGAAGAGGTAAAGCTAGTGAATAGCTCATGGTAAATCAAATTGTGGAACAATGCTCTTCTAGGTAGTGCCCATTCCTCAAAGCACTAAATGCTGGTCTCAACCATCAACTATACACACAACAGGTCTGCAAGTCACTGGCCCTCAATATTGTGTCTCCACTTAGCATCCCTGGGCTTCTTTTAAAATTACCAAATTCTTAAGAGGCAAGACATGTGGGGAATTCCCTACCCATGACATTAAAACAAAAAATGGCATTCCATACTTAATGCTTAGTCCTTTTCATTTAGGATTAAGAACCTAGGGAGAGAAGTGGTAGCATCAGATTTTGCTGGAGAGTGATTCAGGACGACAAGAGTCGGTACCATTTCACTTTACAACTTGCAGAAATTCTCCATCAAAGTTTAAGATTCTTCATCTTAAATATTTCCATATACCATCGATTCAGTAACTTCAGACAGGTTACTGTACACAGCAAGAATAAAAACAAAAATCAACTCAGTCCAAACCCCCAAACCAAACAAAACTCTGAAACACTTTACAATTTTTTAATTATTATTAATAAAAGGGACAGATACACACCAGACAGGCATCTTAAATACCAATTCTCTGACCAGTCTGGCTATTTCTGGATCACTCCTTTCAGTGTGTTCTATTCTCGCAGTCACACAAAACTATTTTCCACATGCCACAGGACAGAGTCAAGCACCTGGAACACAAATGCTATGCCAGGTTGCACGATACTAAGACAAAAAAAAAAAAGGTAGTAACACATCAAAACTAATCACAGTGTCATAGACCCTTCCTCTTCATGGTCTCCTTGTTTCCTTTTTTATCGTTTTCCTAGCACTAACATGAATTTCCAAGGTCAGTCATCTCAGTATAAAGTACCATACTGTTGTCAGGGCTCTAAGATGCTCAAGATAGACCTATCCTAAGGATATTGCTTCAGACTTGAAACTGTTGTGTCAAGTTTCTCTGTACATGGTTTACATTAACTTTCTTTGGTGCGTTGTTTTTTTTTTTTACTCCTTACCACATCTCCTGCACAGCATAAATTCTGCTGTCCAATATTAGGCTGACACTATCCTGCAGAGATCACAGGCAGGGCACAAAGCTCACTCTTAAGAGTGAAGGAGCCAACTTTCCTCCACCATGCACAGTGGGAGATGCGTATCATGATGAGAGAACCGGCACTCGGGTAACAGGTAATGATACCCACATGACTTCAGCAATCAGAAAAGCATACCTATGAAGACCTATTTGCAGACTCTGCAAATACTAATGTGTTACCTTCTTGAAGTATATGGAAGGAGGCATTAAGCTCTTGGAAATAGATGAGAAAAAGAGAAGTCACTTGCTTTAAAATAAAAGTTTTTCTTGAGACTGATGGACTTCACTTCTTGCAAAGCCTTTTAAAAAGAAAAAAAAATCAGAATTACACAAAGCTAGAAAGCTTAAAGGCAGTTTGCTCATTCTCAAGTAGGAAAATGCAAGGAAACTGCTCCTACAACTTACTTCCACACTTAATTTTCTACTCTCTCTAAAAAGTGAAAGACAGAAGCATTAAACAAAACAGCTCCATGCTCAGATGTCTTTACTTCAGACAACATGGGTGAGATTCCACAGTACGTCTTGTGGTTTTGAGGAACAGAAAGCAAATCTGCTGCTTGGAGACAGATAAACCTGTCTTCTGAAGAGTCTTTATGCCGACTAACTTCTGCAGCTAAAAATCCAGCTCAGATGATGTTTCTTTTCCTAAAGTAAGACACCTCAACGTTTTGCACGAGGTATGCTTGCAACAGAACTCCAAAGTAGCTGCATTGCAAAAATAAATCACAATTCCTTAGCAAAAAACACCAAAGTCTGTGCGTAATGCACACAGCTGTAATGAAAAGGGGAGACTGCTCAACTCATCCTCAAGTTTAGGGATTATGTAAGAGTACAGTCTCAAAGTTTGAAATACAGTATTTTATTAAAGACTAGATAAAGTTATTTTAGTTCCAACAGAAAGCTAAACTTATATAGTAAAACACAAGGAAAAAGAATCACCTGAAAGTTCGAAGTGTTTCAAATAAAGATCTTGGGTCTATGGTTTCCTGGAGACAATGTTCTTCTATAACATTCATAACCCATCATTTTTTTCCCCTCAAATCCCTGTACATTCTTAAGCCAGAAAAAGAGTAATGAGTCACAGCTGTAACTTAAAACAAGATTCCTAAAACCATGCTGGCAACTTCAAAGTGGTGGATCAATTTCACCACCTTAAAAGGAAAGAAAAACCCCAAAAGCTGAAAGGCTGCTTATGCTCACTATTTCCAGCACCACCTTAGAACTGGCATCAGCAAACATTGCCCACACAGAAACAGCTGATCCACTCAGCAGCAGAGGAAGCAGAGCTCTCAGCTGAACAGTAATGACAATATTGCTCCTCAAAAATTCTCACTTGAATTAACTCCTACTAAAACCATAGATTACACACATTCTGATATATACAATCCTTATTTATGTCACAACTGAACGGGAAATACGCTACTCAGAAGCAAATGCAACTAAAATTCTTGTTTTGTGTCGCTGCTGTGCATTTTCTTTGGAATTCTTCCTCAATAAGCTGGCTATTTCACATCAGCTTTAGCCTACCTTAAATATCGGGCTTGATGTCAAAGAGACTATAGCTTTCATGGACTTAAAAGTGCTATTTTTATATCACATGAAATCCCACCCAACTCCTGTGGTCTGTTGTTTCCTTTTTACAGCCTAAATCCATGATCAGAGGACAGCTTGAGTATATTTCATCTCTTTGATTTCTCAGGCTTTGTTATTAAAGCAACAAAAGGACCACTGCATGCAAGGACATTAAGGGTATACTCATACCACATAAGGGGTATGGGCTACCAGGTACAACTTACAAGTGAAGACAAAACCCCACAGCTGCATCTCAGCTGCAATTTACTAATTTTTCTAAAATTACAGTGGGGTTTAAACAACAAATCTTCTCTCCTCCTCTCTCAGCCTTCCTACCAAAGACTTGCCATGTGAAAGACCTTAGACATCTTTTCTTCATTCACCTTCCACCTCCGGCAGTGAGGAAAGAGACAGAAATAACTCTACAGAAGAGACATCAACATATATCAAATCAATGGCATTAGTCAGAGTCAAAGATCAGAAACAATAGTACCAATTAGACGCTTTCTCCCAAGGTGAGAAATTTAGATATGATTTCTGAAACAAAGTGTCAGCACTCCAACAAACAAGCAAAAAGTGCATTTCCATTTCGTAGTTTCAGAATGGAAAGAAAACTGCAATATTATATTTTTTGTTTAAAGGAAAAGGTGTGTTTCACTTTGTCACATAAATTGAAACCCCACATGAAATACAGTAAAAAGTGGTATAGGGTAAAGGTGTACAGTACAAGGTGTAGGTCAGACATTTATTATTCCACCTCTCAAACAACAAAAAAAATCTGCTCAACAGCTAGTGTCTTCCCTTATCTACAGTTGTCTTCCCTTATCAGTTACAGTGGCTAAAAATTTGCAGTCTCTCAAAAAAATACAAATGTATTGCTTTTTGCTCTCTGCAGATTGAGGTCACTCAGTTAATGCCCATGAATGCTTAGGGTTACACTAGCGTTTCTCCACATCCATACAATAGCTTCCAGCATGAACCACAGTATCATCTCCCCTGAACTGAAAGTCACTTTCACGGGGAAAGGTGTGTCTAAAAAACTATGTCTGATAATGAATTACCAATATAGTAGCCTAAGAAATTTTTACAGTACAGTCAACCTAATTCATCGTCTTATGTAAGGAAGGAAATTATTTTAGAACTGACATGCTCTTAACACTTCTGAAGGCAACTTTTGAAGCAGTCAGCTAATATTTTAAGTAGTTTCACATTACTGCAGTAAACAGGGAAGCCACTCTTAAAGACTCCTAGCAGAGATAAGCATTTGATACGTTCAACATTAGCTAGAGCAGATAGAAGAAAAAATATGCTAGCTACTCAGTACAACATACTTTTCATATTCTAGGAAGGAACAGTGTATATTTATCCTGTTGCATACATTAGGCAGTCTAGGTTGCTGTGTTGCTGCTATGAGGCTGCTTTGTCAATAACGACAAAGCACTGTATTAATCTTTTCATAGTACCTTAACAGTTAAAGCACATAAGCAAGGTCTTGGTAGAAGCAGCATCAATTACATTATTGTGAGTTTTGGAAATTGCTGCAGCCACTTGTCTTTATGTCCAGGCAAGCAGAGTCCCACAGGCGCTGCACAGAGGTGACTTCTGTCTGGTATTTTCTCTTCCACACAAGCACTTTAAATTGTTTAACCACAGGGTTGCTCTCTCTCAAACTCACTTCTGCAATACTTCCCTCTGCACCTCCTCCCATCCCTAAGGACTGCCGAGTGGCTATTCCTCTTTACCTGTCTCTCCCCATGAAATGCCCAGCTATCAGCTGCATGTCACTCACCAACAATCAAAAATTTGAATAGAATGGTTAAATTTAGCAATGCTGAAACAGAACAAGCACAAACACCACCATCCTCTCCCCAAAAAGCTAATCTGTCCCTATACTATAATTCTACCGTCTCTATGTTCTAAATACAGGCAAGCATTCCCTTAAGGCTTCCTCCTCAGATCATGACTTCCAGACACCATGTAACCAGTTCTGCATCAGGATTATCTGAAGCTATTCTCATCCCTTCTACCTTGATTTTCTGCAGTTCATTTCTAGTGTTCAGTGTCCAGTACACTTGCTTGTGGGAACACAGACCATGAAATTATCCTGCTAGAAAACAGCTTTCTCTTGAGTTTTTCTAAGCTACTGTCATTCACTGAATCCTTTTACAACCCAATATCTTGCCCATCTCCTTCCCACCTTGTCATTTCCACGCCTGCTGTTTGAAGGACACTTCCTCACATGTAAAAATTCAGATATATGACAATAGGTCATATGGCAATCTCATGCTTTCGATCTAAATCCCCAAAGAAACTATAATCACTACACAAAGTTTCATTCCATCCTTCCCACATCAAAACTATACTGCTGCAATCAGATTGCAGAACTGATAGCAATATGTGGTTTCAAGTGACAATGCTAGGAGAATACATGGGAGAAGCTTCTGTCAATCAGGCAGGTAGAAGGAAAACACTCAGGCAAGAATTTCTGGAGCTACACATGACAAGTCATATGGTCATGTCGAAGTCCAAGTCAGTCTTCTACAGTTGAAGAAATCTAAGATCTGGGAACAAACTCCAAAAAGGTAAAGGGCAACAACCAGTTGCATATAACATACCCTAACCACCTGGGCTAAATATGAATCTTTTTTACTCCAAAACACTGCTTAGGACACATACAAAGCACACCCTGGTCTCCAAAATACAGCTGTGGAAGCTCCAAGCAGTTCCAGAACAGACCGTTCATATAAAAACAATGTTTTTTTTTTAATAAAACAGGATCACAAAATCTACAGGAGATAGGGTTTCATAATGGCAGAAATCAACCACAAGTCTTCATTATATTCTAAGTTGTATTTATTTGGGAAAACTTGTTCAACAAGATGTTTGCCTATGAAGCAAGGCATCACTGAATGCAGCAGCATTAAAGCTAGCACATTCCAGACCTCAATTCCAACACAGGTCTCTCTATTCCTTAGCAACAAAAGTCTTCATATTACTCTTTTCAAATGAACAATGCTCCCAGCTGATAGATCGCACCATAGCTTGCTGATTTAAATGTGTCAAACCATTCTCTGCAGTAGAAAGGCTGCTGAGCCAAGAGGCCACTTGGATGAAGTTGAACAGCAATGCAGAAAGTTATATTGCATCAATGTGCTAAAAGGAGCTCATGCCTTGCCTTCTGAATGTTCAACAGGCTAGCTGCCCATAGGTTTAGTGCCCTGACAAATGCTGTGCCAGAAAAAATGTGCCATTGTATTAATTGACAAGGAGAAAAGCCCCCACAACAACAGCTAAAAAAGTCACTGAAAAGCAAGGTCATGGAAGTTGAATATAACAGCTTACCATCTCCAGAGAGCTCACAGCAGTCTGACACTGTCTCTTTGGGGTAAGTATGAGATATTTAAGTTCCAGTTTATACTGGACTAATAAGCACACAGATTAACACATAAAGTTTGCATTGTCCAAGTAAGAATGATATAAATTGAGAGAATTGCACAGATATTCCTTCCTAGGCAATGCACGTCCTGGTGGGGTTATTTTTACACAGCTGTAAACAGACACATTCCATTCCACCTGCAGGGTCAGCAGCAGCACCTCCATGCTCCCTCGTCCATTTGTTTCTCTTTTAAATTTTGCTCCAAGTTAGCCTTCATTTTAAATACCTTGCAAACAGTTTAGAGCTTATTGGTCTCAGAAACTGATGCAAGGGAAAAAAAAAATTATTAAAGTCATCTAGGTGCAAACTATACAGTCTGCAATTCTGTTGGGCAAGTTAACATTGGTTTTAGCTCTAAACTCAGGAGAGGGAGCAGTGGCAAGTTTGCTACATGTGTTTGAGTCCTGTTTTCCCAATCTGGAGACATATAATGCTAGGCGTATATGATAGTGCGATACTCTCACAAAGGAAAATAAAGGCTAAAAAAAAAAACAGCAGAAAAGTCATGGCAAAAATATTCAAGTCCTCATTTTTCCTGTAATACCAAAATGGTTTCCTTATTCTGATTTGAGTGGCTGGTGATAAATGTTGGAAATTAAGTACAGATGAAGCTTTGAGGATTTCTTCCGGTGGTATATTCACCTTACTTAGTGTTCACTACTCTTTGCCAACCACTTTATAGAACCTTTTAAAAGCTGCAAATACATTTCCAAAGTTTCTGTGGAATTTTGAATGCCAAACAAATTACTGCAAGCACTACTCCAATTCAGAGTGTTTACTGCCTGTTTTTCTTCCCCACTTTATACCATATAACTTCTGGAACAAGTGCGCTCTCTGTTTAACACAGGCTGCAAAACCATGCTATCTGACATGGTGTCCTTGAAAAGACAAAATAAAGGCTTGCTCTTTAACTTAAATAATTCCTTTGTCAAATTGTTGGGATTACAGGAAAAAAAATAAGTCACTCAATTCAGATAATTTTTTTTAACTGTCCCTACACAATGACAATGTGTCAAAAATGGTAAATATTTTTTAAAAAATCAGAAACATTAAAACAATTATTCACAGAAAAGTTCTATTTCACAGTGCCATCTGCACTGGCACACTTCAAGCATGCTACTCCCTTACCCCAAAGCTCACAAAATTCTTAAAATATCACTTCTCAATTTGAAATTTATTGTCCGATCCCCTGGGCCACTTGCTCCCAAACGTCTTTGAGCTCTAGAATTAACTGGAAGAGTCAGATGGAACAGCCACAGCTCCCTAGTGGTATATCCCATTCTTGGTTAAGCTCACTTTAGCCTAGTGCCAACGGCACAACACATCAGAGATTGCTTTCCAATTGCAGTTAAGTCTGGGTCTGATTATGCTCTGGTAGCCTCTTCCAAGGGGCACAGACTTATCTACAGAAAACAGAGTGATAAAAAGCACATTACTGTACCAGGCTTGGCAGCATTTTCCCTGCCAGAGACTTGGGTATCCTTCACACACTGAAGGCCTACAGCACTGAGTATGACACCCTTTCTGCCCTGCAGCAATCCTGCTTTAGTAGAGCCACAGTACACTTGCTGCAAGATGAAGGTCAACGCAATTTGGTACTTTCCATAAAGACAATAACCCTCAAAAAACCCCTCTCATGTGACCACATATGTTTACTATTCCTATCCCCTGCCCTCCCATCCTAAGGTAAGAGTGTGAGAAATAAAACCACAGGACTCCTAAGGCTCCAAGATTCACAGCTTTGACCGTTAAAAGCCCTTGCTTGTTCTTGGCATATAGCATTTGTAGCACAGGCTGGACAAATACAACAGAAAAATTACATCAAATTCAAAGAAGAAATGGCAGTTGCATTTAAGGTAACTTGCACAAACCAATTTCAAACATCGTTTTAAACATAACCAGTAGCCTAACATCCATAACCTTCCACTTGGGGAGAAAAATAAGGGTCACAAGGACACGTGGTAAAAAGTCAGTTGTCTGTAAGACATTGACAGATGTTGTTACTGGAGGCAGAAGTAGAATTCTACAGTCCAAGACATCTTCAATTTACAATCATCTACTTGCCCCTTAGAATTATAAAAGGCTTCAACTTCACCTTTCATCAGAAGCATGTGCATATCATAGTCACACGAGGAGAAAGCAACGTTATGCTCAACCTACAAACTTATAGAAAAGCAAGTGGTGCTTTAATTATTCTGTCTACTCTGAACAGTTACTTTCTTAGTAAGAAGAAAATAGATCTTTTTTTTCTGTTATAAAGTCCAACACAGAGCAGGCAAAAGCATTACTCCTCTGAAGTTCAGTGTCTATACCAGAGCAAGTGATTCTGTAGAACTAGATATATTTTAGTTACAGATGACAAACATTAACAGCATTTTTAGAATAAATACGAAAATCACCTTAAGACATTTCAACTGTGATTAGACAACATTTCAGTGACTCATCTTATTATAGTAAACCACAAGAGACCAGTGTTCCATCACTAGGAAAGCAATAATGACTCACAGCCTTCACAAGAGGGACAAATGCGATTCAGATGCAGACCTCTTAAAAGGGAGCCTCCGGGGAATCTCCATAGCCTACAGAGCACTGGTACTTCTAGGTTCACTGTTGGCATTGAGGGAGCTAGGTTTCTCAATTTCTCGTCCTTCCACACATCACACTGATCAACCCCTCTCAGTTAAAGCAAGTTCTTCAGAAATATCCCTGCCACTGAGCAGCCATTTGTGAAATAGGCAGGGAAGAAGCTATTTATTTTTCAAAATATAAAAAAACCAATGGAAAGGAAAAAGGGTTGAGGAAGAACCACAGGAATAAACAATCACCTTTAATCTCACCAGGAAGTGCATAAGGACAACTTGTAAGTGGTATAATCATCACCTCTGCTTCTCATAAAGGATTAGTTCTTTTTAATTACTGCAAATATTTTTATTGCCACAGCTCACATTGGAGAGTAAACAAAGCTGGAGAAACAGCTCTCACAGTCCAAAGGACAGAAGAAGCGTATCTTGTAGTGCAGTTATTTCAGGTTGAAAGAAAATCACTGGCCTCCTGAGTTAGTCTGACCCCTCCTCCTCCATCCTTCCCTCTAACAGGCTGAGGGGCTATGGCTTGGTCCTTAAAGGCAGATGCAATTTCTCTTCCAAATTAAGCTCTTCCATAACTAATTCACAACACTGCTCCCACTCTTTCCTCCTGTTTCCCTGCAGCTCGCCTTCACCTCTTTCCATTAAGTTAATCCACACTTAATCAAGACTGGAAAGAAAAGCAGATGCCTAACAAACCTACCTGCACCACTGCATTTACCACTCACATTTTTTATACTTGCTCAAACTACCTTGGTTTTGTCTTGTCTATACACAGATCTCAAGGGCACAAATTAATATTTCGTACAATGTCTAACATTGCAGGAACCAAATCCCAATTACTCACAAGCGTATGTTATTAAATGTCAGCTTGCCTATGTACCAATTTTAGTGCTATTAACAGTTTGACAGAAGCAACCTTTGTGACTCCAGTTTTGAAAAAGCCAGCTTATATTTTGAAGCATAAAAACTGTAAAAAAAAAAAAAAAAACCAAACCACCAAATCCAAAATCAAAAAATAAACCCCACCTAACCAAAAAAAACCCCACAACAAAAACCCAGAGAAGTAAAATGGAAAAAAACAAACGCCTCAAATATTCCTTCCCTGAAAACACACAAAACCCACCATCAATGAACTAAAAATAAAACCAAACAAACATCTTTTCTCCTGGAAAAAAAAAAATGCCCTTGCTCTGAAGGTTCTTTCACCTCTTTCCATCTTATAGTTATTGCTTATTTCAATGCTGCTGAATGATAAGAAACAAAAAGGGGAAAAAAAAAATCAGGAAAGCTCCATAGCACTGAAGGAAAACCATGCTTTTACCTAGATATTTAAGGTATTCTAGGCTGAAACTCTACAAACATACTGGTTTAGCAGATGGTAAACTATGACCATTCTTAGTTGAAAATGGCAATTCTGCTAAAGGTTTGCCTTGAACAGGCATCACAGCCCAGGGTACACAGTTTATCACAACACATCTGGTTAACTTCTAGGTGATTTTACCCTCCCAGCAAGATACCACTGCCTCATTTGGTGACTCTCAGCCTTGTGGGTGATGTTTCCAGTGGAACATCACTGTAACTCCACAAAGCATAGGAAAGTGATGATGCAAAGACCTGAGAGAGTACAGCCAAAAAGAGAGATGGTGCCAGTGGAAGATTTAATTAGGTGGAGTCTATGAATGGAGGGAGAAAGAAAAAAAGCATTTCTAGCAGTGTAAGTTTACAAGCAGCTAAAAAGGGTAACTGCAGGAATAACAGGCCCTGGCTTTCAAAAAACTATTAACAGGCCTGGATGAAATTCAGATCTTTTTCACTGACGAGTGATAACCAGTACGTGAAATACTTTGAAAGTTTTTAATTCAGGAAGACTTCAACTTACTTTCCATCTGGGGATAAACAAAGAAAGAAACAAAAAAAAATGCAGAACAAACTTGCAGTAGTGTACCTCAGACACACGTGGTAGTCTTGACAACAGTTCAGCCTTGACATCCCTGTGTAACTTTAGGCACATGAGTCTGGTCCTTTTTCTTACCCGAATCAGAAAAGCTCCATGCAGCTAGGTCAAAGGGGCTGACTTTATCCTTGAGAATATAAATAGACAATAGCAAATAGGATTACAAGTGTTGCATTACTGAGGCAACTGCTAGTGAAATACTATGGCCAGGTCTGAAATCCACAACTCAGACTGAAGTGAGATCTGATTCAAGAAAAAAAAAAAAAAAAAACCAAAAAAAAAAACAAAAAAACCAGATTGAATATCTAGTATTAAGTGAAATTCATTAACAGTTTTAACTATTTAGCCTATTGAAAGGCAGAAGAGATGAGTTGTTCCTCAAGTCTCCTCTATGTTAGATGAAAAATTAAAGGACTATCTTCCAGTCTGGGAAATATGTAACAATATACAGTGATGTTCAAATTGTATGTATTTAGACTACAAGCCTAGGCAAAGTACATGCCTTCTTAATGGTGAAGCTACTTTAAATCCCTCTAGGAATCCTACTGACACACATTGCAATTTTGATTTGGTACTAGGAACTTTTCTGAAAGAACAAAAATCTTTCTAAACAAAACTTCATGTAAAGGGAATAGTACAGATTAAACAAGAAGTTAGACAAACTCATAGTAAGTTCCTTCTACCATGCAGTTGATCATTTCTTCTTGCAGACTCATGGCAGAAGCCCTCACACATCAGCGGGGAGCTGAAAATACATTTAAGTCTTGTTGAAGCAAACACAGTGTTCAAGAGCTCTGCAGATCTTCAAAGACTGGGGTCTCAAAAAGCACGTATCAACCTAGAAGCCATTATCAACCAAAGCAACAGCTTTAAGATGTTAAAATAATTTCTAACATAGATGCTAACAAGATTCACTGCATACAGAAGTACATTCTCCTGGGTGTGTTATGCCTTACCAACAAAGTCTCTATTGGTCTAACCACTTTAAAAGTAAAAGAATTCAGACATGCTTTGCTAGTAAATGTTTCCTTCCAGGAATCTACATCAAGGGACTAATCTAGAAGGTCATTCTGCAATTTGGAAATACTCTATGTTATCTGTTTTAGTTTAGCGATGGGCTTGGCAGTATAAGGTTAGTGGTTGGACTTGATAATCTTTAAGGTCTTTTCCCACCATAACGATTCGCTTCTATGATTCTGTGATTCCTACCTGCATGGCCAATTCTAACTTTGCACTTCAAAATGCTTTTCACTTACACTCAAATTTGAATTTCAGAATCCACCTAAGTAAAAGCTGATATCAACCTTCAATGTTTCCCCCTTTCAGTTTTTGTAAATAATACAGATAAAAGTCTTTATGGACAAGATAACACATGCAGGTATGTTGTTAGAATTTAAGATACTTAATCTCCTTATCTACTTTCTTATCTAAGCAGCATATGATGCCCTTTCTGTTTCTTGCTCTAGGAAGCTCAAGATAGTAATATCACCTCTGCTTTTGTACCAGATTGGACTGCTGCAAGAAGAAAAAACCCAACTACTTGCACATCAGGTAAGTAGTGTTTTGGTTTGTTTTTCTCAAGGGAAGGATATTGCAGGAGAGCAGGTTCTCATACTGACTTCCATTTATTATCTGAGAATTCAAATTAGAAAAAACAGCTTTAGTGAGAACAGTTGCAGAGCCAGGTAACCCAGACAAGGTACAATTAGTGCTGAAGCTGCTGTCAGCCACAGAACATTCCAGGTAACAATTAATTTAAAATCTGTGTATTGTCTTCTCTTACCATCAAGGAATTCATGTTCAATCTCCCCTCCTTATATCAAGTATGTTGTAAGTTAAGAGTATGCAAAAGTGCCAGGAACCTAAAAGAAACCCAAAACAGCTCAATGGAAGTCTCAAACCTTTCCATTTGGTTTTGTGAAGCTAAGAAACACCACTTTTTGCCGCAGGGACTAAACGTCACTGATGCATTTATTTATTTAATTTATTTTACAGGGATAGGCCAATTCTTGAAAATTGCTCTGACTGCGAAAGGAAGGTCAACAAGGCTTAGAAGGATGTACTTTCTACACGCAGAATCCCAGAGAATTAAGTAACTTCGAATGAGTTATTTGCAGACCAGCTCAGAATCTTTCTTTAGAGAAATAAAAAAAATTGAAAAGTCACATACTAGCAAGGTATGATTAAAGATATTTCACTACTCTTATTTACCGTGCTCTCAACAGTTCTCATCTAAGCCATATGCTTCATATGTTTCTATGTACTTAATTCACTTTGTGAGACCTAGGAAACCTCATCATAACACAGGAACCCACTACACTAGGTAAAATCTAAATGCAGGCAACAGACTTACACTCACAAAATCAAAAAACCCAAGGCACGTTTGCACACACAAAACACAAACTTGTCCCAAACAGATTACCTACACTGAGGCCACCTCTTCCCTGAATGCCTCCATGCTCCTGAGTGACAAGACAAACTTGGATCTTCATGTAGTAACACAACGAAATAATTGTCTAAAGTGAATTTAGTTTGCAGTTTCTGGTTTTATACCCTCAGAGCTCAGACATACTGAGAAATCCAGAGCAGAAGGGAAACACACATCACATTTCACTTTCCATTACATTACATACAAGTGTTGTCCATCTTTTCACATCTTGTCTGGAAACAAGACTTTTCCCCTCATCCACTACAACTTTCTGAATTTACTAAGGAAGAGATCTTGACAAAACTAAATTGTCTTTTTTAGGATATGGAAGTTGGATTCATATTAGAAATATACTAATAAGATGGTATGAACTACTGTGTCATTGTTATTTGTTTTCCCCAAAACAGTTTTGAAAACGCTTTAACTTCTGGGCTGAGCATGGTAATGAGAAGTCCCAAAGCAGTGGCCACTCAAGAGTAGTTTTAGATCAACTCTGTCAATATTAAGAACAACTATAAGGAAAAGTTTTTGTCCTACTACCCACCTGTCAGGAGAACTCAATACGTGAAGAAACAGTAAGGCTCTTCTCACCATGCCTCACACATGGCAGACAGTTCCTTCCTTTCACAAGCATTACAGCCGTCCTTTCCATGGTTCAACCATCTTAGTGTGCTATGTGCTCAAGGAGAGACCACAAGCTTTGCTAACTACAAGAAGTCATGGAACTTGCACACTCAAATTAGTCACTTGCTGTACTGAGTATTAAAGAACACACTGAGCCTGCATTGGTCAAGGCCTTCAAAGTTCTAAAAACTATCCCAAGTACACAAGGGGGAGATTAGAAAAGAAAGGCTGCACTGCAAGACTCTTCTGCTCTGCAAAAAGAGCATTCACACCTCTGAAAGAGGCAGTTTACTTGTGTAAAGCATTAACCTCAGAAAAGGAGGTCCTTGCTCTGGAAATGAGACGAAGTTACATTCTTCTAGCTACCAGCCTCTGCCTTATTTACTCTTCAGATACTCCAAACATTTCTCCAGTACCACATTAAATGTCTCACATGCTAGTAGTTACCACCACAAGGCAAGTATCATCATCATCATCCTGGAGATGGTTAAGATGAGAGACAGCCTTGCCTTGGGCCACAATGAGTCAGTGGTAGAAGCAGAATCTCATCTCTCATGCCTCAGCTGCTTCCTTCAGACAGCAAAGTTTTACTACTCCCACTGTCTTCAGAATTGATATCTTGACTTGCTAAAGTGCATCTAATTAAAAACAAAAACCTAGAAAGCAAGAAACAAACAACTGCAAAAAAACTGTTTCACTCACTCAGTGGGTGCCTCAATAGAAAAAGAATATAAAATAATTTGCTCCCATGAAGCTAACTACAAAGCCATTCTCTTGCCTGCAGTCCCAGCTTTAGCTGTCGCCGCATCTCTAACTTGGACCACAAATAAAGCATCAACTCAACAAACTGTTCCCTTGACATTCCAAGCCCAATTCATGCAGTTATCTACATTACCTGTGAAAGGTGGACAATAACAATGCACATATCCTCTACCAAAAAAAAAATGTATTAGCTTCTTTTTCAGTTTTCCAAGGGCTAAGTGCAACAGTATTATTTTTAGTATGACTTATCTAAGAATTGGATGAAACCTGGGCATTTCAGGACTCTGAGACAGTAATGGTTTCTTTCTAGTGACAATTCACCTGCAAGTCTGTTTCTGCAGTTCTTGCACACCTCTAGATTTCATTTGTGGTGGAGAAACAGGAGACTGAAAAACAAAGCAGCAAAAGCCTAGCTCTAGACAACACGGCACATTTTAAATGAAAGGCTTTTTGTTGTGCTTTTTTTTAAGTAAAATATGCAATTATTGGAAAAATGATCTCAGCTCTTCAAAGATGATACTCCAACACACATTAAGATGGCAATTGCTTTGCATACGACTGAGTTGGCAAGGCTTGCAGTATTGATGTAGCACTAGAGCTTTTACCAATTGATTTACACCTTTGATGTTGCTCATCAGACTTTATAAGCTACCCTGACATAGTGCAATCTCTCTGCTGACAGAAATAGCAAGAGTCCCTTAGCTGCAGAGTTTGGCTGGTCCATTTTAAACTCTAGTCTCCATGGTAGGATTTCCTTATTAGCATTAGGCTGTTTTGCTAGCAGCAATCGAAGAAGTGCTTAAAGGAGATCTCATATACAGTATTTAAAGCAGTTCACACTGGACTACTTCCATCCTAAAGTGACAGAGTTGGAAATAAGTAACAATTCCTTTCATTGTCTCCAGAATAAAGGAGAAAGGCTTTATCTATTGTCCTCATCAAGAGAAGTACAGTAACTTAGGACAAATTACAAGCTAAATTAAAACAGTATTAATAAATACTGTCTTGAAATAGGAACTGTTGTCTGTGTGGCTCCTGCCCATTTCGGGGAAAAGGGCATTTAGAAAAAAAGTGGCAACTCTCAGCAATTTGTATGTTTAGGCATATTTTCGCCTTCATCTTTCCTGCTTGTTCTCTTCCATACCAATTCTTCATTGCAGTTTTTCTGCTTTCTAGAGTCCCAGCTGCTATGAAAGAAACACCAGAAGCTACCCGAATCCTCCAGTTATGATTGTCAACCTTTGTTTTCCCTGTCTGCTACTTGGTACAGCACCCCGCATGCTACAGAATATTCGTCTTACGGAAGGGAGTTTGACTTGAGACTCCTGCTACTTCTCCAAAATAGAAGCTTGTGACTTGCAAACAGGTGAAATCAAACTGTATGTGTTTATAAGCAGAAGTCAGCTGCATTGCTCCAACACTAATTTGCCTTTCTATACCATCTTTTAAGGTTTTTCTTCATTAAAAGCTGCCCTACAAGACATGGCAGGCACATCAGCCACAATGTTCCAGAGGGCTGACAGCATTAGTAAGAAGTTTGTTTCTTCCTCTCGGCTTGGCCCACGATGATACATCACCCAGCCCAAGAGTGTAAACACACACACACAGAAACATGTCTCCTATTCACCAAAAACCCAACCCAGCCCTGCACAGAAAGCCAGCGGGATAATGGAAATCAGCCTCACTAAGAGGGATTTCTGTAATTGAAGCTTTGCTACTCCAGGATCACAGATGAAAAACTGCTCCAAGATGGGTGTGGGCAATGAAGAGGAGACTCCCCAGATTAGTAAATACCACTAGCAGTTACTTCATATTACCCCCTTAAAAGGGCCAGTGCTCATTCCACATGTGCCTGTCACAAGCTAGCAGCCAGGTCTGCAACTCTTAAAATCTACCTGTTCTACTACATTAAAAGCATGTAAGTGATATTCTGACTGATGCCTTTTACAGAAGGCTGCAGAAGGTTTCCTACAAACAGATTTAATGACTTACATGAAAAACAAGATCTGTCACCAAATCAAGCAATCCAGATGGATTACCAGAGGATACATATCTCTATTAAAACTTAATATTAAAAATGTCAACTAGAGACCCACTATTGAATAATTCAAAGTAAGAAAAGGTCTCTCTCACATCTTGTCACCTGCTTTGAGCAATCTTTTGGCAAGATTTAACAATCAGTTCCAGCAAATGATGGATGGGATGAATACAGAATGAAGAGTCATATAGAAAATTAAAAAGACACAAACAAAACAACCCCATAAGAATAAAATAACCAGCAACAAAAAAAGAAAACAAGAAAAAAAACAAAGAGAGAGAAGCTTAGGCACACAAGGCCTGTGAACTTTATGGCTTGAACAAGAGAAAGACATTTTTAGCCATCATGTCTGAAAAACTGTGTACAACTGCAAGAATATTAGCACATAGCACAATCTTCCACCTTCACAGTGCTCCTTGATCTTACTAAAGAATTTAAAAGTTTTTGAAATGAAAACTTAATGTTGGCTGGGGTGGGTTTTTTTGACAAAAGCAGAGTTTGGTTAGAATGACAAGCAAGTTCTGGCACATTTCCATCACCCCTTCTGTCTGTAAGTGAAATATACTTGCTATTCCTCATCCACTTTAAAACTACAATTATCTATTTAAGTTCCAACATTTTCAGGCCTGTAAAACAGTTAACTCTTTCACCTTTCCAACCCTGGTCAGCTCACCACAGGTTTGGTGAGGTTTTTTTACCCTTCTCAATGTCAGCAGAAAACAAACAGAAAACAAACCAAGAAGCATCTTAAGAATTTGGCCAATATTGGCTTAGTTATATTGGCAAGTTCAGTAAAATCTGGTCTTCATATTGTGTCATAACAAAAGCTGAAGCAACTAGTCAATACGAAATTAAAAGTATCTTAAAGTTAGCAACAGGGAGCAAATTAGGAGTTTTCAGATTTTCTCCACTCCCTGCTAAAGATTCCGCTGAGACACATCCAAGTTTCTTTCACCCTCCTCATAAAACACAACCTTGAGGACTCTGCATAGCAGTCAACACATCATTGTTGGCAAAACTTCATCTTGTCTAAGCGAAATGACTATCCCAGCAGCTCGTGGTACTAACGAGTTCTTTAAGAATATTCAGACATGAGTTTGCAATTAAATTTAAAAACCTGTCATCAGTCTTTGCAAGCCTAAATAGGAAAGGTACCAATTACTAGAAATCCCCATTATTCTGTATACTGCTAACTTACCAAGAGCACACACTAGTAAGAATTCCCAGGGACGCTGAATATCATTCTTTTCTCACTGAAGGGCTACAGAGAAGCTGAAAGGAGTGACTTCTCCCTGCATTCCTTCTTTTTTTCCATGATTTAATGACTGAATTTCTCAAGGTAATTCTACCTCATCTTTTAAGTCATAGCAGCTATATCTGAGGGGAAGCCACACAATTATTTAACAAAGACAGAACCATGCAATCTGCTAGTTTTGCATGTCGTGGAGAGTGCAGTCACCTTCCGAGTGTAACCCGCTCACTCTGTGGTTAAGACACCTGTATTTTTCCAGCTGTGTGTACAAAGAAAATTACTTCTGGAAGTTCTGTTGAATACTAAACTATAAACAACACACCAAAAGCACACTGTTATGTTTATCAGGCATGTCTTATAAAGGGCTGGAATCGACTACTTTGTAGCTGAACTGTTAAACTAGTTTGAAATATTTGAGACAGCAAGACAATTCCTCCTCATTCCTCCAAATCTCAAGATATTTTCACAGTCTAAAAATCTCTACAGGAGATTCTTCAGATCCAAAGGAAGGGTCTCAGTTTGAAACGCTAGCAGCAATAAAAGACAAAGAATAGCCTAGTTGAAGCGGCCTAATTTCAGGAAAAGTGTTGTTAAAAATTCATTTGAAGTCTGTAACTGACTGACTGTTTTGGGATGGGATTTTGTGGTAAAGAAAGCTAGACTTAAATTTCAGTCTTCAATAATAAATACCAGGGGATCCTCTCCCGCAAAAAAACACATGTCAAGCTCACTCATTCTGTAAGACTGCATTAAGTATTTGGCCAGAAATCATGCAATGACTTCTCCTCTTGTTTTAGAGGGAAATAGCTCTGTGGAGATCAACAGTTCTAGCATGAGAAAGAGTTTATCACTGGCACACTGTTTGAAGCCTGCGTGAGGCAGAAGTTACTTCCTAAAGCTAAAGTATGCATGAAAGCTAATGAGATTTCAATATGGGCAAAACACAGCACACTGAAGACACCTCATCCAAGGAAACTGGTTACACCCCAAAAGTCTTTGCTGAACACTGAAGTAAAGATGAAAATACGCGGATAGAACATATACATTTGGGAAATTAAGATCTACAGCCTGTTAAACAGTCCAGCAATGGAACAACAGCCACAGAGATATAATTTATTTCTAAAAAGTCTCTAATTTAGAGGCAATACCAGGATGGCTTCTCACTCCTTTTTGAAATCAAGTCAATCTTGCAACCTTCAATATTGCTTTTGAAAAGTTAGGGGAAAAAAAAGAGGACATCCTTGTTTTCACTGACATTCTATACAAAACCAGCCCTTTTTGTATTCTATATGCAGTCAGAGAAATCCTCTTCACATCTCAGAAGGGGCAGAAGATCAATGTTGTTTCACACAGCTGCTATCTTCCAATAACACAGTTTTCAAACTACACCTATTGTATGTGTACAGTAAGATTTTCAGTTACTTGAAAAGTGATACAGGAGTTTGAAGACTTTCACTGAAAGAGTAAAATACACACGCTACCTGATAAATTTTTATTTCCCCAGAATACAAAAGCACTAAAGCTCTTAACACTTTTCCCCTCACCATAGACACACACAGCTTCCTACCTCTTCCAAGGGAACAAAATTTAATTGCCTTAATCTTTCCTGAAAGTAGTTTAAATAATTTTCTTGAGCATTTCTAAAAATAATTCCGACTGAAGCAGACACTCTGTATGGAAAATATGTAGCTCAGTTTGGCCATCTTACCAGCAGCTGCAGCCCTCTCTTACTGTGGAAAGTTGACAACCAAATGCAGGACAGCTACCAGTTTTGACTGTACTGTACAAGCCATAAAATTGAAAAGTATTAGTCCTTTAATTGTTTCAAAGACCTCCTTTTTTTCTTTGCCACCCTAGCTATTTGCTGCAGAGGATGTACATCCAGACATCATGGTAAGAAGCCTTCTCCATTTCTTTAACTTTCAGGACAAAATAAATCAAAACAAAAACAAACAAAAATATCAAAGAAAGGAGGATGTTCTCTTCATTGAGGAAGTTTAGGTTAGAGATCAACTAGGCAAGCTGGACACACGCAAATCCATGGGTGCCTTTGGGATGCACACATGAGTGTTGAGGAAGCTGTCTGATGTTATTGCTAAGTCATTCTATCATTTTTTAATGATCATGGAGCACAGGTGAGGTGCCTGTGGACTGGAATAAGGCCAGTATCACTCCAGTCTTCAAAAAGTGCAAGAAGAGAAGCCAAGAAACTACAGGCCTGTCAGCCTCATCTCCATCCCTGGAAAGGTAATAGAACAGATCATCCTGGGTGTCATCCCTAAACACATGAAGGAAAAAAAGATTAGAGGGAGTCAACATGGACTCACCAAGGGGAAATCCAGTTTGACCAACCTGACAGCCTTCTATAATGATATAAGTGGCTGGCTAGATGAGGAGACAGCAGTGGATGTCATCTATCTTGACTTCAGCAAGGCTTTTGATATTGTCTCCCATAACATCCTCATCAGAAAGCTCAGACAGTGAGGCTTGGATGATTGGACAGTGAAGTGGATCAAGAGATGGCTGAATGACAGAGCCCAGGGTGGTGATCAACAGAGATGAGTTGAGTTGGAGGCCTGTGGCCAGTGGGGTTCCACAGGGATTGGTTCTGGGGCCAGTCTTGTTCAACATCTTCATCAATGACCTGGATGAGGGGACAGAGTGTACCTACCCTCAGCAAGTTTGCTGATGACACCAAACTGGGAGGACTGGCTGATTCACCAGAGGCTGTGCTGCCATTCAGTGAAATCTCAACCAGCTTGAGAGTTGGGCAGTGAGAAACCTCATGAGGTTCAACAAGGGCAATTGCAGAGTCCTGCACCTGGGCAAGAACAACCCCATGCACCACTACAGGCTGGGGATTGACGTGCTGGAGAGCAGCTATGTGGAGAGAGACCTGGGAGTCCTGGTGGTGAGCAAACTAACCATGATCCAGCAATGTGCCCTCCTGGCAAAGACGGCCAAAGGCATTCTGGGATGCATCAAGAAGAGTGTGGCCAGCAGGTCAAGGGAGGTTCTGCTCCCCTTCTACTCTGCCCTGGTGAGGCCAAATCTGTAGTGCTGTGTCCGGTTCTGGGCTTCCCATTTCAAAAGTGATAGAGAACTTCTGGAAAGTTCAGTAGAGGGCTACCAAGATGATCAAGGGACTGGAGTATCTCTTTGATGAAGAAAGGCTATGAGATCTGAGGCTGTTTAGCCTGGAGAAGAGGGACCTTATCAATGCTTACAAATACCTAAAGGGCAGGCGTCAAGAAGATGAGGCCAGTCTCTTTTCTGTAGTACCCAGTGATAGGACAAGGGGTAATAGGCACAAGCTGAAACACAGTAAGTTCCACTTGAACATGAGAAGAAACCTCTTTACTGTTTAGGTGAGGGAGCCCTGACACAGGCTGCTCAGGGAAGTTTTGGAGTCTCCTTCTGTAGAGGTTTTCAAACCTGTCTGGATATATGCAACCTGATCAAGGTGAACTTGTTTTAGTGGAGGGGTTGGACTGGATGATCTCTAGCAGTCTCTTCTAATCCCCACCATTCTGTGAACACTGAAAAAAACGTACTCCCAAATAATATGCCCTAAAGAGAAGGTCACCTTTTAATTGCCTAAAATAAAAGCCAGAGCGTATTTAGAGACAGCAATATACATAAGCTCATATACACCAATACCACTACAGACATCTCAGCTGCCCCTTACACTGATACCAAAAAGCTGGGTAGCATAATCTCTACAGGAGACCAAAACTGTCCTAACAGGACATCCTCAACTCCTCTCAGAAGGGATTTTAAACCACTTAACACTGCCAGTCCATGGAAAGAGAGTAGATCTTATCCAGTACTGTCCCCCACGGCTCTTCCACAGTGCTCATTGACAGGGACAACACTCTACAGTGCCTGTGCCCATCAGCATCCTCATATGAGAGCAACAACGTCTCTCTGCACTTGCATATCTGGAGAAAGTAGGGACCCATGTACAAAAAACAAGTCACTGTTTCTGGCTATCCTTGCATTTCCCCTGTTTGAGAAGGAAGGTGGAAGAAAGTATTCCCAAGAACCAGAGGACTGGCTTAAAGGTCTATGAATACCTATCAAGATAGTCTAGTTTTGTAAGCCTTCAAATTCATTACTAGTGGAGACCAGAAATTTCTGTAACCCTCCTTTGTTAAAAATAGATCCATTCCTCAAGGAATACTGTTTATAACCCTACGGTCAATAACTTCTCAGGGTAACTTACCAGCACTTCAGTGCTGTTATTGTTAGAGACCACAGGCAGGAAATACACTCTCAGTGTTTTCACCCTGTCACAATGTAGTCAGACAGAGATGATGTTATTTCGTTCCAGGAATGTTTCAGAATGAACAAAAAACGAACAAAAACAATAATCAAACAAAAACAAAAATCCACAACAAATTACCAAGTAAGCTCACAAATCAAACAAAAAAAAACAAAGTCCATTCAACACCCCACCAAAACAACTCTCTTTTACCTTTAAGTCAGCTACTAGGTTGCCAAAGCCCACAAAAAAAAAACCCCACCACCTCATCATCAAATCATAAGCAGTAAGGTTGGATATCCCCAGTAACTAAGCATTATTTTAGAATCAAAAATATGTAGCTTATCTTGACCAACCCAGACTGGTGAGCATAACTAGGTTACTGCAGGTTGTCAGTTGCACAGTCCCTCTGCCCAAGCCCTCTTCCCCTCAAAGACATATCGAAGCTGTGATATTCTCAGGAAACTGAGCTACTTGTGTAGTCTACTAAGCAGCTTTTTTACAGTATTATCTTTTGGGAGGCGTGATGAAATATTCATTTCTGGTCTGGGTAAGGCATCCGTCATGCCATATGGATGCCCATTAGTTCTCACACAGAGTAACAGCTAGGATAAAAAACAACAGAGCACTGGAATGGAGAAACCCAAATTCCCAGCTATTACATAGCTGCTATGAATGCTATTAAGAACCATTTTTCCCCTTCCCCCATACCACACTCCGTATCTTTCAACTCCAAGTCCTACACAAATGAAAGCACAAGATTTAAGGTAACTAAGGAATGTATGTACTGAAAGCCTTGACTGCTCCTGAGAAGATAGATCCATCATACTGTTGCACAGATAGTGACTAACAACATTCATTGAAGATTAGAGACTTGATGCTCAACTGTTCCCATGCAGAACTCTTCCAGATGAAATCACACATCAGTAAGGAAGACACAGGGATAGAATCATTAAAGACAGGAATGTGTACTCACTAAGTCCCAAGCCACAGCAGAAGTTACAATATAGCTTTCTAACTGGCATATCACATGCAACTTTTCACCCCATACACCTCCCCAAAACCAACAACAAAACACAAACTTGCATGAGGTCTCTGCTAGGCAAATTGAGAAGAGTAGACTGGAATAAACCTGTATCACACTCTTCTGCATGAAGTGACAGCACAAGCTTTCTCTACAGCCTAGTTGACCATTATCCAGGAAAGTAGCAGAAAATGGCTTATTTGAAGAACTCAAGTCCTCTTTTACCCCAGAGTAATTACTGAACACAGCAGACATTCATTCTGGAGAGCAGAGTACAATAGCTGTTTGTTACCAACAGCATTACAATCTAGCATTTATCTAAGCCTATCACACACAGAACAGACAGCACAAAAATGCTCAAGACAGAACTCAAAGTACTATCCATAAGAAATCTGAGTCAAAAAAAGCAAGTACCAGGACTGAGGCTTGGGCCTCAACTCACATTTAACCACCTATGAATCTACGTAGTGAGCGTATATTTATCCAAGCTTTCTCTAAGGCATAGCTGGTCAGAATAAGCAACAGAAAAATATTGGTATCATTGTAATCTACTGCTAGTAAGGAAAAGCTGGACGTGTGAGGCACAGGCTTGGTGAAGAGTGTCCATACACCTTTATCATGAGAAATTAGTTTGCATTATGAACTCAGGTGTTCATAACCAGCAGAAACTCAGTTGTAAGAGTCTAAATTTAAGTAACAATCTTCTTTTTTTTTTTTCTGCTGAAGTACCTCATTAATTCCTCCACAGCCTAATCTCAATTTTAAAGCAGCACAAGTTGTTACCTTCCCATACTTTTCCCAGGTGTGAGGTTCAGGTTCCTTTACCCCCTATGCATTCTACAGCAGTGCCAATTTAGACTTTCGTAATTCGGACTTTCACACGCTCACACAAATCCTGCCCCAATATCCATTCTATTTTAAAAACACCACCAGATTCACCCACACTACAGTTCAAATGGAGAAAACTGTTACCCAACATTGCCAGACAGAATTTTAGAAAGCATCAGACCCAATCTTCTAAAATGGCATGCAGAATTTTGAAAGCTACCTTGTCTATGTTAGGAGCAAGACTGAAAAGCACTAGTTTAGACTGGTGTGAGCTGCCAGTCCCCTCATCACTTGCATGCTTGAGGTTCTAAGAAGGAGGGCAGTCCAAAACCACCAATATATTGCATGAGAAATATTAGAAAGTGGCATTTGCTCCGTGCTACAGGGATTCCTGTCTCATGTTCAGAGGACAATAGAAACAATAGATATTTCTGAAATCCTGCCCTCTACATCCCTAAGTAATCTCCCACCCAGAGATAGCAATAAACTCAAAAACCTCAAATAACATTAATATATACTTCATTATTTAATCTATTACAGAGACATACAAAATATTCATAAGCATTTTTTCCAAGCATAGTCTGTTCCACATGAGACTAACTGTTCTAGCCAATTTACTGTGCTAAGTATATTTAAGTCTCTGATTTTAATTTTTAAAGACTGCACACTGGCTGAATATAAATACTTGTTTGGACACTTGCAGAACAGCAATACGTACTTTTCCAGAAGAGCACACTGGACTGAACATGTAATTACAAGCTCAACCTTAACAGCACAAATAGACTAAACAAGCACTGTTCAACTTACTCATGCTCAGCTTCACAAGTTGGACCCCTGAAGCCACAAGCACATTCACAAATGAGAACCAATCTTTCCAAACAGTTTGAAATACAAACAAAAGCTTAAGCAAGTTTACAAGTCCTGAATAATCAGAGTACCTTTAATCAAGGCTAATTCTCCATCTCAAAAGTTTCAGCTCAGGCACAGAAAAAAATGTTTTGTTTCCCTTTCCAGTGCTTACACTTCTCCACAGATTACTGTAACAACTAACAGGCACCTGCACCACTAACAGACAACTATGCCGTTTATCTACATCACTAAAAATATTTACTTTTAAGAAGTCAGACTTCCCCAGTGAGTTCCTTTCCTCCAAAAATCCCAAGATCTCATGATGCTCTTCTCTCACAACTTTCTGCTAGAGAACACTTATAGCTTCAGGAGGCAATTGTTTGTATTTCGCTTCTTCCTGCAAAGAAATACACTTAGAGCCAAAACACCTGCAGTTACAGTTCTTACTAAGACATTCTGCAAAATTGGTACAATTTCTATATTGTATTTTTATCTAGGACAAGCTAGCATTTGCAGCCATATACAAATATAGAAGATCTTTAATCAAGTCCATTCTCTATATGTTATACTGTAGGTTCAAAACAAACTACTTCTGTACTTAGCAATAATTCAACTCTAGAAGTTTCATGAGAGATCTATGGCTCCATACTACATTTGTGTAAGGTTTATCTCCCCAGTGAACCAAAATGCCATTAAAAATTAGACCCAGGACAGCACTTCTGCTACTTTGAGTCAGACCTCAGAGCAAAAAATATGCCTAAAAAGCGTCCAAGTAAGACATCACACACATGAAATAATGCTCAGATGTGGAGGCTAGAAAAGTCAGTTCTGAAGTTCTAGGTGCCAGCAGCATAAACTGCAATTGGCTATTCCAGGTTTACTGGCAATCCTGCCAGTGTAATACCACAAATACATTAGAGCATAGCTCTGGAGGTCATTAGTCCCACTGTCTTCTTTGGATGGCAAACATTATGCCCATTTGCAAGATCTGGTCAGCCAGCACAACTCAAGTCTCTATAGCACCAATCCTCCTGGAAGCCATTTCTGGGCACGTGAAGGTCAAGGTCGTGACAGGGAAGAGTCAGCATGAAGTCAGACTGCATCCAACCAATGCAGCTGTATTCTAGGACATGAGGATGGTCTGTACAGGCAAAGGGAGAACACGGGACATTGTTACCATTTCAGCAAAGCCTTTCACTTGGTCTCCCCAGCATTCTCAGTTTGTCAAGATACAGATTGAACAAGTTGACAATACCATCAGGCTCAAAGCACGTGGTACAAAGTTCAACTTCCATGGGAATAATTCCAAATTTCACCAGGCACAACCTCAAACAACCCAACTGGACTTTATTCACTCTGAGAGGGAAGCGAGACCAGCTGAGAGCCTGGAGGTTCCTTCTGACCTAAGTAATTTCATGGTGTCTTCTTTGGTTTTTTTAAATAAATAAAAGGTCTCTTGCAACCTGGCTTTGCTTTAGGTTATGTTTCTGCCATCCTGTTGTTTTCAGCAGATAAAACAGAATAAGAACCGCAACTGAAAAAAGTCCTGTGGAAAAGGACAGTAACTGCTCTGCTTAAAAGATTCAGAAGCCCTTCTGAAACAAGCCTCAACATTGTATTCTCAAGTCAAGAATCTCACAACTTGCTTCACAGTAGAGACTAAAAACAACAACAAAATAAACTCAATCAAAATTCTCAAACATCTCATCCCCACACACCTGCAGCTGACATGCTGAGAGGATAATACTAAGTTTATTGCTGGACTCTTGCAACAAATCCATTTTGTTAAATATCTCAAATACATTTAGACTGTGAAGAATAAAAGCAAGTACTTGGTCTGCAACCAAGACCCAATCAAGTAGACTGGTCCAAAAACAGAGTTCATGCATAAAAACAACATAAAAACCCCAAATACAAGAAGACAGCACAAGAAAACCCCACCGTTCACTATCTGCGTACCCTGCGATAGGTAAGCATCCTGGAAAAGGCACAGATGAAAACAAGTTTCCATGTTACACTGTAAACTGACAGCAATGTCTTATCAAGACAGCTAAAACCGAACAAATAACGTATCCCCTCTCCTCTGTTTGCATGAATTCCTGCAGAAGGCCTCTAGTATAAGATTTTTAAGCACCAAAAGTAAGAGAAATCATGGCATCATTTGTTGGATGAAGACCAGGATCTCTTATAACCACTCAAGCTTGTATCTCCGGAGACACAGTTTGTTCTTACCATAATTGAGTTATGTTCTGCACAATGAGAAGGTGAATCAATTATGTTCACCACTAAACAGACAAGCCTAAGTATTCCCCAGAGCTTAAGTTTTATCCCATGACATCTTCAAAATACTGTTGGTTCTTTTTTTTTAAATAAAGAAGAACACATTGATTCAACCTCTGCTCTTCCTGGAAATTCCTGGGCTCACAAGTAGGTGCAATGCATTCCAGTTTTAACCCATTTGGGCCAGCCAGCTGGGACTCTCTATTTTAAGTTTACAGTAAGTTTCTGATGGAATAATTTAGGTTAAAGGTAGCATCAGATAAAACTGATATCTAAGCCTTTGATACAACCGTAAGTAATTTCAAGTGGCAAACCATCATCTCTAGAAACTAGAGTCTCATTTAAAAGAAAGATTTTAATCATATGTATAAAAGCAAGTATTAATACTGTAAATTCAATGGATTTGTAGAACTTTGACATTAATCCTCCATATTTGCTGTAACAGTTTCTCATTACTTTGGAATATAGCCTCAAATTGAATCAAATCACCGCAGCAGGACTACGGGGAGCCTTCATTAGGTATTCACTCTTCTGTAATTCTTCCAACAGCATACACAGGTTACTCAAAAATAAATTCAAAACGAAAGGCAGATTTCTATGCTTAGTCATATATCACAATTACAACTGATTTTTGTTTAGGCACAAAAGTCAGCGAGAATTGGAATGTTTCCTGACACAGTCCCAGAGACATGCAGTCAGTTATATGCACTGCACGACAAATACAGGTAGGCATACTTCTGGGCCAACTCTTTAGCTAGAGAAAGCAGGCAAAAAAAGCCCTTTAAGCTATGCATTTTCAAGTGTTCAGTTTTTTTTGTAAATAAATATGGAATTCACTTTTATTTTGATTAAACATCATTACCATGAAACTGTTGTAAAGTGATGAAAACATGACTAGTTTAACTAAGGTGTAATTACCACAGCTCACTGAGGAGAGTGTGCTTACTCATGCTATCAAAGGTGAGATAAATCCTAAACAGGTCCTTATAAAGATCTAATAATCCCTTATTTGAAAAATTGTGTAAGCTGTTTCAAAGAATATACAGAACATTTGTAAGTGGAAAACAAAAGATAACTACTTGAAAGGAAATCAATATCACAATCTCAGTCCACACCGAGATTTCTGGCAAAGATACTACTCGCAGAACTAAGTCATCAAAATAAGTGGCAATTCCCTACTAATCTTAGGTATTAAAAAAGTACCAGAATAGGGTAATCCAGAGCAGTCACGTCAGATTCTGTAAGAATGCAGTTACTTGTCTAGATTCTTCAGCTCAACCTTCTGCTATTAAAACCTATCTTCTGTGTACATTAAGTAACAAAAACAAAGAAAAAGAGCTGTACAGGAGATGCTGCTACAGACAAAACCTTGGTGAACTTCAATATACGTATGACTCACGACATACCGCTCAGCTCCCTTACTTGAATAAAACAGCTGGGGAATAAGACAGGATCTACAACAGCAGCTGGAGAATGAACCCTGCAGTTTGAATTATTGCTGCACAAGCAGCAGAATGCTTTTACAAGGCTTGCCAGTGTTCCACAAAGTTATTTCAAATCTCTTTGGGATACTTGTTCTTCAATTCTGAAACAGTTAATTTCTTTCAAAGCCAGAACATCGTATTCTAAAAATATCAAGAAATTAATCCACTAGCACAAGAAGTTTTGCTTCAAACAGCTTGAAATAAATTTTGCACAATCGCATATGTACTAACTTGGATGATAAAACACATTTCTTTGCAGAAATGCTAATAGATCTTAACTTTTAATTCACAAGAGACTTATTTCCAAGTCAGGGATACAAACATTAATAACTAGGAAATAGATTTTTCTCTCCAATGTGCAGCTTCCACAATATAAGTGAACTATTTTATTATTATTATTACATAGCACTTACACTTACTCACCACTGGCCAGTTCTCAGAACTCTAAGTACACCTTGTAATTATATCTGTTTAATCCAGGATTTCATTTTCCCTCAGCTCCACACATACAAATGGTATTCCTCTTGATTTCTATTCTTGGAAGAGCCTCAAAACAGTCTGTCCAATTCTGTCTGCACTATATTCAGCCAACTTACATATATACACACAGCTCATTTGTGAGGAATCAGTTGAGAATTAAGTATATTTTCAAAAACTCAAGTATCATACCCATTTGCTTTTGCTGTGCAGTAATCATTCTATATAATCTTTGGTGAGAACAATTTATTTCCAATTCCCGAGTTTTAATGCAGCCTCCACACAGTAAAGTCATCCCTTGAACTGGCCAAATTCATCACTCATCCACCACATAGTTTCCTCCCTCTTAAAACAATCTTTTATGAAAGTAAGAGAAATTTAGAATCCAGTTGGAAACAGTGGAGTTCTGAACTGACCGACTCAAGAATGCATCTCCCACGCCACACTGGTAACAAAGGAAAACATTGTGAGCACTGGGTGAATCCCAACAGAAACAGATACAGTAAAGTGTACTACACTTTATTCCATCTTTGAACAAAAATTTGAGAGACTCGTTAAGAGATGTTTACTGTGAGATATCTGCCAGCTGCAACTATACCTGTAACTATCCAGAGATCCTTAGAAGCCTATTATCTTTCTAGGAGAATATTCAGGGCTGTCCTCTAGACCCATGATTCAGGACAGACAAAAGCACTGAGACAGCCCCAGACATCTTTCCTGCAAGCAAGTTTTTAAGATGAGATGATCTTTGCCGGGAGATCACAGGTCTCAAACCTTGCCTGGCTTCCTCAGCTAAGCTACAAAAAGTTCAGGTACCATGTCTGTAGCATTACAGAAGTACAGACTCTACTGCATAGAGGCTTTCAGATTAGGGAAAAAAAACCCACCTCAAACCCCTCCCCCCTCCAAAAAAAACACAACAGAAGAAAAGCCTGCTTACTCCTAATGAAACAAACACACAAGTTTAACACTAACAGTGATAAGGCACCTATGAAACCTCCATTCAAAAACAACCAGAAAAGCAGTTACCCTAAGCAGCAAAGCAGATCTCAGCAGAGCAAGGACTAGGTAAAGACTTCTTTTGTGTTTCCACAGTCTGGCCTTCTTGCATCACACCATTTTCTACATTTGCAAACAGCCTCAACAAAAGGTATATTCCTCCAAGAAGTGGCTGAAATGTCCAGGTTAAAAAGAAACAAGTTTCCAGAAGAAGGCAGCACTTTGCCCTTGACTGACTTGAAAGGAAAAATGCAGAGAGCATTCTGCATGATGATATTTAAATCCTCCTTCTGTTAAGTGTTTGATATGCCATAAAACTCAAGTCAGAAAAAGAAGAGCAAAGGCAAAGTGAAATGGAGTGAAGAAAGCACTTCCAGTATTGCCTGATCAGTTTGATGTCACACATTATCTGAAGACTCTGGCCTGGCACTGCTTCATTCCATGAGTTAAGCTCATTCTCTTATGGATCACGCTGAGACCTTCACCTTTGTCCATAAGGGAAATAAGGCTCTCTATCAGTTGACAGTATCTTTTGTCTATGTCACCAAACCTATTACCCTCTACAGAAAGCAGACACCTAGATATAAAAGGTAAAAAGAAACTAGTAAAACCATGGTAAAAAGTAAGAGCCAGAAACACCTATAGAACTAGTTATGAAAATTAACCTTTTCCTAGAGGGCTCCAGGTACTCTCATTGTAAGTCTAACCTCCAGGTATCTCAAATTCAACTATCTATATAACTTACTCTTCATAAAAGGCCATCTCTACAGCAACAGAAGAGTCATGTGTTCCTAGATACCTCAAAAAGGTTAGAGATCTAAGCATTAGTAAGGAACCAGACTTCACTGATTTTAACATGTCGGTTTTATGCTTATGTTTTTGCTCCTCCATAGACATATAAACACTCAATTTTCAGGTATTTATTGTTTTTTAACACAGCAGCTGGGTGCTACACACTTCCTCCTCTATTACTAGATTTCAGGAAGTCACTCAGTTCTCCCTCCCACCACAGGTCTGGTAGATTTCAATGGCCTCAGACATTGTACAAGAAACCAATACCCTGCTACTCATACCAATACGTTGCACAGCATTAAGTTCTTTGCCTCTACAACATCCACCTCTTTTTTGCATACTGCCTTCCTCCTCCTACCACCACTGAAAAGGAAAAGGCTGAACAAAGGCTGCAAGCTAATAAAGATCATTTTTTTAAAATAAAATAAATAAACAAACAACCACTACAAAGCTAACAAACATAAAAATCCAAAACACACACCAAAAACAGCAGCTAGACAAGAGGCAAACTTACACTGGGGGATAGGGAAGACAGGAATAAGCAAAACATTAAATTAGTCACAAATTACTTCCTGTAGATATGGCAAAAAGAAATAAGGCAGAAGTGAATGTAGTAAATGTAAAGCAAGTAGTAAATCTACAACAGTAGCTAAACAGAGACATTCTAATCTGATACTGAAATCCTTTTAGTCTTGTTTCTTCAGAGACTTCAGAAACATCTGCAGAAGAACAATATAAAATCTGACTTTCAGAGTCAGGTTCAGTCACTTCAGGAAAGTTTCAGTACACACATTCCTTTAATTTATCACTTGATCTGCTGTTCAACAAAGCAGAGCTGACCACAGCAACCAACAGCAAATGAGGTAGTGGTGACCATGAAACACTGGAATTCAAGATCCTGAAGGAATTGAGGAAGAAGAGCAGCAGAGTACAGAGCCTAGACTTCAAGAAAGCAGATTCTGGCTTATTCAAGAAGCCAGCAGGTGGAATTCCCTGTCAGGCAACTCTGAAGGGCAGGTAGCTCAGGAAATCTGGCAGAGCTTTACATGTGGCAGAGTCCAAGAACAAGCACAGTCCCTTCCTCTACTCAGGAAAACAAGTAGACGTAAAAAAACCAGAGGTGGGAGGTGTTTAAGCAAGGAACTCCTGAACAAAGCTTGAAAGGGGGAGCTCAAAAACACCACTCAGGCTTGTGGGGATATAGTGCAAGGAAAGCCAATGTTCAACTGAAGGTGAGGTTGCAAGGGACATCAAGGACAAGGTTCCTAGGGCTATGTAACTCACAAAAGACTGACCAAGGAGAATGTGGGACTGTGGCTTAACACAGCAGGTGATTCAGCAGGAGCACAAACATAAAGCTGCCTTTGCTCTGCTCTTCAGTATTCAACTCCTGAGCTTGGCAAAGAAAGCGTGTCCTCCTCTGAAGAAAGTCTTTCTTTCAAGAATATTTAAGCTGTATTTAATTGGGTAAAAGTCATCCCACTGAGAGCAGAGTAGCATCAGATTAATTTCTCCTAGTGGAAAAAAAAAAAACTTGAAAATAATGTTTTGTAAATGGGAAAGATTTTAAATGCTAAGTAGCACAGTACACAGAGAAGGACATTAGAATCTACAAGACAAATAACATGCTCCAACTACTCTTCTCCAGTAAAGCTCATTTGTCTCCAAGAACGGCTAATTCTGAAAAATCTCATCACAAAAAGCAGCAGAGAAAGTGTGAGACCGATACATTCCTAAAGCACTTTAACTACAGAACAGTCAAATCACATTTGTGTTTTCCTTACATTTCAGTTCACTTTGCAGTTCAGAGATGGTTGAAATATCATTGTGTCAAACACAATGAAAGCACTTTGAGTTCTGGATTGTGTTCAACTCCAAGTATTTAGATTAAGACTAAATCCTCCTCAACCTCCATTTTTTCAGAATCTAAAGTAACCCAAGATATTTGTAAATTCCTGTCTCAATTACCTGAAGCATTCCTTTTCTAAGATAGTCACCAGCATTCAAGGAGGACTTGAAACAGCAGTATATGCAGTACTTCCGAGGGGATCAGTACAATACACCAACACCTTCACCTACACAGCTTTTCCTTCTAATCTCTGCCATAGAACTCATCATGGAGATGAGTGAGGACAAGGGGACAACATAACACACATATCCCTTTTTAAAACAGCTGCCCAAGTTACCCTGTGGCCTTATTAGCCAAGTAGGCTATTCTTTATCTAAAAGTGCTAATGGGAGAACACATGGCACAATACATCCAACAATGCTCATATACTTCCCACTACAGGGCAGACAAAGAACAAGAAACTTCTTAAGTCTCTCAAGATAAATCTGCCTTAAATTTGAGCATGCACATCTCATTAGTGTAACAACCCACTTCTAATTTATGTTTTGATATTTCCATTCGACAGACTCTTCTCTGTTAGTCAACTCTGTGTTTCATTTGCATGTCAACAAAACTGCTGCAAAAGGGGTTGCATAGTCATTTTATACAGCAAGATAATACTGACCAAAATAAGAATCTTATTAAAAAAAAATCCCCATACCACAAATACCACCCAGATTAATTATGGGTGACATAAACTAAACATAGAACTCAAAAACATCTAGCAGGATGACTTCTTCTTGCAGAATAACTTTCTATTTAGTGCTTTGTTTTCTTTTTCAGCAAGACAGGCATGAAGAACCTTTTTCTTAAAGGGTATGCCAGGAAAACACATACACCACAAAACAAAAGGACCACCTCCGAACATTCCAGCCATCTGCACAGTAATCAAGTGAAAAAAAAAACAAGTACCAGGAGCAGTCCAAAATGCTTAATCGGCCTCCTAATATCATACCAATTTATCTTTACCTTTGAGTCTTTTCTACTGACCTCTGAACCCAGAGGACGCCACTAGATATGTCAACACGATACTACCACTACTGTGCAAATTATCCTTTAGCAATTCCCTAATCTGTACCAAGTGCTACTTTGAGGAAGAGCAGGATGGGTTGTTTTGTTTATGCCCGGAGCTTAGGTCTTTAGAAGTTATGCAAGTTAGGGCATCCAAGCTTAACCTTCAATTTTTGTGTTTAGAAGTGCAGTCATCTTTACTTCAAAATCCTCCAGACGACCAGTTCATTTGTCATGTAAGAATTCTGAAGATATTTCTTTAGCTGTAAGGTATCGTGCAATATTCTATGGTAAGAAAAACTTCTGCAAAGTTAAACATCTAATTAGACAAGTAGCAAACTTTCTGCGTAAGCAGACAACCTATCACCTGGAAGGAGAAGGAAAGAAGATCAGCTTTCTCTTTGATGAGTTTCTTAAAAATAGGAAGACAAGTTCCTTTCACCCATCATACTGATACAGCTGCCTGAGTGTTAAGGACTTTTGTATGTGCAGCCTTTATGCACATTTTACGATTCCTATCAGAAGGGACTCAAACTTCAAGAAGCAAAGACACTATGAATTCTGTGTTTCAGCTTTGTCTCTTTGCATCCCTTGAAGAGCTACTCACTGAACTGCATCTAACTTCTCTTTTTTCATCATCCAGACATTAAAATTAACAAAGCTGAAGGAGCCTAGAGTTTGAAGTTCTTGCTTTATTAGTGCTAAAAATCACATTATTCTCATATCTAGTATGGGATAGCCGCACAGGTTCAATATATTACTAACTATAGCCTATAATATGTGGATTGGATGGTATACAGCAAGAAACGTGGGAGGACAGTCACTGAAAAAAAGGTATTGTGTAATTATTTACACATTTAAGAAGGTTTAATTTAGAAGTCTGTGATAATTCAACAACTGCTAGAGATAAAGGCAAAGTCCTTGCTTAAGATATTTCAAAAATAAGGTTTTTTAAAGATGTTTTAAAAACCATGTCACACCAGTATAATCTGATTTTGTAGTAACAAAATGTACACACACAACAGGGCACAGTTAGACACTATCACTCCTTGTTCAGCTGTACAAAAGATATCCACAGGTGCAGTTAATGGTTCTAACTCATTTCCCTTATATTTTAACAGTTCCCTGTAGCCTTCAGGTACCAATACTGCATAAAAGATTACAAGAAGCACTGCCTCCTAAACACTACAGACATGACATCCTTCCCCCCCTCTCCCAACCATATTTTTCAGACTTAGTGTCTTACAGACATTAGGATGGAAGAACTTGCCTAGGGAAGGCAACTCTATAAGGGACAAGCCCTAGTGAACAGCATCAGGCCTAAGAAAACGTCCAAGACAACTGCACTGAGCCCAACAATGGGCACTACAGGTGATTCTGATGCAAGGTCTTGATACTGCAACTGACAATAAAAATCAAGAGTAAAGAAAATATTGGGGGGGAAAAGATTCCTTGATACAAAACTCTGCTATCATCCACTATAAAGATTGGTCAGTCTTGGAAAAAAAGCTCTTATGTATTAGTCCACAGCAGAGAGGAAAAAAAAAAAAGACTGTGCTGTAACAGAGCACAGAATTGTTACGTATGTCACCAGAGCTAAAACTAAGCCAGCACCACCACATACACCCACTCAAAGCAAGATCTCTCTTTCAGAAGGCTTATCCCATTCTCATGTGTTTCTACAGGCTGAAAGAAATAACAAACAATAACAAGAGTCTTCAAGTCACATATCACATATATTTTACTTAACTATGCCCAGTGGTCTAGTAAGCACAAGACAGTTTGTTCTCATGTTCTCCTTTTAACAGACATCCAGAAGAGTTCAGCAAAAAGCCCCGGAAAGTGGTTGTTGCAAAAAGTTTTCTAGAGGAAATGTAACAGCGATGTCTTCAGCACAGAAATCCTTTGAAAGGAACCAGATTTCATTCTCATTCAGTCCAGACTAGCCCTTTGGCACTCAAGGGTCTGATTTCCCCTATGCCGTGCAAACACTGACAGGCTCCCCAGAGCCTTCAGCTCTTCAGAAAAAACAGAAAAAAAAAACCCACAAACAAACAAAACAGAACACAGACAAAACCACCAAAGCCCTTCCCTTGCTGTAAACCAAGTTACATTATTTTTTTTTAATAAGGGATGATCTATTATTTTATGCAATTAGAAATGAGCAATTTTTCACAGGCAATAAGGCAACTGAGGTGGCAGAGAAGTCTGCACCACTTCTCCCCTCAGGAAATGCTGTGTTTGCTCTCTGCACTCCCCCTTGTCTGCCCCTAAAACCACTACAACAGCAATGCCTTTGCCTATGGCTGTATTTTTCTCTTCTACAGCAGAAAACGCACACACGGTCAAAAAAAGCAGCAGTAAAACTCCAATAATCACAAATATTTCATCTCCGTAATCTAGATAATTGCCTCTGAGCTCGAAAGCAACTCTGAAGTCTGATTAAGATTTAAAGTGTAAAAAATTAGAATATACGTGATTAGTAGTGTTTACCAAGCCTGTTATGAAACTGGGCAGAAATAAAGTTTAAATAAAGACATTAAAAGACTTATTTTCTTTCTGTTTTATCAGGGACCTGAAGCAATTTCTGTCTTTCAAACGCCTCCCACCTCCTTCATTTTCTCTTCCAAATTTTACATTTAGAATCTTTAAGTTTAGAATTCTACACTTTTTTCTTTTTTTTTTAGCAGAAGTGAAAAAAAGGAAGAGCTAAGTCCTCCAAGCAGCAACTTGATTCCTCATCCAATTAAGACTCTGAAAAAGCACTCAGTTTTTCTGCACACTGAATTGGAAGCTAACAGGAGGTTTTATTAAAACAAGAGATTTATGGCTACTTAAGTTTTAAACTATTTAGATGATTTAACCTAGCAACTTGCTAATGCAAACCATTATAAGCTCCAAACATCAGGGCCGCATCAAATATCTATGTTAATGCTCAAAACTTGAATGCAGCTCTGAACAGAGGTCAGTTAAAATGCAAGAACGCTTGACTGCTTTACACAACCATGCAGCAGCATAGCATAGCACCCAGGCAATGTGTCAGGTTTCCTGGGAAGACAGGTGAAATTAAAGGGAAATTAAAGGGATGCTCCTCTTATGACTTTCCGTTGTGTCAGTCACATCACACTGAGGTGGGGTGGGGGGGGGGGGGGGTAAGGAAAGAAAAGAAAAATCTCCACCTTGCAAGTGTTTGCTCCCTCAACTTCCAAAACTGAACTCCCAACAGAAGGACAGAAAACTCCAGCCAGGAGAAGCTTGGTGAGAGCTTGGGGGCAGCAGGAGCAGCAGGAGCAGCAGCAACAGGCGGCCGCACTGAACATGATGCAAGGACCTTACCAAATAAATACTGCCTGCAAAGGGTAAATCAGCTGAGGATTAACACGCTTCTGCTACATTCTGCTTCTCCTTTTTATGTATAGAAAGGAAGTTAGCTTTCTGTTAGCATTCCTGTGACTTGCAAGAATCCTCGTACTACGTGGAGGAAGACATATCAGAGACATTGGGTGAAAAGCACCTGTAACGACTAAAGTTTGCACTCTTGGGGCAAAGGATTTCAGTGCTTACACCTGCAGCAATCCAAGCTGAACTGTATGTATAGCCTAGAGAGACTATTCTCTTATCACACTCATGCTTTACCAATGCCATCTGGGACCTACCTTGCCTGCGGCTGCCACTGGTCTTTGCGAAACCATAATGCTTCCTCTTTCATAGGCAGCCATTGAAAAACATCACCTTGTCAGCTCACTTTTTCTACTATTTATCTCTTTTTTTAAACATTATTATTTTGAGGAATGCTCTACTGCTAGAGATTAATAGTATCACTATTCTCTCCCTATATTTTGAAGATCACAACTATGGAAGAAATATGTGTGCCAAAACAATGTTGCTCACAATTTTCAGCAATATGGAGGGAAAAGGACCAGATGCCACAAATGCTGCCATCTAGGCCAACACTTTCCTAAACTTCTCATCTCAAAATACTTAAGCAAAAGTTAAATGTAACTTAAAGGGAGCTTTTATTCTCCACAAAAATATGTAGACAAAAAGAACACAGCACCGCTGTATTCAGTAAGATTGCACAGTTAAGTTTTATCGTGCATGGACATGAGGATCCTTGGAGAAGTTAAGGGTCTTACTTCAGACAGCATCTTTTATTAAAAAATGCAAATACAGAAGACCAGTGAACAAATATATGCCTGTGACACTGTACTTTCCAGCTTCCAAGGTCTGAAGCAGAAATATTAAAACATTTTCAAGAAAGGTGCCACACAAAAACCACAACAATATTTCATTTCACAAGAAACTGAAGAAATGACAGAAGCTTGCTAGATGATCAAACATAACAACAAAATCCGAGTGTCCTGATGTGTACCAACTGCCACTGGTTTGCACATTGCTCTCTTCCAAAGGATGGTGCAACATTGACATTAGAAGTAAAATGATGGTAGATAACTATTATCACCATAACAAAAGTGTGTCCCAGAGCTGACTAAGTTAAACAAGACCAAAGGGAAATTCCAAAGCCTAATTTTATCCTCTCAAGTATCTAGATATATAGTCATGTTTTCAGAAATACTTTCCATTCACATGATGGCTACAGCATTAATTACTATCTTACAACATTCTGCTTAACACACTCACACTGACAAGTTTAATCTTACAAAGGCACAAGTTTCAACAGAGCAAATCCTACACCACTGATGGTGGCGAAAGGAGTCATGTTAAAAAGTTGCTTCTATTAAAAACCAAGACATTTTTATACGTAAAGCTCATCCACACATTAAGTCTTTGACTAGTTTATCTGTGTGAAAGGTCCCTAATACCAGGTTAGAAAGACAGAGGGAACAATACAATCCCATAGAGACTGGTATTTACAGGTGGTAGTATCTTGCACTAAGCATCTTGTAGCAAATGCTCAACTCGCTTACATAAGCTAGAAGATAAAGAGGATAACTTGGAATTACAGGAGAATGGGTGACTCTTGAGCATTCATCTAATCACAGCTCTCACAGCTAGGAGGAGCAATAGTATAATCACATATATTCCAACATCTCATTTTGTAACAGTGGTCATTTAACTCACCGTAAAATGCTACAATAATAAAAAGAAGGGAATTACACTTCCAGTGTAGCCCAGCTCTCTTCTTACTCACAATACAGTTAGACTTTCCAAGATAGTTGCCTTCTCTTTAATATTTTGTATTGTGGAAGCAGAAACAAGCTAATTTAAAAACAGTCAAGCTTCTCTTCATTTTCCTTATTTCTCATTCGTCCACTCTGTCCCAACACCAATCCATAATTTGCTCTCACTTCCAAGTGATGCCAACTCACTTCTTGGGCTGCCTGGCAACAGTAGATTTAACTTGTAAACTTTCTCTCAACTGAAATACTCTCCCTCCTCCACTGCTCAAGAACGCGTGGAATAACTGATGCTATTTATCTTCATTTTGCTAAAGACTTTCACAAGTTGTTAAAAAAATACCAGGAAACCAACCTTGAAGCAAATGCATGCTTCCATGCACTTTTTAGTCTTATTAAGAAACTGTGTTCACAAAATAAGTTAAACTTATGACCCTTTAAACTCTGAAGAGATCAAAAACCTATATAGATACAATTTTATACATACAGGCAAGCAGAAGGTTTTTAATATAAGTCTGTAAAAAGCAAAGCTGTCACAGTACTTTTATAGCTTAAAATGGTAAGCTGTTTTAAAAGGAAAAAACTGCCGTAGTTATTCAGCACCATTACTTGTAATACAAAACAGAAATCAAAAGTCATAGTTCTACATTAAAGAAAAAGAGCCATATGAACAGGCTATCCAACGGCTATAATTTTACATGCCTTGTTTTTGACAGAACAGTGCAGACATTTGGCATTACTTTCACACAGTTGCACGTGTTCTAACATGTGTCATAAGCCATACATAAATGCTCTTAGCAGACAGTGATTCCAAAAACAACAGCACCTTAAGAAAACCATTCACAACTTTTAATCTCATGAAGAAGAATTCAGACTGATCTCTCAAACTCGAAAGCTAGAGAATGGAAAGAAAAAAAAAAGAGCAAAAAGAGTGCAAATACTTATTGACAGTATAAGAGCAATGCTTTGCTTTATAGAAATTACAAAGGAAAGGAATGTAACTCAAAAACCCATTTCAGGTTTTGAGAGAACAGGAAGTTGTAGGGCAACATCACAGTCAAAAATTAAGCCTTATAGCAGGGAATAATTAAGTAGTATGCATGCCAAAATCCCAACAGAGGTGGAATCTTATAAAAGTGATTACTTAGCCTTAAGGTAATCTAAGTTTAAAACACTATTTGTGAAGATACATGGGCTTGCAAGTTTCATATCTCAGCACAAAAATGTGTACTTCAGCACATTTTGCAAACCAGAGAGACAAACTTTGGTTTCCCATCTCCAATTAAGTTTCCAGATTGAATATATTAGATATAGCTATATAAAAAAAGATAGGTTTTCAGTTATGAACATTCCTGTTCATTCACAGTTACTGAATGAGGTACATCCACTGTTCTGTAAATCACTTCTCTCTCCATTTTGCAACAGAGGATCCAGACATGGAAGTTTATAAGTGAACATCAAGTCTGCAGGAGAGTCTGTAGTACTCCAATTGTTTGTTTTGGTGAAAGTGCAACTTGTGGAATATCTGCTATGCCCACCCTAGACAGCAGTGCATAATGCCTCAGTTGTACCAGCAGAACAACCACACTGAGAACTCACTTTCCTTTCTCCTGTGCACTTTAACACACGTCAATTAGGTCTATCACTGTGGTATCTAGCTATAAAGATTAGATACCACAGATGAGAGATGTGGGCCAGTTCCTGGGAAGTGAAAGGAATGTTAGAGTTTGCAGAGCTTTTTGTATTTCCTGTTTGCTCACTTTGATTTAACCATTGCTTTCTCAATTTTGTTGTACCTTGTCTTTCCTATCTCTATCTTTCCCTTGAACCAAAGGAAAGCCACTGTTGCCAGCTTTCCCATCACCAGGCAGCAGATACACTTCCTTATCCCCTCCTCAAGAGAGCATTAGTAAGAGTCTGTAAAAGAACATATTGGCTGAAGCATTAAAACTCAAGTAGAGAAATAATTACTTCACTCGAGCAAGTTAAGCATAAGCAGCCAGCTACAACATGCCAGAGTAAAGTTTTCCTCAAACTCAGTACTCCAGAATACATAAGATTACATGTGCTAACAAAAAAAAGTACTGGTCTATCCCTGTTCAGACAAATCCCAACATATCAAAGCATTCAGCTATCTTGGGGCTGTGGACTGTGAACTTCTCATGATTCTTTGCTCTTTCTCAAGAGCTGCCAAGTGTATAAACTGTTCCTATTATTTACTCACAGATTAACAGTTGGTAAATTGGTCCCAGGGAATCGCTGAAGAATTTTCCTTATAACCATTTCCCTTGCTTTAAAAAAAAAAAAGCCAACCACACAACGCCTTCCACCCCCAACTCCCCCCCCCACCCTGAATGAATGGTGAGAACTTCCTGCACTCAGAACAGCATGAATAGACCTGGCAAGTAGTCAGGGAGATAGTACAGGCCCATGAATGCTCTGAATTCAGCTTCTGTGCTGCCGCTAAATTAAAGGAATTCAGGAGCCTCACAAAGGCTTGGTTATTTAATTATATTATAAAATAAAAGACTGAATCTATTAGACTGCATACGAAAGAAAGCCTTTCCCTAGTGCTTGTGCAGAACAAGCAGCCCCAGTGACTCTGCCTCCCTCTCCTCAGGGTGATGTCACCACCACGATTCTGCCAGAGTCCAGCCATGCTGGCAACGGTGCAAAGCACTGCTCTACCTGCAGGCAAGGGTCTTCTTCAGATACTCTGAGACAAACCATGTCTCTTTACCATATTTTTTTTTAACCTTTGCTCTTCCTTCACCAGGGAACTCGTGACACTTGCATGCAAGCTACAACTGTGTTTACCTCTGCACCTTCAACCCCTGACTAGCTGCACTCCCAGGTCAGCATTCAAATCTTCTTTGCACTTCAACTGCCTTCAGTAAAAATTAAAGCACCCATGTTAATAAAAGCAACTACAACCAGCAGACAGTGAGATGAATAGGGGAAAGGGACCTGTGGGTCCTGGTGCACAGCAGGATGAGCATGAGCCAGCCATGTGCCCTCATGGCCAAGAAGGCCAATGGCATCTGGGATGTATTAGAAAGGCTTTGGGCAGTAGGTCGAGAGAGGTTCTCCTCCCCATCTTGTCTGCCCTCGTGAGACCACATCTGAAATACTGTGTCCAGTTCTGGGCCTCTCAGTTCAAGGACAAGGAGCTGCTGGAGAGAGTTCAGCACAGGGCCACAAAGATGAAAGGAGTGAAGCATCTCCCTTATGATGAAATGCACTCAACAATTTGACTTACAGGTCATTAGGAAACAAAATCAAAGCAGTCTCCTCTTATTGAGGACTCTGCTACTTACCCAGTTTTTCAACAGCCTCACATACATGGAAAAAAAATGGATAGAGTGAAAACAGCACATAGTGGGAAAGACTCAAGTGCCCCACAGCACAGTGCACTCATTTTTACAGTTCATCTAGCCATGCTTATTATTTGGCAACCCAGTCTGTTACATCTGACACCTCCACCAATACTAGCACCTCACCCTCATGCTCTCCAAAAAGGTGACAGCCCTCACTAGATACAGATCACTGCAAAATGCTCAGGTAACTGGCTATGCTAATACAGCTTAATTAGGCCTACAGCTAACTACTGCTGTGTTTTTCACCAACAGTAATAGAAGCAAATAAATATTCACATTCAAAGCAAAGAAGACAGGCATGTTTGCCTGCAGAGTCCCACAGGGGTATATTCTCAAAAGCATGAGCTGCCAAAAGGCAACCGGAACTCCAGTATGGAGAAGCAAACACTCAAGAGAATCTGAAAAGATAAATCGTATTGTTTATGTATAAAAGATAAGACAAGGTTTGCCTAATTTTTCATCAGGGAAATAGGGATAATGCACTAGTTCTACTGTGGATGAAGACATCACTATATTCAGATATTCCTGCAATGAAAAGGTTAGTGGTCATTAACTTTATGCCACAGTATTCATTTTTGGATGGACAGTATCTACAGTGGGTATGAACGTTAGACGTCAGTCTCTAACCATCTCCTAACAACTTCACATTTTGCTGCAAAGCAGTATAGGCACATGTGCAGAGAAAGGTTAAAAAGATTTTCAGCTGAGTACATGTCCTAGATGTTCAGAAAAATCAGTGGATATGAGCAATAAACAGCTAGGCAAAAGTGAAACCTGAATGCGAATAACACTGGTGCAACCGAAAACCCACAGAGTGCCGAGGCACAATGGCCAAAGCACTTACTGAAGAGCATGTCAAAAAACACCTCTGATTAAGGCTTGGCAATACGCACAGCATCCGAACAAACTTCAAATAACAACACCATGTCTGGAAAGGCAATTCACCAATTCTTCAAGTGTAATATGGTTTATGGTTAAGAACCTTACAGAATGAGAACAACATATAGGCACAAGAAGGCCACTCTCCTATTAAAATGACAGCTGCTCTTTTATTTACCAGTGACAAGTACACATACGCAATCCACTCTGGACAGATGTCTGCACACTGAGTCCCCAGAATCTGCTTACTGGAAATCTAACCATTTTCAGGGCTACAAGAGGAGACTAGACTTGTCCTGTACCATATTCCTTAACAGCATCTTTCTCCACAATTCATAAAGGATAATGATTTCTAACTGCATTTTTTTTAAACTCGATCAATTGTCCATGCCTCCCTACCTTCGCTGGTGACAGCAAGAGGGCAGTGCCAAACGTTGTATCTCCTCCATGTTTGCTGTACATATTCCTAAAAAGCATAAGCCTTATGGATGTGCTGCATGTAATAGTACTGTGTACAAGTCAGTCTCATGTTAAACACTCAGTATATCAAATTTTAGGTTCAAAGGCTACAACAGCATGAACTCTCCTACTGTCAGCCATAATTCTTACTACGCAAGATTGGCCTTTGTTGTTTCTTTCGTAACTAGTTTATGAATTCTTGTTATAGGCAAGCATTTTGTGAACATTATGCAGGCCACAGCCTTTGCCTCTTAAAATCCCACGTTTCCGAGAGCTACGCTGCTGGGTGAACAACGCACGTGACACAGGATTTTTTTATTTAAACAAAAAAATATACCAAGCCTTTTTGCATATTTGTTTCTGTACCAATAAAACCCTTCACTGTTCTGCTTATCTCTTTTGACAACATTGTTGCTCGATCCTACATTGTTAACATATACAAACATTGCAATTTGTTGTAGCTATATGCAGTGACTTTTTGGAGATAATTCTGTTTATTTCTGCAGCCCTGCGTTAAGGCATGCTAGAATGAATGCTCTTCTCCAGAAGTAACGTAGTGGCACTTTCACACAAAACCTTATAGATAACAGCTTGGGGGGAGGAATGCATACAGAGTGATACCGATGAACAGGCACTGCAGAGAAAACCCCCAAGATCCTCATAGAGAAGAATAAACCTCTACTAAATGGATGAGTTGGCAAATGCAACCAAGAGGAGGAAGAAAAAAAGTGAAAAAAGAGAGTGAGGAAAGGGAAAAAATGGGACAAACACGGGGGAAAAAAAAGAGTTTAGCTGGATATTCTAGGCTACAAATACCTACAGTTGATCTGTGCTTAGTGATCTGCTGACAGTCTCAAGACACTGCTGTCACAACTAAGGTGACACATCTGCATTCCCCTGTTTCCCCAGTGCAAGTAATTAATATCGGTTATTTGCCAGGAACTCAGAACACACCCCCCAATTAACACAAAACTGAAGCAGCAAGAGGAGCTAAAACTGCTCACACTCCAGTGGAGCACTATACAAAGGATCACACCCTACCCAGTGTTGCAAATTAACAATAATATATATCTCAGGCTCTAGCAGACCATTTTCTCCAGAGAAACACACTGAGACTGACAGAAGGAATATGACTACACTGCAGGCTACAAAGCATCTTAATCTTTGTACTATGATAACTAGCAACACTCATCAGCATATTTTCATTCCGTGTTTCAATTAGGAAGGAAAAAGCTGGAAGCTGCAAATAAACTAGGATTTTTTAATCACATGGATTCAGCAAATAAACATTCCAAAATATTTTTCTTACAAGAGACACTTCCAAGATGGAATCTTGAAAGGAAAATACAATAAAATAATGTACTCTTCCCATATTAGCAGGAATTAAAGTTGTCATTTGATTAAGAAGATTAAAGAGACACAAACCAAGCAGTTCTCAGTGTTATAGTCTAATCTTAGGGGGAATTAATATACTTACGCAGATGATACCATTGTTCTGGAAGTTATGAAATGGAAATGCTTTCTGTATTTAACAGTCTGAAATTTATCACATTAATCTTCCACTTATTCAGAGGGAATACAGAGACTACTGATTCTATTTTGGTTGATACAGACAAAGGACATGATTTTCATGCCACCCAAAAAAAAAAATAAAATAGATAAGACACGTCCACAGCCACTTCACAGAGCTTGGACATTTCAAAGAGTTCAGATTTTCATTTTCTGCCAATCCTTTCTTGTATTAGCGAGGACACTCAAGACAAAAATATTAACTGCCTGCAACTTTTTCTAACTATTGAAATTTTAATCCCCACGACTACACTAAGAGCTTCACGCTTTTACCAAGACACTATATTAGAAAATCCACACTCCTAGGCCTGACATAGGGGAAAAAAAAAAAAGCCCACCTTTACGTATAATTACATATTACACAACTTCCAACAAGCTCTTGTTGGTACTTCTGAAATGTTGAATTGCATCTCCCACACAATGATTACTTCCACTTTGAGAAACCTGCAAACTACCTTGCCTTTGTGTTTGTAGCCATGATATTGGTACTAGAAGAAAGCAAGAGCTCCTAGCCTATTCACTTCAGTATATATATATATATACACATATGCTAGCCGCCTTCTGCGTGCTCCACCACTTAATCCATAACAGGCTTTATCATTAACTTTTTTATTCCAACAGGCAAGCCTTATAGCACGAAAGCAGACATATACAGACGCAGAACGCTGATAGTGACGTACGCTATCAGGTTGCCTCAGACATAATGAAGTTTCATAAATAAAATGGCTGCTAATAGAGACTGTTGTCCCCTGGAGGTCTGTCTGCCCACTAAGTGCACACAGCAGATGGGAAAATGCATTCCTCCATCACTTATAATTTGAGTTAATCATAAAATAACTGGTGATAAGTAGTCAGCGGTAGTCTGATCAATTGTTTTACAAGCAAGTATGTTGCAAATACAGTTAGCTTTGTTGCTTGCTGGACTTTTATCACAAACCCAGTGCTACTACGCGTTATTTGCTTTGAAAAAAAAAAAGTTTGAGAGAATCAGGTAAGAAGAAAAAGCAGGCGTTTGACCGAGAACAGCAAAATGTAGTTGTATGCAATTCCTATCGGAAAACTCACTGTCTACTTAGAAACTCGGTAGCTTCAAGGTAGCTTCAAATTCGATGAGCGCTACTTAGATAAAGACCATCCATGGCTTATATAAAAGCAAAATTGTTGCTAGTAAGATCTTCAAGCTTTTCTGTCACATTTATTTTAAAGCAAATAATAGGTTGAACTAGGCACATAGTTATTGTTTAAAGAAGCACACAGCTTTTTCAAAGGAAAGGACTTGCTATTATTCTTGTCAACTGAAGGTGAGTGAACCACAAGTTTTGTTCTATACTTCAACACTCCATCTAAAATTCTCTCCTCACCAGAGCACGCATTCAGAAAAGGAGTGGTCTGCTACTTATCTTAATTACAGGCCTTACTATCTCTTTCTCTTTGGACACAAAGCTTCATAAATGGAACAAACAGGAAGAAAAACTGCATTCAGATGACATAATGAGGTTTATGTAAATCGCACCTACAGCCTAGGGTCCTGAACTTCAAAGGCATTCCAGCTCCTTGTTACCCCTTGGACCAAGGCCCATTGTTTTGTCTCTATTTAAATAAGTTGGCATGCCACTTGGAGTGCCTGCAGATGAGAGGAACCGGTTCAAGCGGCTATTATGGGGGTTTAAGAATTATGAATACAATTCAATACCTAGTGAGGTTGGTTTGAAGATTCCCATTGCCATTAGATAAGACTAGAACAATTAATATCCCACAGAGGGACAAATTTACCTCTAGCCCACAAAAAAAAAAATAAAAAATCTGGCATTAAACTTTAAAAATAATCTCCACATACACAATTTCATTTTCCTTCTACACTAAGAGCTAAGCTAGATAGAACTGGAGAGAAAAATCCTCCAAAACTTGCTATTTTACATCAATATGTAAATAGTTATTCTTAGCTGTCAAATCGAGAAGCACAGTTAGTTGGGCAACGGGTATTTTCAGCATCCCTCCAAATAAGTCCAAGCCAGATGGAAGAAATTTTACTTCCCCATCAACAGAAAAAAGCTTTCAAAGGATAATTGTGAAATTAAATGACTCTTCACTCCAGGAGGTCTTTCTTCTTGATTTAACAGTTGTCATTTTTAAATGCAACGTTCTCCAAAGAACAATTATTGCTCCCTAAATAATTGAGGGGTGCGTGTGTGCACATAAAATCCCAAGAGATTCTGCAACACTTCCATTCTTCTGCAGATTTTTACCAAAACCGCTCGAGCAGAAAGTCTCAGCCATCACAACCAAAGGGTCAGGACTAGCTTGTTAGCCAAACAGGGAAGGAAGAGGCAAATGGCTTAAAGAATTTGGACTATCAGCTTACATAACTAAATGATTTTATGTGACAGTGGCAGAGGGTATGGAGGGGCTGACCACAGCCATGCTGATTTACAGAGAAAACTCCGAATAGTGATCACTGCCATCGTTGGTTTTTAAAAAGCCAGACATCAAAGTGGGTGTGCCAGCAGAGACACCACAGAAAACTGGTTTTACTACGAATTTTGCCTACCTGAAATCCTGAACACAATTCCAGCAGGACAATATTATTCATTTACAACCCGCACATATCCCTCCGTGCTGCTAGGACAGCTGCTGCATTCCAACAGGCAAGTGATATCTATTCTTTGCATGTAACATTTTATCATATAGCACACATGATAAAACGGAAATTAGGAGTCAATTAAAAGACTGACATTTAAAATTCTCCAATACCTAACATGGCTTCAGTATTTAACAGCAATCATTGGGAAAACGGTCAATTAGGATTTGTCATCAGCTATTTTTGGAGAATGATATCTATGTTAAGATGGCACATTGGACAAATGCCAGCCTAATTGGCAAAAAATATTCTACAAAAAAATGCAAGGTATTTTATAGTGAAAACAAATGTAAAAAAAAAAATACTCTCTCTAAAAAGGTAACACTGCAGCTAACTCAACTGTCCAAAAAAAGCTATTTGAAGAACAGAAGTTACTCAAAGAACAAGCTGAGGCACTTTTGAACGAAACATGAAGCGGTAAACCTAGCATTTTTAAAGAAACTTTGACAAAAAAATTTGTAGAGCTTAACTATCTCAAATCTCTACACAACTCTGCCATTACCACACAGTTGGAATTTTAACCTAGGTTGTCAATCTCACAAGTAATTATCCTAAGTAAGACATCAGTATTTTTAAAATGAGGACATTGTCTTCCTGTGAGGTTCCTTAAGTATCTGATGAAGAGATTAGTGTTTCAGAATTCCTGTCTTAGAGACAGGAAAAATTTAAGACACGCTCATTTCTCTGCGAGTTTAAAACTTTTTAGTTGTTTATGAATGTTGGTTGCATTACTCTCAAACACCTTTAAGAAGGAGAAAATAAGCTGGAATTGCATGGCCAAGATAGATAGCAAAGCTTATAGAACAAGAGAGACTTTTGCACAACCCACCTGATCACTTTTACTTGAGTTAGTTTCTCCAAACTGCAACTGACTACAGACATCAAGGTCTATTCAAGTTCAACCCACACCAAAAGAGAGACCTTACCGAAAAAAAACTCAAAGGTAAACACAACATTTAGTGCTCTGGGTTAAAGAATAAAGTTATTACAGGGCTATTTCAAACATACAACTTCCCAGAGTGCAAATCCTCATTTGAGCAGAAATTCTAAAACAGAGCAACAAAACTGAGTCAAGAGAAGACGAAAAAAAGTACATGTGCAGACATATCTGTGATCTGATCTAAAACGGCAGTGTGTCCCATTCCACAAACAGTGGAATAATGGAATACTGAAGACTAAGTCAAAGTGTCTTTACCTCTACTGTCCAAAGCAAATAGAAAGACTGGTTGTTTTAGGTTGTTTTTTCCCCCCTCCAAATCAAGATACTAATATCCTAAAAAGTTAATTCAGAATAACTACCCCTTAAACAGAGGAAAACAGAGCTGTCAGGATACAAGGTACAGGTTCCCTCCAAATTAAGAAGCTGAATGTGACAAGTAGCACTCCTCGGGATTTCCACCTCTGAGCTTCCACTCTATGGAATTCCACTTGCATGTGGTTTTTCAAACTCTCAGACATAGTGTTTTATACTTGCTTATTTTCAAGAAGATCACTTACATGCAGAAATAGCTCTTTATACTGTTTTATAAAACTACAAAGTAGTTTTTGGTAGTTAAGAAGCATATATCAGTGGCTAATACTGTTTCAAATTAATGTTTCTTTTTCTTGTACTATTAAGTAGTATCGTCCCAAGAACCATGTAGTTCTTTAGATGCATAGCAGTCTGTCGGTATCCTAATGGAGCAGACAGATGCTTTAATTGCCCAAGGTGTATCAGCAGCTCAATCATCAAGGTTTATGCAGTTTAAAAAAGAAAAGCCTAAGGAAATAACTGTTGAGATATAGAAAGAGGGATAGTATCAAAATAGATGAAGAGAAAAGGGAAAAAAAAAAAAACAAACACAGAATGCTGTCTTCTGTGCTGCGGCAGTGAGGAAATTCAGCTCCTGGATGTACCAATTTAGGTACTACACATATAGTGTATATATAGTAACTCTTATGTACATCACACTGAAATCTCCCGTGTTGGTACTTCACACGTACTTAAATTATGGATGCTAGCCAGGAGTACAACAGAATTTAAAAGCTGCAAAAACCACTGTACTTAACAGCTGTGACATACCAAAGCTCAGCTGCCGTTTCAGCAGCATTCCAGCATTATCTACAGGGCTCCTCCTGTGCAGGAGGAGAGGCCACTGTGCCCTCAGAGCCCCCAAAGCTGCCTACCTTAGAAATACTCCATTCCAACTGCGAGGAGATAAGCAAAAGGCTACGGGGGAACAGGTGGAGCCAGCCAAAAGTGCTGCAGCCATCTTAAAGTTTTCTGCTGAACAGGAGGAGAAATTTCACTGCTTTGGTCACACCAAGGACTCAGCTTGGATTTAAACACTGCGTGTAACGGAAATGAGATAGTTTCCCAAATTGGCAAGTTTTAGGTATTACTTCTCTTTGCAGGAGATGCCAAGGCGTAAACGATTACAAGGTAAAAGAATATACATCCAAGTCACATCAAAAAAGACCACAAACAACGTGATCATGACAGCCTAAAGCACAAGTTGCTTTTTTTCTTTTGATTTCAGACAAGTTCAGAGACCTCTCCTGTTCAATCACACCTATGAAAAAAACATCCACGGACATGAACATGAATTAACTTCGTCCATGACAAATAAAACACAGGATTTCAGAACTATGTCAATGCTCCAAAGGCAGCTCTTTAGGGCATAGCTGTTCTCCTACCCGCAGTTAAAAGGCAGGTCTGACTTTGGCCCATCTCCCCCCTTAAATTGCACTTAGTCATCTTAACTCGAGTTTACCAATGTATTAAATAACTGAACTGAGTTATTCACCAAGTAGCACAACAAGCAGCTAGTGATTCAATACATGTCACATTCCACAAAGCTCACCACTGCCAGGCCTACGCTGTTTTCATGTAAGAGTAAGCGTGTAAAACAGTGTTTCCAGCCATACAGCTGGAAGTCTTAGTCTGACTCCAACTACCAACTGTACTGAAAAAAACCCAACCAAACAATTGTTTGGATCACTGCAACTGATCATAGATTTTCCCGTTCTTATCTTCATACCGTACAGACCAATGTTTCTTGTAATGAACTTGAACACACAGCTGGATTCTTTTCTCCTCACGGCTCTCTCAAAGGTCACATGAGCAAAAAGCATCTCTTCCCAAATAAAATCTGACAGCCAGTTGCAAAATTAACACCCCTAATTACATCTGGCATTTCTTAACATTCTGCCTATAGGCAATCATCTACTGAAAAGTGATATATTTGATGACACTAGCAGGTGCAGAAGCCCCATGTCACATCAGAGAGCAGAGAATTTAATTGTGGCCAAGTGCCAGAATCAAAAAATAACATCACCTTTCAGCAGTAAAACAAAAAAGCCTCAAATACCCACTGTACTGAGCCAGTCTTCAAGACCAAGCTCATGTTGCTTGCCATGCTGATGCTCCAGCATAAAGCACTGTGCATGATTCCACAGTTACCCTTGATCTGAAGTCTCAAAACAAATAAGCAGTTTTGCAGCTTTCAAATTGAGAGACTGGTACATTAGTCTCTTTTTTTCTTTCCATGTGCAACTTATAGAGAAGTCAAGGCCACTGAGACAGCTTACATGTTACAAAAATCATTATTACAGAGCAACAAGGAACATTGTAACTTGCTTGTGAGAATCCTTCTGGATCACAGCCACTCTCGGGGCTTTAGGAATAGTTTAGTAAGCCTGACCTAATCGGTCTCCCAGCGACAATATCATGACTGTAATTGCTCCATGGATTCCTATACAGTTCCATAACTCAGTAACATCATATCTCAGAACAAAGCCATTTAATCATATCCTCCTAAATAAAGATTAAGTATTTCAAACTTTGAGGACAGTGTCTTTTGTTGAGATAGATTTCAAAGGAGAGAAGGGTTGACGTGCATGACCAGCCACTAACGCCCAGTTCTGCTCAAATTGATGCTACAGTGAGTAGGATCAGACTCTTGAAGCTGTAACAGATTTTGTTTTAGTAACGACATTATCCATTTAATGCTCAGACTGAAGAAATCAACCACACTGAGCCAGAGAAACAGATAAAGATGCACTAACCACATTCTGCAACAAACCAAGACAACGTATAGGAAGCACTTTTACCTTCCAGGGTGTCACATTTTTGGTTTTGAGGGCTTACTAAATTTAGAATTCTGCATGAAAAGAACAGATCTGTCATTTACACTGTGTTTGTGGCCTGCTCCTTGGTAAGAAAGCTGTTTTGTCACAGTAAAAATCCCGATTCTCTGCAATTCTAGCTTTTTTAAGTATGTGTTTTCCAGATTCCACAACGAGAGAAGTTACCAACCTACAGCAATCACTAAAATCATTGGCTGCATCACCTTAACGTTACAAATTCAAAGTAAGGTAAGTTTCAATAACCTTCCAGTCTTAAAAATGTCTCTCCCCAGAGACAAAAAAGGCCAAAAGTCACCACCACGCTCTTTTCTTCTCTCCCCACTCCAAGAAGATTAGGTGAAGGAATTCTTTTTAGAAGTGATATCATAAATCCAGCCTAAGTTTATGTCATTTTTACATCAGTAAAAGACCAGGATCACCAAATCCTACTGAGACAGCTTGCAGGAAATTACAGGGATAGAGATGCAAGTGGTTCTCTATCCATCGGGAGAAGCCACGCTGCTCAAACCAATAAGGTCCCAGGCAAACAGGAAATCACTGTTTTAAAGTTCTCCTTGGGGTATCATCCTGGACGATCATTTACAAAGAAAAAAAAAAAAAAAGGTACTTCTCATAAGAAAAACACCCTAACTTCAGGGCCAAAAAAACACTCCCTTTACCTAAGTTTCCTAGTTTGGTTTGATGTGTACTCTTTTTAAGTGTCTTCCTCCCCTTTCATCTGCAGACATTGTGGGGAGGGGAGCGGAATATAAAATAAGGAAGCAGAGACAACTTGCCAAGGCAGTTACATAAAGTCAGTGGGATTACATGTCAGTAATATTTTTCTTAGCTGTTTTTGGCTAGCCTGTTACATTAGATGCCACAACCATTCTGCTACAAGCACCTGATCACAAGTGTTTCAGATGTTGATCACGGACCTCCTCAAAGAGATAAGGATTTCAAAAAACACTGTCTTTTTGAAGTACAAGGCGTACTTCTCAGTATATGTGAACTTGCATAAGAAATTTGCATTAATTTAATCCTATGCAACCTTAAGCAAGAGGGAGACGTTTCTGTTTAATAGCTTTGTACAAGGAAGTCCAAAATGTACGAGCTACGTTAGCAAGCAAACTGGAGCACTGAAATAAAACAAAGTTGGAACATCCGCATTTAACGTCTAGAATTAATCAGTTAATGCATAAAAACTACATGCAAATGGGCTTAACTGTGTGTGAGACTTAACTACGTTTCCTGAGAGTGTTTTCAACACATGCTGTTAGGAAAGGCGGCACACAGTTGTTCCCATTTTAAAACACGTCTGTGCATCCCTGTTTAAAGGTGGGACTGGAAATAAAGGAAGCAACATCGTTTCCAGCATCACCTGTCAACTTCTACCCTCGACAGTGCTGCGGACAAACACACAGATGATCATCAGAAAGTATTTAACTCCTTTCTAACTCCAACATATCTGTCAATCCCTTGAACAAATACTACTTCTGTGCTCATTATGCCGGGAGCGTTATACAGTCGACCAAGAAATCTGAAGAAAAGCTAAACTGACCCCTTGCCACCACTCCCACATGCTCCTCTGAATAAAGAAGTGCACTTATCTAGCATCCTGCTTCGCCTTCCCACCCAGCCATTACTCCTTCTATTTGACATTCAGGGGATCTCACTCAAGAGAAGAATCTCTGTATTTTTTTCAGCGTTACAGTGCTGAATTCTCACGGTTCGGTGAAGGAACACTCCGCTCAGCCAACCCAGAAAAGGGATGGATGGCATTTACTACTTTACTAGCATGACCTTACCCTCTGGATACCACATTTATCTATTTCACAGGAAAACTTAATAGGTATTCGAACATGAAACAATTCCTCTTTCTTGGAGAGATGGACAGGGCAGTTTAAAACCCAAGGAGTTCCAAGACTACAGTACGTTATTTTATACAAACCAACTTAACTGACACACAAGAGGTTATTTTTAAACCTCTCTAAAAATGAACAAGGTTGCATAATTACAACGTGGGAGCTAACTTTTCCACCCAGTACACACCAACTTCTGTTCTGGAAGTGGTAAAAGCAAAAGCTGCATTAAAAAGCCTCTACCTTTTCGTTATAAAGGTTCTGACTACCCCGTTTTCGAAGGCTACGTCCTGTACACGCGTACTTTCTGCGCTTACTGCCCCAGTCTCTCAGCCAAGTCCCGCTACTCCAACAAACGGGGAAAATCGATCTCAAGTGCTAACACCATGGAAAACCGAGTATGGGGATCTTGTTCTCCGGAATGCATCGTCCTCAGCTCAGGAACCTGCGTGCCCTGCATAGCTGCAGGAGCTTTCCTTCTTCTGCCCGAGCCCTTCGCTCCGTTACCGGGCGGTCTCGGAGCAAGCACACATCCCAACTAAACGGCGAGCGAGCTGCAAAGACTCAGATCAGCCTTTTCACCCTCCCAACCCCAGCAGCGGCACGCGACGCACTTCTCGTCACTCAGGGAAAGCGGTAGATTCAGGCTGATTTCACCTCGGACGCCCAGTGCCGCTGCTGGAAGCGGAAAACAACGGGAAGAGCCGTGTCCACGACCCACGCGGGGAAGGGAAGGGAAGGGAAGGGAAGGGAAGGGAAGGGAAGGGAAGGGAAGGGAAGGGAAGGGAAGGGAAGGGAAGGGAAGGCTGCCCTGGCACCACTTCAGTTTTGGGGCAGCCCAAAAGCTCCCGAGGGCTTCCGACACCCCCGGGTTTTCTCGGCAGTGGGCTCGGGGCAGCCCTGCCCGCTCGCCGGCCACCTCACCTCCCCTCCTCTCCTCTCCCCAGCACGCCGGTACCGTCCGAGGGGACGGCCCCGGGGCTCAGCCCCAGCGAAGGTGCATCCCGGCGCCCCACGAGCCGCCCCCCTCTCCCCGCCCCGGCTCACCGGCGTAGAAGCGGATGAGGCAGCCGGTCTCCGAGTCCATGCCCTCGTCCTGCACCCGCCACATGTCTCGGAAGCCCAGCTGCGAGAGGTAGTCGTTCTGGATCCGCAGCGGCTTCTCGTGGGGCTCCAGCCGGCGGCTGGTCTCGCCGTGGAGCTGCACGTAGAGAGCGGGCGGCCCCGGCGGCAGCTCCCCCGGCCGGGAGAGGCTCCGGTCCGGCCCCGCACCTGCTTCCACCCCGTCGTGGGGCGCCGACTCCACCTCCAGCTCCTCCGACGACGAGGACGAGGACGAGCCGCCGCCGCCGCCGCTGGCGTAGGGATTCAGCCGGTCGGAGACGCTCTCGGCGCTGGGGCTGAAGCTCTCGGTGTCGGAGCCGGCCGGCCCCAGCTCCCCTAAAAGCGAAGGGCAGGAGAGCGGCGGGCCCGCCAAGTACAGCTCTGCCGGCGGCGCCCCGGGGCTCAAGTCGCAGGGTGCCGGGCTCGGCCGGCCGCCGGCCGTGTGGCTCTCGTCGGCGCTGCCGCCCAGCGGCAAACGGCCCGGCCGCGCCGCTTCCCCGCGGGCTCCGCCGGACGGCCCGCTCCGCATCCCCCGCCGGCTCCTGGGCCTCTCGTCCGCCGCGGGCTCGGGCGGGGGCTGCTGCTGCTGCTGCTGCTGCTGCGGCGGCGGCGGCGGCGGCGGCGAGCCCGTCTTGCCCAGCACCCGCACCACGCCGCTGCCGCCCCGGTGGCCGAGCTGCTGCAGGCGGGAGGCCACCTCTGCCGCCGTGGTCTCCAAAGTGCAGAGCACCGGGCGCAGGTAGCAGTTCATGTGGCGCTCGTAGACGTGGACGCAACCCCGCTGCAGGTCCCGCCGCACCCAGTCCCGCTCCGGGGGCTGCAAGGGCTGCAGCTGCCGGGGCGGCTTCAGCAGCAGCGCTTTCCTGTCCAAGCTGCGGGTGCCCAGCGAGGCGGCGGGGGCCGCGGCGGCCGACGAGGAGGAGGAGGAGGAGGCGGCGGCGGAGAGGTTCCTCTTCAGCCTCCCCCGCCGCAGGAGCAGGGAGTTGGCGGTGCCGGCCCCGCCGGGGGCCGCCAGCGCCGCGGGGGGAGCGAAGCCGCCGGCTACTCCTCGCCTCCGACGCGGGCCGCCGGCTCCTCCTCTCCCGTCTAGCTGTCCGCCGCCGCCGCCCGACGGCTCCACGCCGCTCTCCGCGCCGGCCGCAGCCTGGCTCCTCCTGGCCGGTGAGCTGCTCTCCGGCTCCCCATGGCCGCCGCCCGCCGCCGCCGCCGCCGGGGCTTCTCTCGCTCGTCGCTGCGCGGGCTCCATCGCCCGCGGG